>CM065054.1:90714511-91167011 GCA_032883995.1 Coronaproctus castanopsis
AAATGCCGAAGAGCTTTGTGTTTTTCAAAAGAAAATAAATGTTAGTGATTTAACTAATTTTTCAATTGATTTTAAAAAATCACTACATTCCACATTATAAAAAATTTAAATAGTTAAAATATACTACTATTTTTCACTATTTGTCCAAACATAAAAATATTTAACCGTCTGACCACTATATTTTTTGTTGACATATGTTAATATCGATCAGTAGTGTAATTTTGTACTTAATCATTTTAACGATTTCCGCGTATTTTTAATAATAAAATAAATTATTTCCCTCCAAAATAAAAACCGATAAACGTAAATTACTATCTTCTTACAAGTGCAAAATATTTTTCAGCGATGACTCTGAATTGAACATTAAAATCCAATCTTTACCTGTCGGCAACATTTAATGATGTGCTTCTATAATCTAAATCGTTAGAAATATATTTAGATTTACTTACGGGAATCGATTTGAAATTGTATCACCGGTATTGTTGTTCTGTGAATATATTCCACCAATACACTATTATCGGTCTGATTTTTAACCTCATTCCGTCCATCAACTGAAAATAATTCATCGGTTAAATTTTAACGAACGAATATTTCTCGTTACCCACACACATACACACACATATATATATATATATATATATATATATATATATATATATATATATATATTAAAATTACATATGCAAAAAATTAGCATGAATATAATACCAGGCTATCGATATATTATCAACGCGAATTAAGTTTTTACGACAAAGGTATGGTTATAGTATATATGTATCGAAGAAAATACTTTCAAAGAAGTATTCGCATTTGTCGAAGATTTATCTTTCACGGCAGTCCATAAAAATACTAAAACTGCGGAGAGTTACATTAGGAATGATTTAATGGAAACAAGTAAGTGGGTTCGTGGATCTTACCATCAGTTCGTCAAAAACAAAATGCACGCTGTTAAAACCAACGGGGGAGACCTTAGATTTATATAAAGCTAAAAATCATAATTCCAATAAATGTATTCATTTAACGATAGGAAATAATACATGTTCGAATAGTGGTTGAAATAAAATTATTCCAGTAAGCGAGCGTAAGTATAACGAAATATGAATTCCGAACTAAAATGAAATACAGAATATTAATAGTGAGAACAAAGTGTATTGAATAAACAAATGGGAATAAATAATTAAACAAACTTCCACCTGACTTAGTGGAGGAAAAGAAAGTCGGCCATTTGAAATAACAATCGAAAATATGACATAAAACAACCTGAACAACATAATAAATACTAAAATATAATAAACGATAAAAATAAGAATTAAATTTAATTAATTAAAAGAATAATAAATAAATAAAGATAACGTACGAGAAGCGCGATGTAGAATGAGTAAAATTCAAATGACGACCTGCTAGTACACACTGTGCAATTGGAAATGAGAAAAACAATATAGGAAAAGTGAGAGTGAAAATGAGAGAGTAAATAAGTGTGTAAGATAGACGACGAGCAATTTTTTTTTTTTAACGAGTAGTTATTAAGGCTATTACTCGAAATATGAATTAATTAGAGATGATGACGCAGTTTAGAATTTACTACGAAGTTAGTGAGAAGCAGGAGGTTGTTTACATCCGGTACATTGTTCTTCAGCTGATTACACCGATATTGAGTACATTTATGGCAGATTACAACAACATGATAGACTGTTAGTGGTAAACAGCACAATATTGGTGGTGGTTGAGCACATAGATAGGAGTGCGCACTCAGCGTGTAACCAATACACACGCTGTTGACAGCTGTTTCCAACCTCGGTGAATAAATTTTACGATTTTTTTATGGCCAGATTGTTAAATCCTTCTTTATATTTCCAAGTATACTCGGCGGCCGAAAATGGAAGGACCGATTCGTCCAGAATTTTCTGTCAATAATATTTCGCGTTGTCTTCTTCCAGTACTGTCGGCAGGTAAACTTGGGTAGGCCCCTGTGCAGCATGGTGTACCTCATCGTGGCCTATTATCCCTCGATGACTTGGAATACGAAAGTGATGCCGGTATTATGTTCACTTAATTTGTGAGCACTGTACGATATTTGGTCTACAATAGATATAGTAGAATTTCTCGCTTCACTGTAACGCCAATAAATGTGTGCACATATCTGATGAGGAAAATCTATAGTAAGAACAAGTTATACTTATTGAGCGATTTTAACGCCAAAAGTAGAATATGGAACTGTTTTAATGGTAATTCTGGGACAATGTTTTATATAGTATATCTATATAAAATAATTTTTACATTTCAGCTCCACATTAACTTATATAATTGGGCTTAACAAACAGTTAGTTGAACAGAATCGATTATCAGCATGCTAACTAGGTGAATTCAAGAGATATATAATATATATATCCGATCGTATCATATTAAGTGTGACTATTACAATGCCGAAATTGATTCTCGTCTTAACAGTTTTACCGATTTAATTATTACCGCCGCTGAACGTTATGCGACTAAAAAGGTGCACAGTCGCTTCTCTTCTTCCAAATTACCGTCAGGCGTAGTGCTAATCAGATTTAAAAACGATATCAGAAGACGGTATACTAAAAATTGTGCCTATCCCGGCGCTCGAATATTATTAAAACATATTCCAAAACTATTAACCAACCTATTGCGTCTACTCTTAAATAAACGTGGTAAATTTAATTCGTTTTTTATCGATGCTTATTAAGAAAGATAATAGCCTATGGAAGAGTTGCAAAAATTATAACAGTGCACTGCCCTTTCGCCGCTCTATGATTCATTTCGAAGTAATTATGTTTAGGATATAGTGAAAAATCTAAACTTCTTGCGTATGAATATTCTATACATGATCGAAACTTTTACATTGGTTCCAATTATCAGACAAAGTTCCACCTACAGTCAATAAATATATTAAAGTTGTCATATCTGTTGATAAATGAATTTTTATCGCTCGAAATATATTTACGTTACTATATTAATAAATCGACTAAAGCTAAACATTCTGTAGGACGTGATAAAATTTCGTCTATAGTAATTAAGAAGTTGCCGTTAAAAGCTATTGTAGAATTTATACGAATATACTTAAACTGCATATTTAAATTCAGTTATTTCCCGCCCTGTCGGAAAACCGCAAAATCCATTGCTCTTCCTAATCCAGAGAAGGACAGTTCTTAGATTAGCAACATTCGGCCAGTTTACTTAGTAACTTAGGTAAGGTAGCGGCGAAAAATTATTCTAATCAAATAAAGGAGATGGCTGCTCTGCTGTTGTTATATCTTATGATGTTAAAGGTGCTTTTGACAATTGTTGCTGGTCAGCAGTTGTTGATATACTTAAAAATAATAACATTAACCCTTTTATTACAAATGTCATTATAGATTACTTTAAGAATCGTTCTGCAACACTTAAGCTTGGGTCGTCAGCTGCTACAAGAACACCTACATGCGGAGTTCCTCAAGGGTCGGTCCTTGGACCGACTCTATGGAACATTTTATACTCCACTGTACATCACAGTGTTGAAAAATATTGTTTTAATGTAAATGCCTGTTGTCAGCTTGTTTCGTATGCTGATGATCTATGTTTAGTGTTCAAAGCAGAAAGATCTTCATCTCTGCCGCTTCTCACTTGTATTTCTAAATACTTGGAGAGTGTGGTAGCGGAGTTAGGACTAGTGTTTTCCCCTGCAAAGTGCCAATTTTCTGTGTTTGGCAATGATGCATTCATTACCCAGATCAGAAGTCTGGAATTATTATCTGATTCCAGCATACCATATACTTCAGAATTTAAATACTTAGGAATTATTATTGATAAGAAATTATCTTTCATCCCTCATTTTCAGTATGTTTCTGGTAAGTGTAGTGATATTTATAATAAGTTACTGCGCTTACAGAAGAATGCTTGGGGTTTATCATTTAGAGAACGTCTGATACTATATAAAGGCCTCATTCAGGCCCATTTTGGCTACGGCGCAGCCATTTACGTTAATAAAAGAATTATTGCTCTAGCTAACAAGCAGCAAAGGAAGTTTCTACTTCGAATTGCTTCCTTGTACCGGACTACACCTACCTCTGCTGCCTGTGTTCTCTGTGGAGTGCTGCCACTTGATTTATTTCTTGTTGGTAGGGCTCTCGTTGGTGAGCACAGGCTCAAGGGGGTGTGTGGTACAGTTTTCAAGCATTCAAACCTGCTAGATGGATTCTCAGTACAGTCTATGTGTTACCGTGAGTTTAAAAAGTATATTTCCTCCTTATTAATTGCGAAGTGGCAGTGCAGATGGGATGAAGCTCAGACCGGTAGGAAGACTTATGCCTTCCTGCCTGATATTTCTTTGCGATTGAAGATGTTATCATTTGATGTTGACTTTTATAGTTCTCAGGTGTTGTCAGGTCATGGCAGGTTTGGTTTCTACCTTCATAGGTTCCATCTTGTTAGTGAACTTCGCTGCACCTGCTGTAACTTGGGTGAAGTAGATGATATTCATCATACACTGTTTATTTGTCCCGCATTTGATTCAATCCGTCAGAAACACAACATTAGACCTACTGATGTATTTCCTGTTGGCAGGAAAGTTAGGAATTTCCTTTTGCTTGCTGAGCAGGTCATGTTGTTAAAATTTAAAATTTCTTAATTTCTCGGCAGTCTTCATTTGATTGTAGCGGGGTCAATGGTTCTTGTTCTTAGTTATTCATATGTGCATATGTGTATGTACATGTCTTTTTATGTATATTATTTTCACTAATTATAAGTATGTAGTTAAATTTAATAATCTTTTTTTCCTTTTTTTCTTAGGTATGAGTTATACCTTTTAAGATAAGACTATTTTTTTTAATATTTTTTCTTTTACTTTGTTTTTATTTTTTTTTTGAATTTTTGTACAAACTCAATACTATTTACTTGATGGTAGAAGGGACTATGTATTCTCATCCCTTCTTCCATCACAATAAGTTAGTTTTAAGTGTGGAGGTCTCTTCGTTTGTGTCGGGACCTCCATTTCTCTACTTTAACTCCATTTTTTTTATTAGAAGGAGGGGGTTTTTAGTGGGTAAAAATCCCACACGCTGATTTTGGTTCCCTTGTAGTGCATCTATATGCACTGCAGCAATAAAAACAAAATTCTTATATATCAGTGTCTTATGAAGATTTTCCCCCTCCCGCTTAAAAAAAAAAAAAAAAAATCAAATAAAGGAAATATTCTATATTATTATAGTTTTGTCTTCTATCCATCTGTCCACTCGGCATCGTGATTTATTTTTCACGTTTTCATCAAAACTTCGGAATGTATTAATTTTATTTCTGAACATATTACCACTCATTATATAAAAGAAAAAAAATCACTAATATTATCCAGATTAAAATAAAAGTAAATATCAATAAATGAATAAATAATAACAGTAAAAATATATACTTAAACAAAGAACGCCTAACACATAGCGTATCTTGTTCGAGATTGAGATGCTTGTCAACTAGTATTATATATACATTATATATATATATATATATATATATATATATATATATATATATATATATATATATATATATATATATATATATATATATATATATATAATTGTAACCTACAATTATCCATACCGAATATTAAAGACTACCTAATTCATTGTTTACAATCGACTCCTCTTAGCCCAGATAGGAATAGTAGAAACGAAATGGCCGGGGAACGGCCGGATTAGAGTAAACGAAAAATATGATTTCATATTCACTGGATCAGCCTGACGAGAACACGGTGTATGATTAATGATGAAGCAGTCAATTAGTAAAATGATCACCAGTATCATCCCGAAGTCCGAAAGGTAAATGCGAAACCGAGATCAGTCGTTATCATACGAGCATATGCTCCAACAGTTGAACATAGGTGACACCAATGCAAAAAAGGATGTATAACGAAATAGAAGACCTAATATCTTACACGAAATGGAGCGATGTAATATGTATAATGGGCACCTTCAACGCAAAAGTTGGAGAGGGACAGCACGGTGCGACAAAAACACGAGCTAGGAGAAATTAATGAGAGGGGGGTCGAAAATTAATGAATTTTTCAGTACAGCATCAATTTGTGATATGCAACACGTTGTTTAAAAATATAAAAGACGACCATACATTTGAATAAGCCCAGGAAGAAAGTACAGAATTCAAATGACTGCATAATGGTAAATGACAGATATAAGAGTACAGTAAAAAACTACCATACTTACACAAATGTCGATTGCGATTCAGACCACAATCTACTCATAGCCAAGTGTAAAATTGTGCTGAAGACGATAAGGAGGCGCAGTAAGTGCAACAAGGTGTGGAATGTCAGGATTTCAGAAGTAGCTGATGAATTTAGGGAAGAACTCGATAGGAAAATGGAAACAAAAGACACACGAAGGAGAAAAGTATAGAAGATAAATGAAAGAAATGGAAAATGTCCTGTTGATTATAAAAAACAACCTGAGAACAGAAGTGCGCAGGAATAAACCCTGGATAACAGATGAAATATTGAACATGATGAATCAGCGTAAGGCAAATAAAAGATAGGCATAGTATTACGTATCGAAAAACAAGCGAACACCACGCGGAAATGCGTAGAAGCGAAAAATAACTGGTATATGGAAAAATGCAAAGAAATAGAAGATCTAGAGGGGGGAAAACAGCATCAGGGGAATGCACGCAAAATAGAATCAATGATGAAACAATATAAAAACAAAGTAACGAATAGGATAGTGCGTATAAAAAACAAGAAGGGGAAATAGTACGGTGACGAAGAAGAAATACTTGATGAATGGACGGATTATACCACGGAGCTGTATAGAGATGATACCAAGCCAGACAAGGTGAAGAACATGAAAAAAGTAGAAGATGCACCGAAGATTGGAAATGACGGCATTGAATAACGCGATACGAAAAGCTAAGAAAAATAAAGCAAGCGGAGAAGATGGAATAAATGCTGAAATGCAGTGGATCAAAGCAAAATTTATAAAGATGGTTTATTACCGGAAGATTTGAAAAATAACAACATCGTACCAATTCCTAAGAAAGGCTCCTCACAGGCGTATTCAAAACATCGAACGAAAGCTTTAATGAGCCATACGGTGAAGATATAGAAAGGAGAATAGATGCACAGCTAAGCGAAACACAATACGGGTTTATAGCAGAGGGACGAGGGATGCCATAGCGCTGCTGAAGTTAATCGTCCAACGTGCTATAAATATGCGAACAAAGAAATAATAGCTTGCTTTTTAGATTAGGAAAAAGCGTTCGATAGAGTTGGACATGCAAAACTAATAAATATCCTACAAAAATTAGAATCGGATCAAAATGATAAAATGATATCAGGATAATTAAAAAAAATAATTACTGGGAACAGTCAGCGAATATTAAAAACAAAAATAAATACTCTGAAAGAAGGATTAAAATACAGAAGGTAGTAGGACAAGGATGCCCATTGTCGTTAAGTTTGTTCAACGTAAATGTTGACGAAATAATGAACAATGATGTGTTACAGAAAACTGGCTGTAAAATAAATGGAAAAGTAGTCAACAGCATAAGCTATGCCGATGAGAGGGTGTTAATTGCAGAAATAGAGGGACAGATGCAGAAGATGCTGGATGCAATCAACAATGAAGGAAACAAATTTGGTATGAAGATAAATACAGGAAAACCCGAAATAATGAAATTTACAAAGACAAGTAGTAGTGATACAAAAATCAAAATTGACAACGAGTGGATAGAAAACGTAACCCAATTTAAATATTTGGGAGCAATAATTACAAATGATGGAAGGGATGCGAAAAAAATAAGAGCAAGAATTGCGGTGGTAAAACAAGTTTTCATGAATTTGGAAAGCGTTTTGAAGAACAGGAAGTTGTCGATGGAGCTAAGGAAAAGAATTGTGCGATGTTACCTGTGCTAAAATACGCGGCCGAAGCGTGGGTTATTAACGCCAAATGCAATAAGATATTGGACGCATTCGAAATCGACGATTGTTAAGAATATCGTGCAAGGATTTAATTTCCAACAAAAAGGTGTTAAAACAATGTAACATAGGCTGTAGTACAAGACGTCGCGAAAAGAAAATTGAAATATATAGGTCGTAAACTTCAGGAAGAAGGGCTGTTTATGTTGGCAGTGCAAGGAAAAATACTTTGAAACATAGAGGAAGAAAAAGATTAGAATATATAACATCAAACACTGGATTCAACAGAGTCGGGGAAGTAGTAGCTGCAGCAAGATTCAGGAAAATATGAAAAGACCAACGCCCTTGATGTGCAACCTCCTTTGAAGGAGATGCAACTTGATGATGATGATATTATGTCCGATTCGACCAGATAAACGTAATTAATTAATCGTACTTACTGTCGAAATAACCGCTTTTGTTTATTATGAAGTACATGATAATGGCCATGTAAACCGATATTCTATATTCCATTCCAATCATGGTGTTCCGGATATTTGGAATTACGTTTGCGTTTTCTCAATATGTACTTAATATTTTTTATATTATTATTATTATTATTATTATTATACGTTTATTATGATTATTGTACGTTTATTATTAGTTTTTGGAGATTGAACGCGCAAACGCACATATACTAAGTTTTTACAAAGTAGCGCAGGAATACTACGAACACGTAAAAACTGAACGATGTACCTTACAAGTTCCACGTTAGATGGGAGCTACCCACCCAAAAATGCTATATTATTCTAGCCGTTACTAATATTTCATATATATATATATATATACATATATATATATATGTGTACTGCTTTTATACAGGCCTTATGTCCGATCGATCGATAAATGCCTCTTCTAGTCGCTTACTCGTACATATCTACTTCAAACCTACCAATCAGCTTGGAGTTCAACTTGGAAATTTCGTAAAAGGCAAAAATACACGAGTAACATTTTCCACCATTTTAAGTTTTTTTATTTAACCTAAGAATAAATAATTAAATCAATCGTTAAGCATCGAGAATTTTGATAATCTATTTTATTTATTTTTTTAATACCGTATTACTTCGAATTTAAGACGCCCTCGAATTTAAGACGCACCCTGGTTTTTGGTTTTCAACGTGAAGAAAAAAAACATTCATCGAATTTAAGACGCATTAAAATTACAAGGTTTTAGGAAAGGAAGTTTTGGAAGAAATAGAAATAATTAAGATACTAATAGTCAATACCCGTATACTTCTTCAACATAATACGAAATATTAAAAACTTATAGGTACATAGGCTTACTTAGCGCAATTTGCAATAAAAAAAAAAAAACAGGAAAAAACAGGAAAAAACAGTAATTTTTATGACTAAATTACCTATTTATTGCTTTTTATGTTTTTAATTGCTATCGTCGGTTGTTGAATCGTCGTCATTGCCGGACGTTGAAGTAGAATCGTTTGCGTCATCTTCGTCACTATGATTCCATGCATAATCATCTTCAGAGCCATCCAATGCATTCGATATACAGCACTTCAAAAAGGATTTGATGATTATACAGAGCGGTAAATCTTTCCAAGCTTTTGAAATCCATCCTACAATCGTACTTGCTGAGGCTCGTTTGATTTTGCCAGTTGGTGTGAGAGGATGATTATTTTCAGTCAACCATCGATTGTATTGCGCACGAATACGATCTTTAAAGGCTTTATTAATACCGACATCAAGAGGTTGTAACTGACTTGTCATACCTCCAGGAATGACTACTAAATCGCATTTTCCATTTGCCAATCTGGTTTTAATGTCGTCAGATAAATGACCGCGAAACGCATCCGTCACTTACACGCTGTCTCGTTTGAGAAGTCCACCTGGTCTTCGCTCCCATACGCACTCCAACCAATCTTGCATAAGTTTACTTGTCATCCAGGCATTTTGTTGGGCTCGAACAATAACCCCATCCGAAAAGATTTCCTTTAGTTTTTCTGTTCAGGATTACATACGGCGGTAACTTATTGCCATCCGCAGTAGCACTGAGCATAACAGTTACTCTTAATTTTTCGTAGCCGGTTGTTTTCACTGTTACTTGTTTTTGCCCCTTCTCACTGACCGTGTAATTTCTTGGCATGTCAAAGAAAACAGTAGTTTCATCAGCATTGACTAAGATGGTATTGTTTCTTTAACCTTAGTTATATTACATGACGTTGATATTGCACCAATTTTTCCTCATAATCAGATGGTAGTTTCTGGCAAATTGTGGTTCTACGACGTAATGATAGACATTGTCTTTTCATGAATTATCCACGACTAGCTTTAAATTGAAGAGTTTTATCGCTGGCAATTTCTCCGGCTTTTAACATTAATGCTTCTCGCGTTACTGGAAGACCTTTCGTGCGAAGTTCTTTAAAATAAGTTAAAACGGCAGCATCGATTTCCGGATATCTTCCGCGTTTTGGTCCCGAAAATGATTTTTTTGTACACGCGAATAACTTATTTTTCATTTCACGCCAACGGCGAACATTCACTTCGTTAATCGAGAACTGTTTACCGGCGGCACGATTTCCGATATTTTCTGCGCATAAAATAACTTTACGCTTAAATTCCGTTTCGTATGTAAAACGTTTTTCTATAATAAAAAGAAAAAGTACCGTATTAACAAAACAACGATGGGTTAGTAACTACAATGTTTGGGAGAGCGACACTGACTGACGAGCAACGACTGTGACCGGAAATGGGAATAGGTTTACAAGTCACTTTTATAAACATCATTGATCTTACAGCTAGTATAATATATCGATAGCATTAATGTAGCAAATACAATAGGACTACTACCACTATTCCACGTATAATAGGAGATTTTAGTACGTATAATAGGTAGTTTTACTCTTATACATGTGGTCAATTTAGAAAGTACCTCGAATTTAAGACGCACCCTTGATTTTAGACCTTAAATTGTGAAAAAAAGTGCGTCTTAAATTCGAAGTAATACGGTGTATATATATATATATATATATATATATATATATATATATATTACATATTTAAACGTTTAAAGTGTTTTAATCACGATTTAATAACGACACGCCTAATATTTTTAAAAGTAAACCTTAATAATATTTAACGTTCTTTTTAATTTTTCAAATGCATCTTGAAGAAGGTTGGTCATCATATATACGATATTCTCCATGGCTTTTGAAATTTTCCGGAAAAAATAATCAACAAATCTTTTTCATCGACTAAACTACAACGTGATAATAATACTCTTAAATCAAATTTAAAAATTTGAGTTAATTTTATTATGTTTTTTTTTTTTAATTTTCCGTTTGTCTTCGATAATTATTAAAATACGAAAATCGATCTCTTTTTGTGTGTATTCTAGTAAAATAATAATTTTCTTCGCTTTGAAATGAAATGAAAATGAAAAATTGTTCATTAATAAATTGGTTTGTACCATATCGTCGTCGTCGTAGTCTCATCTCTTGGGACAGCGCCCAACTCATATGATGCGATTTTTAGCATTACTGTTTTTTGTTTTTCGATCTCATTTCCAGTGTTCTTCTTCCTAGGGTTTCCTTTGCATTTTCCTTTGCATTTTCCTTTGCATTTTCCTTTGCATTTTCTTTTGTGCCGCCAATACGAAGATTACATTTTTTTCGTATCGTATGAACTATGTACTTCGCTTTTCTTTTCTGAATCTTGTCGATCATTACTAATTTCCTTTCTCCTACTCGGATTAGAACGGTACTATTGTCGACGAAGTCTGTCCGAGGAATCTTTAATAATCTGCGGTAACACCAAATTTCAAAAGAATTTATTCTTTTTACGCTTATTGTCCATGGTTTGCATGTTGTAGTATTGATCAAATATAACAACGCGTTATTCTTTTCTTACGTATAAGATAAGGAACGAGCTCGCCGAGTTGAAACAGCCCCGTAGTTTTTCTATTTTTCTATTTTTTCATGTACTGTTCTATTAAAATTGTGTATTTATATCGAGTTTCTTCGTGGGCTTTATAAACCTGCAACCGGTTTTTGCTGGAAGTTACGAAGGTAAATATAGGAAATAACTCTTTATATTGTTAAATTTGAAGTAATTCCGAAAGAATATTCCGTTCGGTATTTCGCAGCGAGACAAAATAAGGATCAACTAATATTGTTCATCATGATCGTCGTCAACATCATGGAGAAAACTTTAGTACATCCCCACATTTGTATTCCATAGTTCCATATAGAACTTACGATGTTGTTATATATTAACAATTTATTCTCCAGTTTCATTTTAGAGTGCCGTCCAACGAGCCAGGAAAATATAATCAAAACTATTACGATCGATACTCTGGATAACTATATATATATATATATATATATATATATATATATATATATATATATATATATATATATATATATTATATATATTATATATATATATATAAAACGCTTGTCGTGTTAATAATACATAAATACAAATTCGGGTCATTTTTTAAATATTTAAAAAATATCTGTTTTATAGATGTGCTAAATACAATTCAAAGCTATACAAATAAAATGTGGGGAAATTTCGAACCATGATGAACATATTTCTGGCGTTATTTCTTCCGAATGTATAATAAAAATACGAGTTGATAATTTTACAACTTTCAATAACTATAAATGCTTTTCATACTATCGGGAATAATGGTAACTAATTATTTTCTGGTATTTCCGGTAACTATAGCAAAAAGCAAACAAACACAAATTAAACAATTTGCGCGATTTGTAACGCAGTCATTCTCAGTGGCTTTTATACGTTTAACAAAACACGTTGATTGTCGACTATTGTTTTAAAATAGTTTTCCGTGTAAGTATGTCATTTAGTCAAAGACGTTTGCAAACAGAAGGTATGTATTTTTGTGATATAAAGAAATATATGTATCATTTCCAACGCGTTAATAAAAACAAGAAAATATTTATACTAAACAAATATGAACATATATATGTATATATATATATATATATTTATTTATTTATTTATTTATTTAAATTTACAATATGCCAGTATAGCAGGTTTCGCCAATTATCACACAGCGCAGTATAAGAAAAAACAATAAATATACCGCTCACATACGTGCGCACCGAAATTATCAATACTTATTTACTTAAGAAATCACACACACTCATATATAGATACACAGACAAGCCTAAAATACACGCCTATGTATAAACCTATCAAGTACACATACGCAAGCAAATAATTCCGTACTTTTACATTGGTACGAAAACATTATATATATATATATATATATATATATATATATATATATATATATATATGCAGTAGCACATTCAAATGCACTCTGACATAAGCGCAAGCAATATGTTATCAGTTAGATGAGACAGGGTAGCCCAACTTCACGCTAATGAACCCTTAACGATGATTTGTAATAATTCTCCAGAATGATTGTGAATTATATTATTATTATTATTATTATTATTATAAATTAACGTGCCGTGTACAGCAGCTAAGGATAGGGGCACGGAAGGAGTAGAGGAATTAGATTAAGGAATAAAGTCCTGATTTACGGAGACACAAGATTAAATGAGAGAGAGAGAGGAGCTTTCGTCGTTGAAAAGCAGAGGGAGTGTAGAAGGAAGGTTAAGCGATGTGAGGATGGTATAAAGGACAGTCAATGAGGATGTGGGAGACGGATAGAATAACTCCGCCCACGACACACATTCTGAGCAGAGGTCCTGTTGATGAGGTATGCGTGAGCGACCTGAGTATGTCCCAACCGCAATCTGCTGATGATGACATCTTCTCTGCAATTCGGAAGAGATGTTTTCCAAGACTGAGTTGAGCTCTTGATCTGACGAAGTTTGTTCGATTGAGGAGTCAGTTGCCACTTTTTCTGCCACAGCTTTTGAAGTCCATTTTTTATTATTCGTTTCTTCAGGTCGGATGCTGGAACTGGGATGTTGAGAACAGGTAAAGATGAGGCAGCATTTCTTTGTGAATCATATCTAATTCGGCATGTTTTTTTTCTCTAGGTCGTTGTATAGTATAAATAGTGAATATAAACGGGAACATGCATACTGTTTAGTTTTTGCACTGCCAGCGTGCAAGTGGGACGAACGCCGAAAGCAGGAATCTTAATATGAATTTTTCCTGATAGAACGGGGCAATTTATCTTATACAATGGATCAAACTGTGCAAGAAACGCGCTTTACGAATTGCGTTCATAATGTGAAATTTAAAAGTGAACTTTGCATCGAATAAAATACCGAGATCTCTTACAGACATCTTCTTTTTTTAATGATGAACCTTGTATATGACATAACGCAGCGACAGAGAGAAATTTTCGTGTAAATGAAATAAACTTGCATTTAAAGGCATTAACTAATAAATTATTAGCAACGCTCCTGGTTACAATGTTATCGATATCTTTTTGACAGGTAGAGTCTTCTCTGCATATTCCTAATTTCTTCAAATAATTTCGAATTTTACATCATCAGCGTATAATAATATTCTCCAGTACTGTATAACATTTGGTAAATCGTTAATATAGAGAAAAAAGAAAAGAGAACCCTGCGGTACTCCTGGAGGGCAGAGCAAAGAAGAAGATCTGAAATTTCCAAATTGAACATATTGTTCTCTTTTTGTAGAGATAGTTTTGGAATACTGTTACCAATGCATAGGAGAACTCGAAGTATATATACAATATATAATATATATATATATATATATATATATATATATATATATATATATATACATATATTACGTGAATGCTCGTATAAATATATATTATTATTATTATTATTATTTAGAGTATTTATAAAGAAATATTTTATTTTATATTAAAATAAACTATTATATATTTATTAATGAATTAGTTATAAAAAAAATAATAAATTAATAAAAAAATTTACTTGGCCGGATTTGTAATTACTGTCCAACCATCCTTCTTCATTTCATTTTAACCGTCTTGATCAAAAAACTAACAACTGAACTTTTAAGCTGAAAAACTGCAACTCCCCTGAAAATAAACAACCATCCCTTTTTATACGTTTTTCTTAAGCCTTGTTAAACAAAAAATTATTCGATTCTCTTCATTATTTACTGGCTAAATTAATTTTTACTGGCTGTATTAACTAAAATTATTTTTGGTCAAACTAATTCACTGGTTTTTTTCTTCTTGACTAACCAAAATTAATTTTACTGGATAAACTTTTATTAACGAATTAACTATTATTATTGTATAACAATAGTCTATCCACTATAAATCCGGTCTTGTTTTACTATAATAATTTTAATATATTTTACTTTCATTAAATAAATAATTATATATATATATATATTGTTTTATTATATTGATTAAATTAAATATTAGTTTTCCACCTTCAATTTAATAAATTTAAATTTATTATAACGTGAACATACGACGATCGTCGTAATATATATATATATATATATATATATATATATATATATATATATATATATATATATATAAAACGTATTTGCTAAGAAGAAGCAAAGAAATCCAGTTATTAAAACTCCATAACATATATATATATATATATATATGTGTGAGTATGTATACAGGATGACCTAGAGTTTATTTTTTTAATAGCGCAGTTGGTAACACTGCTACAACGTAAACCGCGTGCTCCACATTTAGTGTACATACGAGAGACTCGTTTTTATCAAGTTTTAGTTATGCACGTATCCTATAACGAGAAGGAGCGTGCGTTTTGGTTGGAACGTTATTTTCAGCGTGAATCGATCACGACAGTGCAAAGGGAGTTTCGAAAAGAATTCAAAGTTACACAATGTAAATCTGCATCATTTCGCAATTTAATTTTAAGTTGGGCTGAAAACGCTCGAGCGAACAGCTTCTGCAACGGTTAAAAAGCGTTCAGGACAAAAAAAAAAAAAAAAAAAAAGGTTCGTACTCCCATAAACATCGATCAAGTTCGGGCAGCGATCACTCGAGTTCCGGACGCTCTGCTCGTCGCAATACCACTTCTTTAAACCTGTCGACAGAACCTGTTCGCCGTATATTGCTGGAAGACTTGAAATTTCATCCTTATTAACTGGTAATAACTCGGGAATAAAAAAAGTACCAACCATGCACAACGAAACCTTTTCTTGGCCGTAAAGATGCTGACAAAGAACGAAGACGAACAGATCAATTTGAACAAACTTTCGACGAGCGATGAAGCCGATTTTCAACTATTCGGATTTGTAAACAGAACCGACGGTACTGGTCCGAATCTAATCCGAATTCAATCGAAAATAAGCCGTCACACAGCGAACAAGTAACCGTCTGGGCTGGGTGTGGTAAATTCACTGGTACTGTCATCGACAGAAGTGCTCGTAGTACTGACAGAAGCGTTCGGTAACCGCATATTGACGGATTTCGATTTGCCGCCGCGCCCGTCAATTTGACCGCTACATTTTTTTTTTGTTTTTGTGGGGATAACTTAAGAACCGCCTTTACGAAACACGTCCACGAGATCTGGAAAACCTGAAAATTCGATTTTCGGAATAAATTTTGAAAATTCAGTCGAAAAAGTGTTCGATAATTTTGTAAAGAGACTGAATGAATGTATTGTTACAAATAGCGGTCAGCTGAACGATATTATGTAATTTCTCGTTTTTCTATTTTTAAATAAAATTTCATTCAAAAAAACTTGGTCGAGTAATTCTTGAGTTATTATAAAAAAAAAAAAGTCTTCTCTGGATCACCCTATATATATATATATATATATATATATATATATATATATATATATATTCTTCTTCTTCTCGTACAACCCGATTCAGGGTTTAGCATACATCGAATGGACAATCTGTTG
This sequence comes from Coronaproctus castanopsis, assembly GCA_032883995.1. Taxonomy (NCBI): domain Eukaryota; kingdom Metazoa; phylum Arthropoda; class Insecta; order Hemiptera; family Monophlebidae; genus Coronaproctus; species Coronaproctus castanopsis. Next base: position 90,731,279 of record CM065054.1, read on the forward strand.
TAGCCGGTTTTTATTTCTTGCTATTTTGACCAATTCTTCTGTCTCATCAATTCCGGTCCACTTTTTTATGTTATCGATATATATATATATATATATATATATATATAGAACAGAGCATGCGCATTATTAAGCTCAGATATCGCTACATCGTATTCTCTTGAAAAACATAAAGCTATCAATCGTTAATAAAAAAACCCTAAATAAGGAAACTGTATTACAAGTTGAAGAATTTTATCGCATAATAGTCTTAAAACACATATTACTAAAAATAATTTGCGAACCGGAAACTGGTGATACTTAGGAGTGTATCGAAATTCTGACTAAATCGCTCTTAATTCTTAATTCTAGTCTGTAATTTAAGATTCGTATATTATCGAAATGTTCAATTCCATGGAGTATATTTACAACATATTTTTAAAAAATTTACTCTTTAAATATCTTCTTCTTCTTCTTCTTCTTCTTCTTCTTCTTCTTCTTCTTCTTCTTCTTCTTCTTCTTCTTCTTCTTCTTCTTCTTCTTCTTCTTCTTTTTCGTTGATTGCCGTATACTGCTACTAAGGCCAGAGGCACGGGAGGAATTTATATTAACGGGTAGATTCTGGATAAATTAAGGAAGGCAAGGAGTCTAGGATGTAGGAGAATGCTGTAAAATATTTGGGAGAGAGTTTGGAAGGTTTGCGATTGTACGTTCGGAGGAATATAACGGACAGGTAATAAGCAAGTGAGGAATAGTTAAAGGAATATTGCATACGGTACATTTCGGTTGGTCACTATTAGTAAATAAGTGCTTGTGAGTAAGCAGTGTGTGGCCTGAGCGTACACGGCACAGGACTACTTCGTGTCTCCTGTTTGAGTTTTGACATGTAGTTGACTTTATCCAGTTGACGTTGTATTGCGGCAGGTTTGAAAATCCTTCGTTTGCTCTACTATCGGATAATTTATTGCATCTTTAACCCTTCGTTAGTCGCGCACTTTACTGTAACACCATTAGTCGCGCCAGGTCCACTAGGCTACATTTAAGGTGTTTAAAAAGCTTTTTTTTTTTGTTAAATCAGGATGGAACTCATTTTTTCTTATTGATTTAATATTTTTCTGTTAATATTTATTAAATTATAACAAACTAATATAATTGCATTAATTTATTAAAAATGGAAACAACTAAATAAATGAATTTATATAATAAAAATTTGTGAGGAATCAGAAAATAAATTATAAATAATTTTTTGACATTAAGCATAATTATATTACAAAAATACCAAAATCGGACAGGATGAATTGATCAGAATTCTGAAATTTTATCAAAACATTCTGGACACAATCGTTTTGTGTGTATACTTGTACATAAAAACGTACAGCATTTTTCACATGCGTACTGCGTTTTACTCTGTTTTTTGGTTTCATTATAACAGGGACCGCAATACTTCCTCTTACCCCGATCAGTATTGTTGCATTTTATTTGTTCTTCCTTATCTCTTTTTTGTGTTTCCGGTTGATACTTTTGTAGCAAAACTTGTAACTCTTTTGGCAGATTTTTCATTTCTGACCTTCTTTGTAATTGTGGGGTCACTAAACCCAGAGCTAACTTTTTAAGGTAATATTTTACACCATTTCCTAGACATATCGCTCTTGAATTAATTCCTGCTACATTTAGAATATGTTAAAAAATTACCATTGGCCACCTTCTTGTACATCGTGCTATGTTATATGTAGCGCAAAGTTGGTCTGTTACATCTACACCACATTTAGTATTATTATAAAACTCATTTCTGGATTTTTCTCAATTTCAGTTGAAACTGCAGAACTGGATGTATGATAACTGGAAAGCAATATTACAGTTCTTCCTTTCTTTGGTACATATGATACCAATGTTTCATTTTTTGTGTATCCAAACATACTGTCGTATTGTTTACGGCGTTTTAAAGAAATAAAAATGGGAGGTATTTCTCTTCTATTTTTTCTTATTGTTCCTACATACGACAACTTTTTCCCCTCTAACTGTTTGACCAGGTTTACACTAGTAAACAATTATTCGCAGTAATATTTTTGCCACTTCCATAAATAGGTTCCGCCAACCGAAGTACAATACTATCTGCGGAATTGTTTTGTTTATAAGGACCTTCTACTTGCTGGCCACAATAAATTTCCATACTATACGTATAAAACAGTTTAGCATCGCATAGACAAAAAATTTTTATTCCATATTTGTTTGGTTTTGAGGGAATATATTGCCTAAATGCGCAATGCCCTCGAAATGCAGGAAACATTTCATCGATGGTCACATTCTGTCCCAGATGGTAGTGCAATTTACAGTTTTCAAGAAAATAACTAAACATTTCCCTCACTGCGGCCAACTTATCTAGCATACATCTTTCAACTCGGGTACTTCTGTTGTCAAAGCGAACACATCTGACGAGAAACCTAAATCTTCTCTCAGACATCATCATTCGAAAAAATATCAATACCAAGATCATCTGTTGACCAAAAATCAATCAGGTTTTGATGACTGCCACAAAAAACTCCTGCAAAATATAAAAGGCCTATCTCAATTTCAATTTTATCTCTTTCTTCACAATCTGTTGAGCGTGTGAATTTTTGTTTTATACTATTTATGTAAGCATTTGTATTTTCAATCAATAAAGTCAGTATTCTTTCATAAAAAAATAGTCTCCAACAGTCAGTTTCATTTTTCGCATTTTTTGCAGTGTGACCAGCAACACCTGGTAGCTTCACTAGTATATTATGTGCAGCCGTTCGTGTAACTTTCCACGTCATTTTTCTCCATTTAGTACCATCACTACCTACAACAATATATTTCAATAAAATCACTTCAACATTCAACTAACACACTTTCTAATACGAACGGTGTATAATAAATAAAAACGTTCCTGCGATAAAAAACCAGATAAACATAGGTACTTACCATTGCAAAAAAATCATTTTCGCCCTCAACCTGCTCTATATCTTCCTCATCAATTTCATGATCGGTATCTGAATTATTTGATCTCGTTTCCAAATTATCCTCTTCATCCGAGTTCGCCGACTCCGAGAAGTCTTCTTCAAGTAAAGTATTTATATGCAAATTATCATCAAGAATAAGACGATTGATTTCATCGACATGTTCAGGGTTGTTCAAATTGAAAAATTTTTCACTCATTTTTTTTAGAACACAAAAATAATTTGATTCAAAAAAAAAATTAATTGTATAACCACAAAATAAACCAAAGAACAAATAACGCGTGCAAGCAAAACAAATAAAACGATGAACGGCGATTTGATGTTTGGAAGTAGTGAGAATAAATAGTGACGCGGATAGTCGCGCTGTTCCCATGGGACCTATATTTACGTAGGTCGGCATGCATTCTTCAAATTCCAACCAACCGTGCAAGTTACCGGTCTGTAAATTTAGAATATGATCAAAAATATATCTACCTTAGATTACATGAACGCACAAACCCATGCCACAGTTATTTTTCAAAATATTGACAAATTAAAATGGTATAGGTCCACTGGACAAGCGCGCGACTAACGGAGGGTTAAATGAACTGTTTAGTAAACGGTAATATTTCGAAAGAACTCGGAGAATTGAAAGTTTCGAATAATGTAGAAAATAAATTTATGTAATTTATAACTTCACTCGGTCCGTTCGAAAACATTAATCTTGCAATTCTCGGTAGTGATAATCGACGAAAATGAAATACCGGTTTTTTGGTTATACGGAAACATAGCTTATTAGCGTCAAAAAAATAATGGAAACGAAGAAAAGGTATTTATGTAGAATGTACTAAAATGCATGGGTCATCAAAAACATGGAATTTGTTGAACAAAAGAATGATCAAGCAACTGGGAGCATTCGAAATGTGGTACTGGAGAAGAATGGAAAGGTGTGTTGGACGAAAATGATGAGAAATAAGAAAATATTAGAGTCGATGAAAAAAATAAATATATAATAAGAAAACGAAAAGAAACATGAATAGATTGAACATGTATATAGAAACAATGAACGCCTAGTACAAATAATAGAAAAAACCATGGAAGGAGAAAGACCAAGAGGAAGACCGAGGCAGAAATACGCATAAAACACAAATACAAGGATATATAAAAGCAGAGAACTAATATGGAAGTATAAAGAAAACGGCTCCATCCAGAAACGTTTAATCGTGATTGTTCATCAATCTATTATTAGATTGAGAAATTAAGAAGACGAATCTGTCCAGCTGGGTTTTTTTTTAATATATATATATATATATATTTTATTTGTGTTACAACCTTCAAAAAAATAAAAATCTTAAATAAATAATAATTATAGATGCATTATTTATACGCGAAACCATAATAATGTAGAAGTATAACCCAATACTATGCTCTATTAATACATAGGATATATAACTTTTATAAATTCGATAAATTATAGATACATTATTTATATTATAGTGGTACGCTCTACTAATACATAGGATATATAACTTTTATAAATTCAATAAATCACGCGGTTTTAATCCGCTGTAGTCTACGTTTTTCCCTATTCAGCAATTTCTGTGCTTCTATGTTTACATAAGTCACTAGTCGCCGTTCATAAAATCGCGAATTGTTTCATCCACTTTCTTCAACTGTAGATCCCGATGTAAATCATCGTTACGCTGGAACAACTACCTCGCTCTTGTGATCAGGCGTATAACTTTGTTCTGTGCTCTCTGGATGATTGCTCGATTGGATGTTGCGGCACAAACCCAAAGCTTTAAACGATATAGATAGATAAATCAGTCTTTTAACTTAAATTCGAATTATGTCCTAGTAACCAATAAAGTTGGTGGATTCTGACGTTAATTTGGTCGGCCTTGGCCTTAATACGGGTCTTCCAGGTTAACCTTACGTCTAGGTGCATACCTAGATATTTAGCGCTGGGTGGACAATAAATTAAGTAGCGATTATTTATATTAAATAGAATTCCTTTTCTGTGTACCGTGTCAAATAAATTAAAACATGCGCAACCGATTCATTTGTGCAATTCTTCGTAGCTGTCTAAACTTAGTCTCGTTATCCTTTAGAAGTGCAGTCTGGTGTATTACCGTGATGTTGGTGTTACGGGACGTATTTGTTACTATGGGCCTTTAACGTCTCGATTACCATTGCGAACTTGCCACGCTGCTTCAGTAATATCATGTAATTTACTCAGAAACGTCGCATAATCGTCATATTATAATTGCTTAAATTTCTAACACACACACGTCCATGTGGGTTTTAAAATAACCTTGTATAGTAGAAACTTGTTTCTTGTAGATAACGATGAACACTTATTCATAAGCCGGTTTAGATTTCGAAGTTTAAGATTAAATCGCTTTCTTTTCGTTAAGATTTCTAAAAAATATATTCCTAATTATTTTATCGTATTAGTTGGCGAGATCGTTCTTTCATTAAATCTGACGAATTTTTTGCGAGAATTCTAATTAATGCGAATAAGACAAATTTATATTTTAACTAATTCACTGCGATCCTTTATATATTGAACCATTTCTTTAGATTTGTAAGATGACTTTAAAGACGTCCGCTTGTAACGGTAAGGTGATAGTTGATAATGTCGTTGTATCATCAGCGAACGCAGCAGTTGCAGTGTTTAGGTTATGAAGGAAACCGTACGTGTGTAAATCTTCTACTGAACGTTATTTTTTCAAGCACCTTTGAAATAAATTTTGTTCATTTCAAATCACGGTTCCTCTGCCATTGTTCTTAATGTTTTATTCTGGAAGTGTTGAATTATTTCTAGATTGGTTCTTATCCTGTTCAATCTCAGAATAATAAGAATTATTTTGCCCCGATTTTCCTCTTAAAAACTTCCGTCTGTTCCTACAGTTTAACCCTTTCAATCACAATGTTCACTATATCGGAGACATGAAATTTTAATGTTAACAAAAATGTTTATGGATGAAATGTCTACATTTTAGAAATATTTATCTAAATACATGGAAAATTATCTACAGTTCACCTAAGAATCAGTATTGTATAATAAACATCCCTATAAAATTTATAATTTAACGTTAAGATTTTATAATGTATGACTGAAAAGGTTAAAAGATAAAAAACACATATTTATCGTTATGAAAGAATTCGTTCATAGTGTTTTTACGCGTGCGTATTAAATATATTATCTATATATATATATATATATATATATATATATATATATATATATATATATATATATATATATATATATATATATATATAACCTGCGGCTCACGAGCCACATGTGGCTCTTTGAAGGATTATTTTCGGCTCTCGATAAATGTACCCGAGTTTTCATTTTTGCGCTAGTATATTTTAAAAAATGTATTATCGTTCCGTATGTGCTTCGAAGTGTCTTTTAAATTACTGAAAAATTTCATTTCCGCCCGAGTTAAGAATGATATGACTCATAAGACTAACTGCAACGTAGAATTCTCGATCTGACCAACAAACAGCAAAGGAAATTTCTACTTTGAATGGCTTCCTTATACCGGGCTAAACCTCTGCCACTTGTGTTGTCTGTGGAGTCGTGCCGCTAGATTTATTTCTTGTTAGTACGGCTCTCACGGGCGAGCACAGGCTCAGGGGAGAGCGTGGTTACGGAGTTGAAACATTCTAGTCTGCTGGAGAATATTTCTGTATTATGTCTGGAATTTAAAAAAAAACATATCACTTTACTGATTGCAAAGTGGCAGTGTAGGTGGGGGTGATGGCTGTAACTGGCAGGAAGACGTATGCCTTCTTACCCGATATATCTGTACGGTTAAAAATGTTGAGATTCGATGTCAACATCTACAGTGCTCAGGTATTGACGGGTCATGGTAGGTTTGGTTCTTATCTTCACAGGTTCCGGCTTGCTAGTACTGCACCTGTTGTTCCGTAGGTGAGGTTGATGATGTTTTGTTTGCTCTGCATTCACTGCCCTTCGACAGAAATTTCCTATTAACTGCGCAGATGTATATCCTCTTAGTAGCGAAGTTAGAAGTTTCCTTTTGCTGGCTGATCAGGTTATGCGATTAAAGTTCAAAATTTCGTGGTTTCGCAATTAACGCATTAACCGTGACCCCAAAATCGTTTAACCTTTCGTAATTTCTGTAGCGTGGACAACTGTCCTTCGTCTATAATATATATATATATATATATATATATATTTTTAGTTTACTTTATTTTAATATCTAATTATAATTAATATGTTACTATTTTAATTTGTTTTTTCTTTGCATCGAGAAATTTCGCTCATAATATCCATATTGTTAGTATTTTGTTTACTTTACTTTGGTACGAGTAATACCTTATAGAAGTTAAGTTGGAGAGTTTATTTTTTTTTATCTTTTTTTACAACATTTTATTTCATTTTGTCTTTTTTTTTTTATTTTATTTATATTTAATTAGTGCATAAACTCGTTACTCTTAATTTGATATAAGAAGGGACACTATGTATACTTTCTTCCGTCGTAATAAGTTAATTAGAAGTGTGGAAGTCTTTTCATTGTACACAGGGACCCCTTCATCATATTATTTTAAGATCATTATTTTTTTCTTTAGGGGGAGGGGGTTTTTTTAGTGGGTAAAAATCCCACACGCTGATTTTGGCTATCTTGTAAGGCATGCGTGTATGCGCTGCGTTTTTTTTTACATCGGTGTCTTTTGAAGATTTTCTCCCTCCCTATTAAAAAAAAAAAAAAAAAAAACATTAAATAAAAAAAACCTGCAACGTTGTAACAAATTTCATTTTCGTCGTCCGAGTTAAGATATGACGAAAACTTCGAGAGAAAGAACATCAGTATTAACTCTCCAGCCACCAACATCTCAAAGAATTACTGACGAGTGTTTGCCGTCACCAGTTATTCACCAAACTTTAAAGAATCATCGAGAGAAGTAAGATAAATGTGTTTAATTTTTATGTATTTAAATTTAATACATATATTTTGTACTTTTATTTATATGTTTTCAATAAATATAATATCTGTAAACAAATGTTTTTAATACCTTTTTTTTTTGCATACCGTTTAAATACGTATTTAATTTTCAAACGTTGAAAAATGGCCCGTACTACCAAGAAGATATATCCGGAATATATACGTTTTTTTTTTTTTTTTTTTAATTTTTTCAGATTTTTAATATTTCATTTTACTTGTAAAATTGTGTTTTTAAAAAAAAAATTTGTGTTCGTATATTTTTATATTTTATATTTTACTTTTTTTTGGACATCGTACATCCCAAAAATTAAATGAAAAATCTAAAATTCCACCAGTATACAACTTTTACAGAATCCGGAAAATAATATCGAAGAAAAAAATTAATATAAAAAAACAAAAAATTAATAAACGAATATATCGATGTTAAATTTCGACAATTCAAAAAATAGACAGAACAGAAGCGGAACAGCATTTTTGGAGTATCACAATCACCGTCGAATATTTTTAAGTAATTATATTTAATTTAAATTTTTAAAATTATGATTTTTCAAAAATGTTTCACTCGATAATGGCGTAAATAAAGCTTTGTGTTTTCTTTAAGAAAATAAATATTAGTGATTTAACTGATTTTCAATTGATTTTTTATACGTTCTTGTTCTTATAATAATGTGTTAATCCGGTGTATTCCTATATTCCGTTACGAACTACCTAAATACACGGTTTTCGTCACTGAAGTCGAAGTCACTTCACCGATATATCACATTCATATAATTTGTTTATTGTCTCTCAACTGTTGCAGTCACCGTAAATAACGATACTGAAAAACGAATCGTGGAAGCTTTTGAAGTATTCGACTATACCGGTAATCAAACGATCGACGTACAAGAAGTCGGCACGGTATTATATTCATTAGGTAAATCGATTTAATTTTTAAAATAACCCTCATAAAAAGATTAAAATCATTTCAAAAAATAAAAATAAATATAAACAATATTTTCTTATTAACTACAGGATTTCTTTTAAGATTTTAAACATTTAGATTTTAACACATTTATTATTTCCGAAAAAAGAAAAAAAAATTATTTTATTTTATTTTTCGTAATAACGTTTTAGGATGCGTACCGACGAAACGTGAAATCGAAGAAATCGTTGAAAATGTACGCGATGCTGAATCTCCGGAAAAAGTGCGCTTGTTCAAATTTTTGCCGGTTATATCGGAATTAATCGCAAAATACAGGTAAACAATCAATTTGAAATATATACCGATCGAGATACATTACTTAATCGATATATTCACATCTATTAAATATAGTTTTGTAATTTAGTCAGTTTTTGTAAAAGGGTATTCATTAAACACTATATATAAATGACAAATTTAGCCACTATGAAATTATATTTACAGACGGGTCGGTCGATAAAATACGTGCGACTTCCGCTTTATATTACTCCCGAAAAAAATTCATATCGAAAGTATACAGATTATCCTTTGTAAGTACCTAATTTGTTGTAGAATTGTTTGCCATCTACAAAGCTTTGCCTCTAGTCGAAGATATGGGGGAAGAGAATTAATCATATCCGATTCCTCAAGTGTCTTATTACAATTATCTAAGTTCCCGGAATCTAAAATGTACAAGTTAGAATTTGATGTCAGACATCGTGTTATTCAGCTTTACAATTGTGGATTTAGAGTAATAATTGGGTCCATCCTCACTGTGTTAAACGAGATGTGGTCGATGAATTAACGTGTTATAATTTATCAAGTGTCCCTTACGAGGAAATGGAATTAGGCTGATATTTTACCAAAAAAGATTAAACAATCTGTACTATTAGATTTCCATCGCCGAAAGTCAAAATAAAGGGAAAAAATACTTCACCCTGGTGCATTCCAGTAAACCGTGATTTCAATTATACCAGAACATTTCGAGGGATTATATATCAACTTTATTTAGACTGCCGTACTCGGCGTAATTTCTCCCCCTCACATCTTGCTAAATTGGGCATAATTTCTCCAAAAAAATATATATATAATAAGATGACGTTCAAACTGGAAAAATTTTCAAAATCTGACAAATTCATCTCCTATTTCCACTTGACGCGTAATGTCGCGCATCTATGTCCGCATGCTGATAAAGACTGTACACTCTGGAAAGTTACTCATAAGATAAAACGGTCTATTATTCGAGTTGCACCACTTAGAAATGAAGTTGGAAATTGAATCAGAAGGGATGCGGAAAAAATCGGAATTCTTTGCTAAACATCTAGCGAGAGTCTTTCAGCCTGTTGATATTGTATCGGATGTGATAAAACAACAATTATCAAAACAGATCAACCACTGAGATACTTTATTCCAATTGAGATGGCGCGCAGAAATTGATAAAAACATTAACCCGACAAAGACTCCAAGCGTTGATCAGGTAACGCTACGTATATTGAAAGAGCTGTAACGTAAAGCTTTTGTTCTTACGTACTTCTTCAATGCCAGTTTTAGACTCGAGCATGTACCTGCTTGCTTTAAAATATCACAAGTGATTATGCTCAAGAAGCCTGGTAAGTCAGCCGAGGAGGTATACCGCCCAATATCGCTACTACCATCAATTTCAAAACTATACGAAAAACTCGTATTAAAACGAATGAGACAGTTTGCGGAAACCATCAGTTTGGGTTTAGGAACCAACATTCTACAATTGAACAGATACATCGAGTAACAACAGTTATCGAAAAAACATTTGAAGATAAATGCTCGGCCGTCTTTCTCGACGTAGCACAGGCTTTCGATAAAGTCTGGCATGAAGGTCTCATCGTTAAAATGTGTAACCTCTTACCGGTAAGTCGATTGCTAATTTTGTATTTGTCAGAGCGACGGGTAGCACACGGAGACGATTTGAACCTATCCTGTATAACTAGCGATTTGCCTACCGACGATAACGCAGTCACAGCTGCGTTTTCTGACGATACTGCTATACCGTCTAAGAGTAATAGCCAGAAGGAAGCAACAGACACTCTTCAACGCCATCTAAATCGCGTTGTTAGTTGATCTAGTCGTTGGAAAATCAACTTCAACTCCACAAGCTAACTCGGCACGCATATCTTGGTATATGTAAAGATGAAGTTAGATCAAGAAAATAGTATCGGCGCTGTACCGGCTGATAGGACGGCGGTCGACTCTCAGTATTGCAAACGCCTACTATACCTTCAAATTATAATGCCGATTTGGACATATGGAATAACTGTTTGGGGCTGTACAAAGAAGTCTAATGCTCGTGCAAGTTCGACAAAACGTAGTTATCCCAGCTATCGTAGATGCCTACCGATATTCTCGTAACGATGACATCCATCGCGAACTTAAAATAAAGTTGGTAAGTGAAGTGATACGCGATGTTGCGACGGAGCACGAACGGCGTTTGCAATGACATATATTGAAGCAAGACGGCTGTTAGACGTGGAATCTGATACTCGCCGTTTGAAACGGCTGAAACCGTACGAATACTGTTAAGAGTGTTTATAGAAAAAAAAAATTATTTCATCAGTTTTATGGTTAAATAAATCTAAAAATAGTGCTTATTACTGAGTTATCAGTAGCGGAAGCATTAATAGAGGAAGTACCGGCGGCTGTCTGATTCATTTGGAACACTCGTAGCCGAAGCTAATAATTCGACAATATGAACAATTACAGTTTAATGAAAAAAACATTAACATATCGCATGGAATATCTCTCGAAGTAAGACTCGGAGTTTTAAAATGCTACTACGTATGGTCAGTGTTGCTGTATGGCTGCGAAACATGGAGACGCTGAAGGCTAAAATAATCAAAACTACAGAAGCCTTCGAAATGCGGTGTTACCGTCGTCGCGTATCGTGGACAGCAAAGAAGAAGAATAACGAAGTATCGGACATATTGAAAAAAGATAAAGGATACACGATCGAACGAATAAAAACAGCGTAGACACATATCAAGAGGTCCGAAATATGTACTGCCGCAGTAATCATGGCGAATGTAGCAGGAAAAAGAAATGTATAGGCAGAAGTTGCTTGGCTGGATGATATCCGAAAATGGTCGTCGATGAATATTGTTTCACAAGGCCAAAGACCAAATATCGAGAAATTGTCGCCACAGTAGCTACCAACGACTACAGTCAATCGGACAAAAGAATAGGGTCACCCACAGAAGACGGTCGGTTTAGTTTTTTGAACAACGCAGCTGGTAACACTACTAGAAAGCAAACCGCGTGCTTCACGTTTTTTGTCCGGTTTTAGTTAGCACAGCATAGATTGCTTGAAACACTATTTTCAGCGTGAATCGATCACGACAGCGCAAAGAGAGTTTCGAAAAGCATTCAAAGTCTAGTTTTTTTTTTGTTTTTTTTTTTTGTAGCGATAATTTAGAAGCCGCGTTTACAAAACACGTCCACGAGATCTGGAAGACCTTCAGATTTCTGAAGAAATTCAGCGACCTATGCTAGAAGTCTTCGAAAATGTTGTCTGAATGAATGTATTGTTGCAAATAACGGTTATCCGAACGATATCGTGTTCGACAAATGATTATAAATCTCTGGTTATCCTATTTTTAAAATAAAAAATTTCATTCAAAAATGTTGCTCGAGTAGTTTAACAAAACCGTCCGTCTTCTCTGGGTCTCACCCTGTATAATTAAGACTGGACTAAAAATAACCCAGACGATAAATACGATTTTATAAATAGACCATGGTTAGCTTAATATTATATGCACGTACGTATCCCCTAATTTGCATTAGATTACGCTTATGTAACATAACATATTTATTATTTTTATTTTTTATCAGCGATCGCATAATTATTTTAAAAGCTTGTTTAATTAATTTTTCTCGTAAGTATATTTAAGAAAATAATTCTATATTGTTTATGCTGCTACTCGCGCGTTATCGCGCATTTGCAACATGTTATTGTAAACTGTTATATATAAGAAAGTAAAAATAAAGCTTGATTTGATTTGATTTGATTTGATATATAATTAATAATAACGTATCTCGGAATAACGTGATAACAATTTGACCTTTTATCATCTTTCAGATTTCATCCAGCGTCAGCCGAGGAACTGCTAAATGCATTCCGCATTCTCGATCAAAAAAACTCAGGATCATTAAACAAAAACGACTTCACTGATAAACTGATAAGTAAGGGAGAACCTCTGAACTTAGAAGAGCTGAATGAAATGATGGCGATTGCCACGAATCCCGAAACCGATACGGTGCTTTACGAATACTATATAAATCATTTAATGGTAAAATTTAAATATTGAATTTTGCTATTTTTTAATTGCGCCAAAAAATTTAAAACGATTTTTTCCATAAATATTTATTCGGATTTCAAAATGAAATATTAGACCACGTAAAAAAAATATATATATGTATATATTAAATTTTCGAATTTAATGAAAGAAAAAATTACATACAAATCTTGAACAACACGTAGATAAAACAGAATTGGATATGCGTGACGATCAGTGGCGGCTCGTGGGTTTTCGAAGCGGAGGGGCTGAAAGTTTTACCTAGTTGAATTTTTTTTTTTAATAAAAAACATACAGCTAGGCTACCATTTCATAAAAACTTAAAATTCTAAATTTTCTAAACAAAAATCAAATTTAGAATCGGCCATTCTAAGAAAATTTTAAACAATGTGTAATTTCAAAGCACTTACTTCAAAATTTATTTGTATATGAAGTCCATACGACGGTTTTTCATTTTCGCGAACCAGTCGGTTACCTTGCGGTGGAAGTTAGGAATTGTATCAATAAGAGTTTTCTCAATACTTATCATGGCAAGCGAGAAACTCTGTCTCATTGTACTCCGTAAATATGTTTTAATTCTTTTCAAGGAAGAAAAACACCTTTCCGCTTCAGCAGTTGTCATAGGAGAAGTTAACAAAATTTTCATCAAAACATATACTTTGCCGAGTGTTTTGTAAATACCGGTGTTTCGAAACAATTGGTGGAGTTGCGCAACTCCCGATGCAAGGGAAAATTCTGAATTTCTTTCGTATAGAACAGAAAGTTCAGTTTGCAAACGATTTTTATTTAGCATGGCATATGCCTGGCAAGTTTTGTTAAATTCTTAAGAAGGAAATTGCCTGCAGTACGTTTCAAATTTCTCTTGTAACAGCAACTTTCCTGCAGATAGATTACCAGTAAATTCGAATCTAACCCTAGCTTGCATACATATTGTGTCACAAACTTCTTTGACAGCGGCGTTTCGATTTTCATCACATTTCCTCTTACAAGATACGGGCATAGAATCAGTATTTGTGGACACCAAGTTTTCGAAATTCGTTTCTCTGATTAAAGAAATTGCGCGATAAAAATTTTCCAGTGATGAAAAAGCGCTCGAAGAATTAATGTTGCGATTTTGAAATACATCGTATAGTAAATCAACGTGTTGCATAATAGGATGGAAGACGCCAAGCCAAAATATAAAGTTCTTGTCATTGAGAAGACGAAGAAGACCGGATGCTTCATTAACCATTTGGGTATCATTTGAATTCTGTAATTTTTCGAAACATTCTTTCAGCTGTTCAATGTTTTCAAAAACTGTATTTACGACTCTTGAATTGAAATTCCATCTTGTATCGGAACCACGTGGAATTCTTCTTGACATACAATTTTCAAGCTCAGCTAATCTCTGAGAAGAATACGAAAAAAATGCTGGAATTCCTGACAAGCTACTAAAAAAGATGCGTACTTCTCTATTAGTTGAAACTGATTTACTCATTACTAAATTTAATTGATGAGCATAGCAATGAATGAAATGGGCATTTGCGTAAGTTTCTTTTACTATTTTTTGAACACCGCCACACGCTCCGCTCATAACTGCAGCGCCATCATAAGTTTGAGCAATTAGTTTTCCAGTATTATCTTTTAAAACAATTTTCAACTGCTCCAAAATCTGTTTCGATAATCCTTCTGCATCTTGTGACTCAGGGTTATAAAATCCCCAGAATCTTTCGTATATGGTTCCATTGAATTCGTAATGAAAAACAATTACCTCCTGTGTTTTCTCAGAGATATCAGTCGTATCATCCGACATAACAGCCAAAAATTGAGCTTGTTCAATTTCATTCGAAATTTCAGTTCGACAAATGTCTAACATACAGTCCAACAATTCATTTTAAATTGTTTTTGAGTTAGCTTTAAACACTGTAGAATTTTCAAAATGCACTTTCAAATTTTCATCCAATTTCCCTGCGAAATTTAACAGTCCTCGAAAAATACCAGGATTATCGGAATCCGCTTTTTCATTATGTCCTCGTAGCGGAAGTTCAAATTTACCGCAAAATATCAGGCAGTCGATTTTTGATAAAATATCCCTATTCTTTTTGACGTTTTCGTTGAACTTTCTGATATTTAATTTATACGCTTCGCTTACCTGTGTCGCGATATTAATTTTTCCCAGCATACCAAAATCTATCGAATTTTTTATATGTTGTGCTGAATTTTTGTGTTTATTGATTTTTTCATTCAAATGTTTCAAGTCTACCACACCAGTTTGAGTCCAAGAAATTTTACCGCCAAAAAGTAGACAAGGAAAACAAAAGAAAGCGTTTTTAATTCCACAGCCGCAAAGCCAGTCACATTTTGAATAAATATCCGCTTTAAATTTTCTTTCAAAAGTATTGTTTCAGCTAGATGACGTTTGTATAATATTCAATAGCCGCCACTGGTGACGATGAACGGATTTAACGGAAATGTAAAATATTACAGTTAATAATATCATTAATTTCATTATTAAATTCTTTCTATAATATTTTACATATAAAAAGAAACACTAAAAATCTAATAATATAAAAAATAAAAGCCAATTTATCGAACATATTAATAACATTTGATGATGAATTAGTTTTAAAGACAATTAGTCTTTAGTATTTTGATATACGTTATCGCAGTAGTACGTGTTGCCTGTTGCACAAGCATCTCAGACCTAAGTCTAGTTTAAAACTGGATCTGCTTTAAATTTATATATTAATAATTAAGAATTAGTATATTTATTACAAAATTATCTAGGCCGGATTAATGCATGGACCCGACTGAGCCCTGGCACAGGGCACCACGGATCATGGGGGCCCCATTAACTAAGTGAAAATTTTGTGAAATATACCCTAGTGTGACTTTGACAAATTTCGCATGGCATCCGAATTTGTACATTTTAAATTTTATTTAATGAATAAATTAAAATATGATAAACTAAATGAATCAAGAAAATCGATCGATATAGTTTCGGTATTTCCAAATGTAGAAATAGCTATAAAAGTATTTTTCGACTATCTTACCAACAAATTGCGCAGCTGAATTTCTCTCGACTAGCTTTAATAAAAGATGAGCATAGAAATATTAGGACTAAAAAAAAACGAATCCTTCTTTGCATTGAAAATGATTTATCGCAGTCGATTTTAACTTCGACGATATAATAGACACGAATTTGTAACGCAAAAAGTAAGACAAAAATGTATGTAATATTTGATTTTAATAAATTATAATTATTACTTTATTCTTTGATGATTTATTTAAATGCAAAAAAAATATTCGAATCTAAAAATGTGCAATTAATTTTTTTCTTTTTACATTGTACAAAAAACATTCTTGTTTTAAAACGTTAAAAAGACTACCCTTACAAGGGGAACGCAACAATCACGGACCCAGGGCCCCCCAAATGTTTAATCCGAACCTGTATATTATTCTTATTATTAATTAATAATTCGTTTTATCGCCGTTTATTACTATCATTAAGTTACTTATGACTTCAAACCGGAATAACCGCCGAAAAGCTTTGTTATGATTAACATTAGTAATTTTATTGATACTTTTAAAAAAAAAAAAAAAAAAAAAAAATTATAATATTGCGTGTTTTTGTTACAGGTAGATTGACATCGTATCTGTTCAGATTAAATCTTCTAGCGAGTAATACATTAGATTGTAACAAATAATTCACTTCGATCACTTAGACATCGGACCAGTTATAATAGAATTAAAACAAAATCACAAAATTATTTTTTGATATTTTTCGTTATTTTTTAACATCGTACCAGCGCTAATTACTGCAAGCAAACAACAGCGACCACGTAAGTAAGAAAATTTTGGTGTTAATCTAATAGATCTAGCGAGACATTAAACCTACGAGGAATGAAAGGAATAGCTTGATGAGCAGAATGTGGGTATAAGAATAATGATAGAACTGTTCCACGTGCGACAGTTAAGATGACCACGAGCTTAAATAATGTAAGAGAATCTAAATTCGTTAGTGATCGGAGATTACATACCGAAAGCGCTTTCTTCTCAGACGCGGTTTTAATAATTGTCTGCTAGACTTATACTGTGCGACGCGTGTATCATTTACACGTGCAATCTTGAGATCGTTACACAGTTATTTTATATTTCCGAGAAATATTTTTACAAGTATTTCCATAATCCACAACACGCTAAACGAAAGTCATGTGATGTCTGTTCTGGTCGCATGTAGTTAAGTCTCTCGTGTCCGTTTGTATGCTTAAATCGTGTAGAGAATTTGTAAAAATGTCAATTTTCACAGGTGGACGCTAAAATTTTCAGTTTGTAAAATAGTAAATTAACCGGTTGACGACCAACAAAAAATTGACATCACATGCATTGTTTTAATCGAGCCTTTTTTAGTTTCTCGTGTTCAGTAGTCGCGTGATTCTAAAAATTTCATCCTTATTTATAGAGAGTATAAAATCCATAACAAATATCGATAACAAAATATCGATAACAAATATCGATAATAAAATATCGATAACAAATATCGATAACAAAATATTGATAACAAATATCGATAACAAATATCGATAACAAATATCTATAACAAATATCGATAACAAATATCGACAACAAATATTGATAACAAATATCGATAACGTTTTGCTGAGTTTTACTTTTAATAATACTAGTAATTCGAGAGCAACCATCAAGCCTTTTGATTCCTGCTCAATTTGTAACTCGGTTAAATCGATAGAACAGTGTAGGTTTTGTAAAACTATTCTAAGTGATTTGTTCTTTTTCTGATGATGATGATTATTATTATTATTATTATTATTATTTATAAACCAAACAAAATATAACACCATTTAAACACTAAAAGTTTTTTATTGCAAAGCTTTTCGACAAATATGTCATTTTCAAGCACGCACAATAAATATTATTGATATGCAATATTTATTGTGCATGCGTGAAAATGGCGTAATTGTCGAAAAGCTTCGCAATAAAAAACGTTTAGTGATTAAACGGTGTTATATTTCGTTTGGTTTATAAATTAATAAAATCACTACTCTCCGACATATTCAACATTATTATTATTATTATTATTATTATTATTATTATCATTATTATTATTATTATCATTATCATTATCATTATTCATCTTATTTTCGTATCCAGCTCGCTCGATATTTTATCATAGCAGTATTCAGCATTTTACTTTAGTGACAATCCGAACCCTGATTTGCTTATTCTTATTATTATTATTGCTGTTATTATTATTACGTCATCCTTCTCATTAGTCAGAAATGGGAAGATATTACGTTTTGTTTTGTTTTTTTGTTTTTTTGAAACGTGAGGGGGAAAATCTTCAAAAGACACTGATATATTTATAAGTACCATATATATTTTTGAGAGCAGCACATGCACACTATGTGCTGCTGGATTCCAAAGAAATCAGCGTGTGGGATTTTTACCCACTAAAAAACCGCTTCCCTCTGTTGAGAGAAAAATATACATGTAAAACATAGAGGTCCGTGAACAAATGCAAAGACCTCCGCATTATAATAACGTAATATATGATGAAAAAGGGATGAAAAATACATACTTATTCCAGCAAGAAAGCATATAACGAGTTTGTGATTTATAAAATATTACATTATAATGAATCTCGATATAAACTTATATCGTAGTATAAATAATAAATTACTGTATACGCTTGTGACTTACAAACTTAAAAATAAAGGAATAACTGTTATTAAAAGGAAATAATAAAACAACTTAATGACTTACACCTTAATAAATACATTAACCAGTAAGAGTTATGTCATTATCTACAAAAACAATACCTAGTAAAAAACTTAATAAAATAATAAGTAAAGCAGCTGACTATGACTCAATAAAATTGATATTGGGATAACGTTTGAATTAAAATGAAAACAATGAACGAGATATTTCTTAACATAATTTAAATTTTAATCGCATAATTTCTTCCGAATACTCTAAAAAGGTTTTATGCAACTTATAAAGTGTAAAGCATTTTGATTCCTGGATCCCAAACGTAACACGAATAGCAGCAAAGGCAAGTGAAACAATGTATAATATCATCATCAACTGATGAACATAGAGAACACGATGGAACGTTGGCAAGCATAAACCTATACATATATGATCCAAGCTTACCGTGCCCCAAGTTAATACATTATAAAAATTGATATTAAAATTTTTTATAATTCTTAAAGCCTCTTTAGACGCGAATTAATATTTTATTTTAAACCGCTCTTCGGCGAAATATTCCGTTTCGCAATTTTTTTGTTTTTCTATCTTCTTCTAATCTAGAACTGACGTGTCTAATCCGTCATCGACCAGATGTAATGAATGTGAAATAAACATATTTTTTTAGAAGGAGTCGATCCAGCGACAAAACTCTCAAGTTATGAATGATGGCAGCCTGAAGTCGGTAATACGTTTTCTCTTCAGCCTTCTAATCGTCGATTGAACTCGCAAATTTATTGCCAGCGAATTTTCGCGAGTTTCCAATTTCGCCAGGTAATCGCGAGCAGCTCGTTGGATAACTTGTTCTTCCACGCATATGGTATCTGAAGATCTTTATGCAATGTGTAATTACATATAATTATGGAGCGTAAGCTATCCCCTTCGTAGTATCTTATTCTGGTACCGCTGTATTTTTTGAATGTTGCTCTTACATGCCCATAGTTCGCAGTCATATAGATTGGTTTAAGTATCGCATTGTATAATAAAAGTTTATTTTTAATATCTAGTTGCGATCTAGGTTCTAATAACTACTTTAATTTTGCCGTTTTGATATTTAATTCACGTTATATGTGACGACCATGTTAAAGACTGATCAAGATGGATTCCTAGCTAACGGAAGAGTCTTCAGGTATTGTTGTTCCACTTAACGAAATATGACATTTTTTGCGTTCAATTTTTCTTTTAGTAAATAATAAATGTTTACATTTAGCTTCGTTAATTTCTATTCTCCAAATGCCGAACCATTCAGCTGGCCTAGCGCAACCTGAAGATGCCGAGTGGACGCACTAGGACCACTCACGTGAAGCTCTAGTATTACCGTATCATCCACGAAGGTCGCTATAAATGTATGTAAATACCGAGTATAAGAATGGCCCCCCCGAGATACTGCCCTGAGGTACTTCAGCCTGAATTTTATGGGGAGATGAATGACAATTATTAATTATTACTTGAAAATATCGACCTTCCAAGTATGATTTCAAAATATTACAATATTGCGGTGGCAAGATTTGTTTTACATTTATAGAGAAGGCCTGAATAGCAAACTATATCCAAGGCTTGTTTCACATCGACAAATACGGCGGAGCAAACCTTTTTTTCTTCGAGACACTGTTCAATACAACTCGATGAACCTGCTGTACAGTCGAGTAATTGATGATTCGGTATTGCCTTCTCTTGATCAATAATCTTCTGAAGCCTTTTTTTTTTTTTGTATTAATTTTTCAACGACTTCAGAAAACACTGGAAGGAGAGAGATGGGTCGGTAAGATGTAATATTTTCTGGAGGTTTACCTGGTTTTAATATCATTTTAATATTAGCAAATTTCCATACTATCGGAACATACTGAAATCTTCTCGTTATACACGCATGTCAGAAATACCGGAGATTTTCTTGAAAGTTGCTTAAGAATGTTTGTAGTAATTAAATCGTAGAGCTTTTTATTATTCAGTTTTTTTATTATGGCTCCAATTTCCATTGGAGAAAATGGTTTTTATCTTCCTATGCATGGTTGCTGAGGAATGTTTGAGATAATCATGAACTTCAGTTTCAAGATGCGACGTGATGTTATGCGACTGGAAAGTGTCTGCCAGATGAGTAGCTTCGGTTTTGACTTTGTCCTCTATTGTCCAATTTTCGTCATTTTGATCGAATCGTTTCTAGATTTTGGACGATTCGTATGTTATGCTTTCCACAAGAAGTAGTTGAATCCTTAGAACTAGATAACTTACATAATCGGTAAATGAATCGTTTTTAAATTTTTTTTATACTTGAGCTTTTTCGTTTTTGATTATTCAGTTGAGTTTTGTCTTTTGGGCATCTAGTAATCATCCGTCGTTTAGGCAGTTGCCTTTTAATTGTTTACGAACAAAGTCAGGATAAATTATAGTTTGACTGACTTCGATATTCAGCGGCGGAGTACTTAAATAAGCGGCATTTATAATGAGGTTGGTAAATAAATTTGTGACGTCATCGATACTAGATTTTGTTTTTAGTGAAATAGTTAGATCGACTGAGTCATCTAACAACTGTTTAAACTTGTTCCAATGAGTAAACATATTGGTTAGTGTAGATTTTGTTTCCTTTATCCAATCCTGGTCACTAATCGTTAATATAACAATTGAATGATCCGAAGATAACGAGAGGTTGTAATAAGTTTCTAAAATACCTTTTATTGTAAAAAAAATTCAAGAGATCGGGAATCTTATTTTTTCTGTAGGCCAATAGGTAGGCAATCCTTCGGATACAATGCTGCAATTTTCAGTATCAATAGCAGATTTTAAGATATTTCCTCTAGGAGTAATTAACCTAGAAGCCCAATGCGTATGCTTCGCATTAAAGTCACCTCCAATAAGAAATCGTTTACACATTCTTTTCATAAAATCTCTGAACTGAAGAGCTTGTATTCTATGTTTTCAAGGGCAGTACACTGCTGCCAAGTTTAAAATTTTTTGCGAAAATTTTACAGTGATGCAAGTAGCCTCGAGATAATCTTTACTGAAACCTGGCACAGTATTATTAGGAATGCGGCTTTTAATAATTATTACTGTTCCAGCATGCGCTTTATTGACAGGATGTGATGTCCAGTATGTGTTATAATTTTTAATATTTAAAAAGCTCCTATTTGTGAAATGGGCTTCTGATATTAACGTAATATCAATATAATTTGATTGTAGGTAAAATTCGACTTCAAGTCGGTGATTTAGTAATCCATTCGCATTCCACAAGGCGATTTTGTAGCATTTGTTTCGAACTGAACCTGTAGAATCCTTCATTTTTTGTTTATTAACGATGACATGATATTAGAAAGTATGTTGTTTAACATCTGAGTTTGTTGTTGCACCATTTCTTTAAATAATTCTTTAATTTCATCTAGGAATAGTCTTAATGTCTTCCTAATATCGTTGTCATTGTCAGTAGTATTAGAGATACTTGTAGCAGTTATTTGAGCATAAGTTTTATTTTTTTTTTGTTTATAGTTGGAATTACGTTCTCGCGATTGTTCATTTGTTTTTGAATTTGTTGGTCGTTGATTTGTGCCCAGGTCAACTGAACTTTTTTTTTTTTTTTGGATTGTGTTGGAACTGATTTATGATTAACTCTGTCTGTTGATAGTGGAGGTTGACCACCATATCGTAAAGATTGAATTTTCTTGTAAATTTCGCAACCTTTATAACTAGCCGGATGACTCCCTAAACAGTTAGCGTATTTAGCCGATTGATTTAGTTGCTTATTACAAGCTGTTGTTTTGTTCGCCGCCACATTTGACACAAACAAAAGCCCTGTTGCAATAGTTTTTGGCGTGGCCAAATCTTTGGCATCTGAAACATTGAGGTACACGATTTTCTTATGTTGGGCTTCGAAAGATATCATTATTAAAGCGCAAGCTACAAGTTCGACCCGAAAAGGAAGATGAGATGCTGACAAATATGAAAATTGAATACAAAATTTTCTTTTATAAAAAGGCACCCTTCATTGATGGCTGCGACAATGCTGGACCCAAGATTTAAATCGAAATATCTCTATTCCAATGAAGTGGATGCTGTAATGAGAGAAATAATATCTTTTTTGACAGAGGATGACGACGACGCAGAGGATCCTATACTTTCTGGTGGTGGAGAAAATGTTCCCTCAGTTTCTACAGAATTGGTATTGCCAGCCTCCAACCTACAGCAAGAAATAGAGAGTCTTTGGTATATACACGATAATATTCCTAAACAGATGCAGGCAACCATATCTGAAGATCAAAAAACTGTTTTGGAAAAAATAATCCAATCTTATCTGTCGGAGCCATTATTGCAACGCAATGCTGACATATATTATTATTGGAACAGTAGTCCATATCCTACCCTGAGAAAAGCCGTTTTAAAGTATCTTTCTGCTCCACCTACTAGTGTTCCCAGCGAGCAGTTGTTTAGTGCCGCTGGACAAATATACGCAGATCGTCGGGGTAACCTGCTTGGCGAAAACGTAGAAAAATTACTTTTCTTAGCGTACAATATAAGACTTTTTAATTACGAATATTAAATCTAATTTCAATTTATTATTTAATGTCAAATTGTGAATATAACATAAATAATAACTATCTTTGTTAAATATTGCAACTATTACTTTTTATTGTATTTTACATGAGTTAATTGTATTTGTGTATAAAATACACCAGATTTTAATATACACTAGAAAGTTTAATATGTCTAAATAAGTTTCGGTTTCGGCCGAAACTAACACCGAGGCCGAAGATTCGGTTTCGGCTGAAAATCTTGTTTCGGTCGGACACTAATATATATATATATATATATATATATATATATAT
Source organism: Coronaproctus castanopsis (assembly GCA_032883995.1). Classification (NCBI taxonomy): domain Eukaryota; kingdom Metazoa; phylum Arthropoda; class Insecta; order Hemiptera; family Monophlebidae; genus Coronaproctus; species Coronaproctus castanopsis. The sequence continues at coordinate 90,755,015 of CM065054.1, forward strand.
ATATATATATATATATATATATATATATATATATATATAAATCTAATATTATTTTGTAATTTTTACAATTCATGTATAGCGTACTTATATGTCTTAGTTTAGTTATTTATATTTTATAACTCATTTGTTGTATGTACAATGGGTAGTAATGGCTTTATAACCTAAACTCAATTTGTGTGACAATAAAGAATATATATAAATCACTAGTTCAACGTCCCAAATCGGTTCGCATTTTTCCATGGCAATGCTAGCGCTAAAATCTGATCATCGATAAATATCGAGGACTTTTTTCGATATATAATTTAAAACAAAACCAATAATTGTAATACAAAGCACTGTTTTACGTAAACAATTTTTTTTTTATATATATAATTACGATTTATTTTCTTTTTATTAAACTTGTAAACTAACACTTTTTTTGTGATTTTATGTGTATACATATTTGTCATGCGATGAATCAAAATTTTAATTTTAATTTAATGTCTCCTTGATTTTTAAAGTATTAGTTTTTTTCATTTTTAATTTTAATTTGTACTTTTTGATCTTAACTTTATTTCACTGTAGCTTTCTTGTAGTATTTCCTTTATTTAAAATGTTACATAAACTACAGTTTCATCCTCTTAACTGTCATTAAATACATCTCTTATCTTATAATCTTCATATCTGATTATAAGCTCTATGGTCACGAGAACTACAGCCTAGCCATTATGTTTTCCAGTAGTGAAATATATTTGCTCAGCTTAAGATGGGTGTGTGTGTAAAGCATGTTCATATTGCCTGAAACAAATCGTTTAATTTAATTACAGAATGCCTAAACCCGACTGCAATAAGAAATCTTGACATTCTAAATAGAATAACGCTACCAAATTCTATAACAACCGACAATGTGAAAGGACAGCCTAATGTCGAGACGAGAGATACAAAATGTATGATCAAACCAAGGCAACACAAAAGTCGAGGAACTGATTTATAAAAAAGTATTAACAAACTGATGTTATAATCAAAAAAAAAATCGGATAAACCAATAGAATGAGCAATCCCGCGCCAAATCTACTGAGAACATTGGATGAAATTTTGACGGCAGGATATAAAGAAAAATGGCCAATATGACGAGCAACAAAACGATTATGGTTAGGCTGCGTTCAAACGGCATCCGTGATGATGAAGTGAGGGTCTAATAAAGGACCCAAAATATCACTATGAAGAACTTCAGACGATACTGCATATATTGGAGTATAAAACGTAATCGACGAAGCATAATGCTACTAAAGCATATAACAAAACCGGAATTCTGGCTAAGTATCCGTGTGATAAAATATATCTAAACGTAACAAATTACACGCAAAAAAGACAAGGAAAGAAAAATATCTCTACGCCGATAATATCTAAAAATGTTTATCTAATAAAAAAATTTTCTCCTTCTCTATTAAATTTGATTATTATATGGATTTACAATCATGATTTGTTTTTCTTCTTTCAATATTGATATAATGATTACAATCTTATATAAACAACTATACCGGCGCTAATATCGATGTGAAAAAATGTAAACTAATTTGAGATAATAAATTGGAATGTTATCGATCAGTGTAAAAATATAACAAAAAATCATTGTTGTTTAGTTCTAGCTTATAATTAAAAATGTGTGCTAAAAATACATAATTAAAAGTAACGTAGAGGAAGACTGAATAAAATTGTTTATCTTTAATATCTACTTAATTATAACTTTAACCAAATTCAAAAAAAAAAAAAAAACGAGGTCAAAATCCTACTATTACAAAAAAAAAAGAAAACAGTAAAAGAAACAACAATATGCTAACTCTGAAACAATTTCCCATATTAAAATCATCCGATTAAATATTATTTTCTATAGATTGTATAAATTTCCAAAAATTCATATAATATTACTGGCTTTTTCTATTTCGGTCAAAATCATTTTATGACTTACGTCCCTAGTAAATTTTTGTTACTTCAAAAACTGTAATATTTTAATTTTAGTCGAAGGACAACTTGAAAAATTCTTGTTAATTTCGAACATTTTTTGGTTTTGAAAAGTCAACACACTAATGAATAAATTACACTAAAATAATAAATTTTGTCTAATTTATTATAGTAGGCAATTAATAAATTAATTAATATAGTTACTGCACGAATGCTTAAAATATTCGAGGGATATTACAAAAAATTATTAAACTGCGAAAATTGAATGTGTTTGTCCGTGTAAACATATCTTAGCTTCTCATTGAAGTTTAAAAGGTTTATATTTTTGGAGGGTTGTCAAAATTTAGAAATAGCGTTTTAGATATAATGTTTCTGTCCTATTTTATGCCGTAATACGCTGATTTGTATTTAATACCAAACATGTTTTATTATAAAAATGCAAATTTATTGCCTAGGTTTTGTAAGCAGTCAGTGTTTATGCAATGGATACGTAAAGTAAGCAGTAATTTTTAATAACTTATTTTAACGAATACGATTACTTACCTTTCTAGATTCGGTTATGAGATATATATTTTAAATATTGTTTTAATTGCAAATGCTGATGAAAATAGAATCAAAACGTTCTTTAAGAAACGTACTTTTAAATTATCTTCAAAGATATTTCAAATATGATTTACGTATATAAAATATAACGACGTTAAAAAATACTTTTAAATCTATATTTTTACTTAAATAATTATGCATAAGTTAAAAAACAAAACTCGTGTAATATTTGTTAAAATTTCATTTACAAAGAACTTTAGAACTACGTAATGTTTTATGACAGATGTAAGATGGTTATGTCGTTAACAAAACTTTCGGAATATAAAACGGAATACAAAAATATTGCTTTTAAAATAACTGATAACTTTTGACGTAGAAAATATGTATTTTGTAAGAAAAATTACAGTATATTAATTTGAAGTATACTAATTTAGCATATTGAAGCTTTGAACATTTTCTTGTATTTGTCCTTAAAAAACTATGATAGCTTTCGCAAACTTTCATCAGTTAAAATAATAAATTCGCAAGCTGATGTGACCTTTTTGTCAGAATGTTTAGTTCATTGTGAATTGAAAAGTAAATCTTTATAGCAGTGTAGAAATAAAGTTATTTCCAATGAACTTACTAATACTGTGCGAATTTTGAGTCAAAAATCGCAACTAAACATGAAATAAAGTTGGAGTCTTTTTATTTGTCGTGTACAATTTTAATAAAAACATCCTATTTTCACGCTTTCATAAAACGAAATAGTTTTGATAAGTTATACATTATCAAAGCATTCTAATGCTAATCACTACTTTTTATTTTTGTACGTGATATATCATCGTAATTGCGCAAAGCTATATTAAGTGTAATTCGAAGATCTGCGTGTTGAACATATTTATCATTTGCTTTTGTATTTACATATATAAAACTCTACTGTTATAAATATTGACAAGTCAAATACAGCTTCATTACTATTTGCATGCTATTTCCGACATATATATTTTAAAGTGGTATTGTTCATAAGATTTAACTAGGATTTTTGCTAAAATTACAATAATACTTAAGTGGCTAAATAATTTCGCTTTTACGGTTTTTTTAGTTGTAATGAATGCGAACTATTCTTTTTATTTTATTTTTTATATTGTAGTTTTGTACGTAACCGTCAGTTTGCGAATAATGAATTTTATGTTTGATAATTAACCACTATATATGAATAAACTTTTTGAAAGATTTATGTCATCTGAATATCCTCAGTAATCGTAAAATTTTTTATTTATTAAAGTACAAGTTGCGGTCATATTTTATGTTTTTTAGAATTTATTTAACTGATTATTTAATGTTTTTTTTTTTTTTTTGTTAATTCTGTCACGATTATTTTATATGCGATGAAATTTTATTGTTTTCTACTAGGAAACTGATTCAGCTTTGGAACTGCACAAACACCCCTATGGAAGGAAACTGGTTAGTGTTGTAGAATTTTGTAATTATTATGAATTGTGTGAACGTAACATGTTAAGAGATAGTATATTTACATCCGGTAATTAATGATTCGTAATAAAAATATAAGCGTATATAATAACGGCAATTGTGGACGTTTTAAACTAAATTAATGTTTACATTAAACGTATGTTACGCTTAATTTTATTAATGTTTTTATTTGTAATTCTTTAGTAAACATTTATGTTCACGAGTTTTTGTTTTTTTTTTAAATTGAAATGGTGTGTGTGTTAGATTCTCTTTGTATTTTCTAGTTTTTTCAAACGTTCAACTATATTCGTAGTTATTTTTTACTTCTACTGCGCTCTAATCTCGTTACACTCACCTATTATAATTATTTCTTATAACTTTATGTACGCTAATTTAATTAAATCTACTCATTCGTCCCGTTTCTGGTAACAGTTTGACTATTATTACTGCTTTCTTGTGTAGAATTTTCAGAAACGAAATCATTTATTACAAGAAATATAAATTTTGAAAGGTGTAAGAAACGAGATTCTTAATTAACAGTGCCAAATCAAGCTAAATTTGTTTTATCGATTTAACGAAGTTAATACTTAATATTTTAAATACGATTTTGATATTATGAACTTTAATCGGGATTTATATTATATAGATTTATTACTAATATATTTCATTACGGTAATCTAATAATGCGGACAATTTGCAATCGTAAAAATGTATATTTTTCTAGAGTTTAAAATGTATCAAATGCATCTTCAAACTTTCATGGTTGATATCCATATATAATTTTTTCCGGTGAAAACCATGTTCGTATTTTTTCCTGCGACGTTTCGAAAACGCTTGCAGTTTTCATTATCAAGCTGAGAGCTGTTATGAAAATGTTGGTATATTTGTAGGATTATGTTTAGACGAGCGCAATGTTGACTTAATGTTGGCCAAATTTTTCGACGAACCAACGCCCTACTGTGCGCACATCCATTTATCAGTGTTTGTAGTATCTCATGCGTGAGAACGGAGTTGTTTAATCGACAAACAGTTTTTTTTTATACTAACTTGTTTTTTTCACATTGGGGAATGACCGGCAACCACGTTGAATTAAGCTGGTGTCCATCTTCTTTATTGAAATTTGGATGTTTAATCTATTTTTGATAAAATTTCAAAATTATCAACTTGTATTTCGTGATTCCCTAGGCACTGATGCGAAGCCACTGCAGACGATTCGTTCCTCTTATACTTACAATTTGCCTTGTGTTCTTTTAGTCTTCGATTAATGCTATCAGTCTGTCCAATGTAGCTAAGCTCGCACGAACAAGGGATTTTGTAAACGCCAGTCACATCTCCTTTGAGGAGTTGATCCTTGACGTTTTTAAAATATTGCTTTATTTTTTTACACGTACCAAACACCGGTCTTTGTCTTTCCGTAGAATTTTGCCTATTCTGTCTGCGATGCCTTTTGTATAAGGTAACACTACATTGGCAGCAAACTCTTCTTTGTTACTCGATTTTTCTTTTTTTTCCTTCCGAATTTTGTTACCAGTGACTTGTATTCCTTCTTGTCGAAACCATTAATGATCATAGCATCTTTTATATTTTCCATTTCTTTCTTTAAACTGGTACCGTTTGACAGTTTTGGCTCTGCGTACCAGCGTCTTGTAGACCCTTATTTTTTGACTCGGACAATGATGCGACTGCTTGTGCACATACTTATTCGTGTGTGTGTGTGTAGGTTTTCGAAACACAGATGTAGAAAATTTTCCGCATGTAGTCCGCTTCATTAACACGTCTAACAAGCACTAGTTCGCCATTATTTTCTTGTTCCATTGTGAACTTTGCGTTACTCTGAGACATATTCAAGTCCATCAACATTTTATTCAGCTTTCCATTACCATGCTGCCAAATCACGTACGTGTCATCATACCGAAGCCAGCATTTAGGAGATCATTTTTTTATTATTTCATTCTCCAAATACTCCATGAATATATGTAGAAAAATTGGTGCTAATCGCACATCGCCGTGCCATCGGTTTGTTTTGGAGTTTTCATTATCAAAAGTAAAATAATTGTTGCTGACGATTATGTCGAGAAATTTCAGTACATTTACATCTACGATATAACTTTTTATAATTTTTATCGTGTCCATAACTGGAACATTATACTACATCAAAACTAACCAACATATCTTCTTTTTCTACCTGATAGTTATTAATTTTCTCCAAAAATTAAAATGAGTTTTCGATATGTATGGGAGTACCCCCTACCAGTGGTTTAAGTTTGCTGGCAATCCAGACTTCCAACAGATAAGATGGACTGTTTATTGCGCATACTATAGGTCTCATTGAGCAGCCATTCTTGTAAATCTTAGGTAATTCATATAATTTCGGCAAGGTTGACACGTCAACTTCAAGAGCCTGTTCTGTGTTAGCATTCAGGTTGTTGGTCTTTAGACAATTTTCTACTTTTGATACTATCGTGCCAGAGGAGTCTTTTTAATTTCTAAGTATGGACCGCGTTCGATCAGCTCTGACATTTTCTTTTTATATTCCTCTGTTTCTAATAAAACAGCAGCATTACCTTTATCTGCTTTTAAAATTACAACGTCAAAACTTCTTCTGAAGTTCACAAGTGCCAAATGCTCTTTGTGCGACAGATTGGCTCTAGGTATGATTAATGCGGTCTCTCTTTTCGAACACTTCCAATAACTGCTTCAATATTGCTAATTATTTCTTCCGCCGGAATTTTCTTGAGCGATACTGCAAAATTCAAGCCTTTTTACAGAACCGTGACGATACTTTCAGGAACCTCATAACCTGTTAGATTGATTACTGAAGCTGAAGATGTACTTTTTCCTCGCGTCATCGTGGTTTTATTCTGAGGAACATGGTTTTCGCCGAAAAATATTCATTTTTATATGATCCGGAAAACGTACTATTTTTAATCGGCTTTTAAACTATATTTCTTTTAAAAGTTTTCAGTATATTTTTTTAATTATATAAATTTATTTTAAATTATTTTATTATGTCCTAAGGTAAATGTAGCGTTTATTTAAAATTCTGAAATACAATATTGTAGTATATTTATCGAATTAACTAATAAAAAAAAAATATATATATATAGAACCTAGCTTATTCCAGTTATCGAAATCGTGCATGCTAAAATTATCGTATTAATTGACAGTAAGAATTTAGTTGCGACACACTCCGTTAAATGTATTATCCCAATAAACCGCGAGTAAATAAAATAAATTCAAATGTTGTAGTATAATTGAACGTCGGATAATTTATTACGTTACATATTCGGCCGTTTTTTAACATAATTTTTTTGGCTTTTGTCAAATTTTCGATATGTGTTTTACGAATGTAAAGTGTAACATTTCTAGTAATCCACACTGTATTCTTTATTATTATTTTTTGTGAAAAATTATTGCTCATAAAAATTCTAACGATGAAGTAATTTGTGTGTTTTAGCAAAGATTGCCTAATGCTCAATACGGTGGTAGACACACTGTTACAATGTTGCCCGGCGGCGGTATCGGCCCCGAATTAATGAGCTATGTTAAAGAAGTATTCAGGTATCCAATACGTTATTGTCACATTTCGATTTGTCATTTATACACACAAACATTATATATATGTGTGTGTGTGTGCCCAGCATGGTGCAGTTCCCCTAGAAAACAGAGATACAACTTTTTATTACTAATAAACGAATATACTGTTCATTTTTGTATATGTCACAGTTACATGAAAGTAACGCTATGCTGGATTTTGGAGATCGGTTATAAAATTGTTTATGTTAGCGGCTGATTTTTTTCATTCTTCCGTCCACGCAATTTGTTTTTATTTGTATTCTTAACTTGAAATAATAGGTTTTGTTGTTCGATCGTCGTTAATTATGGAAATATAGATTTTTGTATATATATATATATATATATATATATATATATATATATATATATAAATCTTCTGTTCAGCATTTTGAATAAGTATTATTTGTCCGGTATTTACTTAAGAATTAAGGTAAAACCACACGGTCATATAATTTTTTTGGTAGATGAAGTAAACGTAGCGCTACAAATGTGTGTGTGTGTGTGTGTTTAGCACATATATCATTGTTTTTCTACCACTATAATTTGTGTGATTTTGATTTTCTACACTTCTGTCAACTTGATTTGCATTATTATATTAATATTTATTATTTTAGAATCTCGGAAATATTTTTTTTTTAAATGGATTTTCGAAAATATTAGTTTGACGTCAAAAAGGATATATCCCGTCTTTTTTATCGCCTTCATTTCCTACAAGCAATCAGTTTTAAAAGCGACATGCACACTGAATGCACTTTCAAAATACAGTTATGCAACATTTGCTTCGGACAATTTTTCAAAAATTTAGATATAGAAAAGTATTTAAATGAAAAACCACGGATAGACGAGTTAACGTTTGAAATTTTAACTAACTTTCGGAAACCAGATCAATCATGCGATTTTCATAAAGAAGCTCAAAACTCAAGTCGTCGTTCCATTTATACACGGTTAACACAGTACTCACCATGGTTAGCATATTCACAATACTTAAAAGGATTATTGTGTTTATTCCGTGTATTATTTCTTTCAAAAAAAAAAATTGAAATGGGTTTAAAAGAATCATTTGTAGTAAAATCCGGCTGCGATAATTATAAAAAATTCTACGAATGTGCTGAATATCGCATGAAGCGCGATTGCATAGCGTACAACAGAAGATAATATATTGTCCATTCTTTATGCGATTGTTTTCTTTGTGGAAAATCAATAGAAACAGGTGTAACATCATGGGTTTAATGAATTTCGAAGTAAGGGACCATATAAACAATTCTGCATCAACGCATCACCAAAAATTCAAAATATTTTAATAAGTATTTGTGGAAATATTTTACAAAAGAAAATTGTTACCGAAATCAAGGAATCCGTTTCGATCGTAGATGATGAAACAGCTGATATTTCAGGTACTGAACAGCGATACCTAGGAGCTAGATTTTTGTGTTCCAAATGTCAAACACTGAAAGAAGAATTTTCAGGTTTTGTTCAACTAAATGATCAAAGTGCAGAGAACATAGCCTTCTCGATTATAACGAACTGCAACGAATTTGGTTTAGATATAAATGCACTTTTGAACAAGGCTATAATGGATGTTCAGTTATGGCAAGGAAGGAGGAATTCAAAAAATAATGATCGATATATATATTCTAAACCTTTATTCGTGCATTGTTCCTATCATAAATTAAATCTTGTTGTTAATGATTAAAATAAATTAATTATGGTTCAAAATTCAATGCGAACAATAAAATCCGTGATCAAATTTTATATAGAAAATTCAGCACGAAGAAAATTTAGTGCCAAATATACACCTCTACCGTGTATGAAACAAAGTGAACTGTGAAAAAAAAACGTGTCCGTTTATTTAAGGAATATTTTTGTAAACTACTCGAAAAACTTGAATATTTTATTAAGCAGACTTCAAATCAACTATTATCAGCATGCATCGTACTAATTACCACCGTTTCCTTATTGATAATTGCGCAATATTCAGCTATATAAGAATCAGTTTCAACTGCGCTTCGAGCCATTAAATTTAATATTGAAAAATGTCACAAGTGTATCACTAACGTATTAGTTCAGTTTAGATTTCATTGTGAGAATGCACGAACGCTTAATACCACAAAGCCAGCAGGACCCCATTGTGAGAATGCACAATAACGATTTAAAATTGTTTATGAAGAAATATCAGAAATCTGTAATTCATTGGACATTCATTTAAAAATTCCACGTATTGCTTTTCACGTCAACAAAATCGTGCTAATTTTCCAATATATATATATACATAAAACGAAAAATATTAATTTAAGATTACACGTCACAAAAAAACAACAAAATGAAAAACAGTATTAAATAAAGCAATCTGAAATACTATTCTTCATTTTGCTGATTTTTTGTGAAGTGTAATCTTAAATAAATATTTTTCATTTTATTTTTTAAATATTCACTTGATAATGACCTAACAGACAAAAAGCTTTGTGCTTTTTCATAAATAAAGAAACTATTAGTGATTTTAACTTCTTTTTTGTTGTCCATAATAAATAAACAACTGTAATATATTTACTAAAGTTATACTACGACTTTCGTAACTGAACAATTTCCAGTACTTAATAAACTGCTAATTAAGGCATATTACTGTTGAAGGTGTATTAATATTAATGTAAACCTAATATCTAATTTGATAGTTTGACTAAGTATATTTATTTTATATTTAAAAAAGAAATCTAATTTTCAAGTACTGGATTCGGTGCGAAAAAATATATATATATATATATTTCTTTCAAATATATAAATGATATTTTTGTGTAAATTTATTTGCGATTATTTTGATATATTTAAACAGGTACGGAGGAGTTCCGGTAGATTTCGAAATAGTTCAGATAGATCCGAAAAGTGATAGTAATGAAGATTTGGAATACGCGCTAATGTCAATCAGGAGAAACGGAATAGCTATAAAAGGTAATTCGATTGAAATTTTAAAATGTTTTTTTGGGGGTTTTGTTAAATTCAATACCGCAAAATGATTTTCGTACGTGTAAATTTCATGGAATTTTTTTTCCTTTAGTTAAATTGCACCTAGCTGATGGTAGCAATTTAGCAATTTTAATATTTTATGCAGATGGCATGTATAGCAGCCTACCCATCAGTAAGTGCTAAAAACAGTCATTAAAATTCATCTCTTAGACTAATTCTGTCAAGCCGACGAACTTCTAGCGAATTATCCAGCAACCCGATCGCCATGTTGTTCGGGTGCACCTCTAGTCTATGAACATAATTTTTTGCGTCGCTGGATATTACTTCCGGAACAAACTTCATTCCAAGGTCTTTGTACATCTGTCTCAGTTTTATATTTAGCTCAGTGCGCTTTGCTGTTATGTGTTTTCTCCACATTAGACGCTGATCAAGGTGCGTACCGAGATATTTTGCATCTGATTTCTGTGAAATTGCAGCACCGTTCAGGACTATGTCTTCTGTTGGATCAACTCTTCTGTTAGTAAAGATTACTCGTGTTGATTTACTTTCATTAGCCTTGATCCTCCATAGGTTAAGTCACGACGGAACTTCGTTGACTGCTGCCTGGATGGTATTGCGCGCTCTGACGGGACATACGTCAGAACACAAAATCGCAGTGTCATCAGCAAAAGTCGCTACCTCTACATCAGAGGGTGTAGGAATATCTGATGTGTAAATGAGGTAGAGTAGTGGTCCCAGTACACTATCCTGTGGCACACCTGCTTTCACGGATATATATCTGATGAATCGTCTTCATATTTCACAGAAAAATACCTTTCACTTAGGTAAGACCGAAGCAACTGGTATAATTCATATGGAAAATGTTGCTTAATTTTGTGTAATAAGTCATCATGCCTTTGGGAATTTACCGAGCTAATTATATCTTCAATTGAAATTTATTATTTTTATTACTATATGTAATTATTATTTTGATATTTTTACGGTACTAAATAAGGGAACACGTATTTTGTATTAGATAATAGTAGAAGTATTTAAATTTATTTATTTGAGAATAATTACGTACGCTCTAAAGATGGTATGTTGCGTTCTTAATACTTCATTTACGGTATCGATGGATTATTTAAAAGTTGTCATTCTAAAGAATTAACTTAAGAATAGTCTTTTTTGTTTTGGAAAGAAAAAAATTTTATTCGTCATTAAATAGAGACAGAACTAACATTATTTTAATGTCTTTTTGGTTTTTTTAAGCTTTGATATTACACGCTCCATCTCATCTTCAGTGTGCCATCTTCTATCGAAGATTGACGGTAATGTGATGTTTTACTTAACGTGGCAGGAGAAATTTCCTCAATTCGCTCCTCTTCCATTTTGTGTATTTTTTGAACACATCATTAATGACGTTTATTCAGTTCAAGTTTTAATATTTTTCACTCAATCAATTCTTCTCTTTCCTGGTTTCTTTTTAACTTCAGTTATTTCTTTTTTAGTTGGTGAGAGAATTAACTGCGACTAGTGGTACTTATGAAGACGAATTACGTGTCCTAAATAGCTTAACATTGTTTGGTTTTCTATTATCAAGATTAATTACCGCGTCATATGTACTCTTCATAGCACCTCTGAATACTTACGTGATCCGAACATACGCTATCCGTCACATTTTTCTTGATAATTACATTTCGAATGTTCGCAGTATCGCCATATCAATTGGTTTGAACGTCTGGGTCCCGAATTCGTACAATAAAATTGTTCAAATATAGCGTGCTTAGCAAAGCGTCAACGAACGTTTAACCCCCGTATCGTTGCTGCAAAACAGTTGCTTCATCACGTAAATGCTATCTTAGCCAGTACTCTACTATCGCAACATTTATTTCTTTGTGATCATTTGTCGATACTTGTGTACCGGAAGTATTTAAACAATTACGCGGTTTCTATGATATGACGATCGATTTCAATTCGGCGCTAGTAACCTTCGTCACTTTGATTTTCAGACGTACGTCAATCTTGTTGGCTTTCTCATCGCTACTGATCGATCAATTAACTTTTACATATTCGAACTTCGTTATATCCGATTTTTTAAAACGCGCTAAAATAATTACGGCGAATCAAAAAAATGTTCGATTTATTTTTTACATATTTCATTATAAAGAACAACGCGTAAAATGGTTTTTGTTTCTTTTTTTATACAAAATAAAAATCAAGAAGAGAGAATTTCATCAAACAATTCTTCTGCATCACTTGTTGCTGTGACCTGTATAACATTGATCCAGTCCTTTATATTCTTGATTCCGTCTATACAGCGCCTTCTTGCGCCTTTTTTTTTTTTTTTTTTTTTTTTTTTTTTTTTAATATAATATAACCTTGTTGTAGTAAATTAAAAGAAGATCAAGAAGAGAAAGGAAATCAAGAAGGAAAGAAAATCAAGAAGACGCGTAAAATGTTAGATAAAACTGATTGATTTAAATTAATTCACTACGTTTTTGGGAAATAGTCTTCTTGTTATAATATGTGTCGAACAAATTAAACATCTAATTCTAAGTTCCTAAGTCGTTGAATGATTTCGATACGTTTAAATTATGGATATCTTCAATATTTATTTCTTCAAAATAAATAATATACTCTGGAGTTCTCCACATAGGCATGGTATTGATTCTACTAATTTCCATTTCTGCATTATATACTACGCGCGCATCTATCTCGGTCTGTTCTAAATCGATTTAGAATTCGCCGTCGTTTTTCAAAGTACTCTCATTTCTAGTATTTCTTGTGTGAAATGCTTCGCTAACTACATGTTTTTTTACGTTATCACTATTTTCTTTCAGACGTAACGTTACTTATATATTAGTCTCATAATTAGTGTCGCTTAGATGATATGGTTTCGTGTCTAAAATATATATATATATATATTTCTTATCTCTGATGAACGTTACTCTTTGACGTATGTTGGCGGGAGCAATATTAGCGAGCACTTAATAATTATATGTGGTTATAAAAGAACAGATCGAAACGGTATTACGGTAAAATTGCATAACGTACCCAAATTATCATCGTCAATGTTATGGTATGTCTCAGAATCGTGTTTTCGTGCACGAAATAGAAAACCATGGTAAGAAAATTTTGCTGTAGATCTTTACAATCGAAATACTTTTATTCGTCATTAATATACGCGAATTCATTATATATATTATGTATATAAGTATATAGGATGCGTTTGTCTGTGTGTGTGTGTTATAAGTATATTCTTATTAGTCGAGTATTATTGCATTTTAAACACGTCAACTATCTGAATTGCATGTTTCTCCTGTATGTAAACTTCTACTGTACAGAAATATTATTAAGTGCGTTTTTTTTCTGTTTTTTGTTTTTTGCCATATGTTAATCCACATTGTTTTTTTCTCGTTTTTAAAGTGAATAAGACCCATGTTAAGTATAGTTTATTTTCATTAATAATAATAATCGTTTAATTTCTTTTCTATATAAAAATTTGAAGTGTATTTAATATTTTTAGTAAAGCATTTAAAGACTTATTGACTGGTATAATGTTTGAGACAACTATTTACTATTAATAATAATATTTAATAGTAAAAAAAAAATAATAGTGAATTTACATATATATATATATATATATATATATATATATATATATGTATGTATGTGTGTATATATATATATATATATATATATATATATATATATATAATTTAAGAAAAACCGAATACACACGATTTAAAAAAAATTATAAATTTTAAATACGAGGAAATAAATTAAATAAATTATTTTTGAAGAAAAAAAGTAAAAAGTGATTGTAATAACTGAACAGCGGATTTGAACCCCTGATTCCTTGCAGAACCAGCACATAACTCATACCACACAGCTACTACAACCTCTTGTTTCAAATGTTACGAAACTGCTATATTAAAAAATTATATTCGACGTTGATTTTTTAATTACTTATTGTGTGTATAAAATATTAATTTGAAAATATTGTTTCCAGCCATAATTTAAGAATTAAAAACTTAATAACTTTCATATTTAAAACTTTAGAAAACATGTTTTTTTTTTTGTTAGCGTCCAAACAATTTGAAAATTACCAGAAAATCCCAGTTTATCGAGTGTGATATCATTAAGTAATACAATTAATATTTCGTTTTGTTGTTTTTGTAATCAATAAAATCATATATATATATATATATATATATATATATATATATATATATATATATATATATATTGGTATTTTACTAGTTTCCCCGATTATGTTGTTGAATTGAAGAAAAGCTTGTGTTCATGTACTTAATTAGATCTGTATGAATGTTATTTGGTCCAGCTTCGATGACTATAATAAAAACATTCGCAGTATATCGTGATCAGTATCGACCGCCAATTATATCGAAAAATTTTCCTAAATCTCGCACATGCAACGGCTGCATGATCGCGTGTGAGCGCTAGAGTAACTTAATATCGAACATGAAATTAGTATACGTGGTCACTTTCTATATTTAGTCTTATAAATATTTAAATAACAACTTGATCGTAATAAAGAATGCTTAATCGATAAATGATACCTATTCCGCGCAGTCTCGTTTGTATGTGATAGTTGAGTTAGCGAACGTGTTATTAGTAAATATAGATCTTTAGTCCTATAAGATTCGATTGTAGTAATATTTCTGTAATAATTTTTTTAGATGATAATAATAATAAAATTAGTAATATGAAATGATATAATGTTACGTACAGGTAACATAGAAACTCGCAGCTTAGATACGAGCGTTATATCGCGGAATGTTGCTATTCGTAATGAATTAGATTTGTACGTTAACGTGATTCATTGCAAGTCTTACGCCGGTATAAAAGCACGACAGAAAAATGTTGACATCGTTATTATTCGTCAGAACACCGAAGGAGAATACGCTATGTTAGAACACGAAGTAAATTTAATTGATTTCACGTTATACGGTAATATTTAAAATCTAACTTCAATCTGTTTTTCCTATCTGCCTATAAATTTATTTAATTCTAATAGAAAAATCTAACGTATAGATTTTGTTATTACGAGCTGCAGAAACAAGAACATATCTGAACAGCTAAATAACAACTTGGAAGGAATTCGCAGAGAATTTTATGCTGCTAGTCTGAACGCAATTATTACGGGAATTTGTCAAAAATATTTGAAGAAGAATAGAGTTAAAAACAAAAAGCGGATGACGGAAGAAATACTAGATGTAATGAATGAAAGAAGAAGCCACAGCAACAGGAACGAAGGCGTATACAAACGTCTGACTAAAAAGGCTAAAAAAAAATGATCAGAGAAGCTAAAAATAAGTGAATGAAAGAGCAGTCCGAAGAAATAATGAAGCCAGCTAAAAAACATGACTCGTTCAGGATGCGTATAAAAGCTGGTACTAGTAAACGTATGGGAAATTCCTCAATGTGTCTGTTAGATGAATATGGTATGCCTATTGTTGAACAAGAGGAAATACATACAACAATTATTCAGTGAATATCGATCAAGAAATATCACTGTTCTCAATAACTTAGAAGAGAGTCCACAAATTTAAGAAGCAGAAGTAATATATACAATTTAAATTAATACCCAGTAGGAAAAGCTACAGGCCCTGATAGGATTCGTGCAGACGTAATCAAGTTGTTTGCTGAAGAAAATGTCAAAAAATTAACAGAATTATTCAATAGAATCTACGTGTGCGGGAAAATACCATCTGAATGGCTGAAATCTTCCTTTGTACTTATACCGAAAAAGCAATATCCTAAAGAGTGTGACGATTACCGCACAATTATAAGTCACCTTTGGAAAATATTTCTGAGAATTATTTATCGTAGAATTATATAATTTAAGTGATACACAATTTGGTTTCCGTACAGGCTTTGAAATAAGAGAAACTTTACCGGCAATTAACACCCTGCTTCAAAAACACGAGGAAATGAGTAAATATGTATTCATTTGCTTTCTTGACTACGAAAAAATATTTGATACTATAAACTGATGGACATTCTGCTAGCTACCGGTATTGATGAATATGACCTTAGGATAATTAAGAATCTTTTTATTGGAATCAAACAGCCGAGCTCATTCTAGGAACGGGTGAAACTATGGACTTCGATGTCCAACGTGGAGTACGGCATTTCACCTCTGTTATTTAACCTATATGTCGAGCATATGTTCAAATTAGCTATCAGCGACATACTAATAGGAGTGAAGATAAATGGAAGAATTATTAATAATCTCGGCTATGCAGATGATGTGGCAATTCTTACAAATAATGAAAAAGACCTTCAACACCTTAATAAACTGAACGCAGTCGGTAATTCATATAATTTGAAGATGAGTGTAAAAAAAGACAAAATGAATGATAATCAACAAGAAGAATAACCTTAACAAAGTCTCCGTTAAAATTAATAACAAGAAAATTGAAAGAGTTCAAAAATATGAACTACACTTCTATAAGTTTTGAATGCGAAAAGTTCGCGAGCCTAATTGTTTTTTGTTAAAAATTCATCTGACGGTAATGGTTTGATGAGGTTAGGCTAGGTTGGTTACGGTAGCTTAACCATATATAATTAGAATAATTTAATATGTGTTTTTTTTTTAATATAATAAATATAATAGTTGATAGTTTCGTAAACAAAATATAAATCAAAAAGATTTATGTCCATACTTGGGATTACATCCTGATCATCGGCTTACATGGAAGGATCACATAATAGCTAAACGAAAACAACTTCATTTAAAGTACAAAGAGTTAAATTAGCTACTTGAAAAAAACACGAAATTGTCGATTGAAAAAAAATTATTAATATACAAAATAATCCTCAAGCCAATATGGACATAGTGCAGATTTGGGGAACCAACTAGCAGTTCCAATATTAACATTATTCAGCGATTCCAGGCCAAATTGATACGTAACATCTCATCGTCACAGTGGTAATATTTGGAGCGACGACATACACAGGGTTCTTAAAATATACACACTGTTAAGAAGGTGATCAGACAATACGACAGTTACATTCAGCGAACACGAGTCACATCAATCCAGTGGGAGTTCATATTGTGGATAATGGCACACGATTCAAACGTCTTGGACAACATAGTCAGTTCGAACTTAAGAATCGAATTTAGCTGGTTATATTGAACATAAATAATTTTATATATATATATAAACTCTCAGATAGTGGGTTGCTACTTATTATCCCCTTTTGGATGGATTATGAAAAGAAACACATCTATCTCATTCAGATGAATAAAAAAAAAATGTTTATTTTCAAATTACTATATATCAAGTACTATTGGCCAGATTTTGATGAAATTTCATGCATTAAAGGGTTGTGTATCGGTATGTCCTTTCATCCTATGTATAACTATAATTATTATAATTTGCTTTATACTTACAGACTAATCGCGGTGTTGTCGAGTCTATGAAAGTTATTACTAGTCAGAACTCGGCTAGAGTTGCTCGTTATGCGTTCGAATATGCTAGGAAGCATAATCGAAAGAAAGTAACCACCGTTCATAAAGCTAATATAATGTAAGCTCTTATTGTGAATTTTTATTTGAATATTATAGAGAAATTTTATATGTATATATATATATATATGTATGTATATATGTATATATCGTGTGTCTACGGGGTAGTTTAAATACCCACGTCCATCGCCACATGATGCTACACGAATATATTCGTTCCTGAGGGCTCTGCGTGGACACGCTGAAAGGATATAATCTGTTGTCTGATCTCCTAACTGATAGTCCCAAGATGGGCAATTTGTTATACCGATTTTGCAAGCGTATAAACAACTGCGGCCGCGGCCAGTTTGTACACGATTCAGACGCGCCGAGCTTATTTGAATTTTTAGATTTAAATATTCGTTTAAAAAGTAACGTGAGAGTAAATTTTAGATAATTTTTGTTTCCTTTTACAGGAAATTATCGGACGGTTTATTTTTGGAAGTATCTCGGGATATCGCAAATGACTATCCGGATATCGAACATAACGATATGATTATCGATAATTGTTGCATGCAATTGGTTTCTAATCCGCATCAGTTCGATGTGATGAATATGGCCAATTTGTACGGTTCGATTGTTTCTAACGTTATATGCGGATTAATCGGTGGAGCTGGTTTACTTTCTGGAAAAAATTATGGCGAAAATGTAAGATTGTTTTTTAAATGATATTTTAAAAAAGCCTATCTGAAACCGTTCGTGTACGTTTTTATGCGTTAATTAATCGAGACTCGTGCAAAACTAAAATGAGTTAATCC
Organism: Coronaproctus castanopsis; assembly: GCA_032883995.1. Lineage (NCBI taxonomy): Eukaryota > Metazoa > Arthropoda > Insecta > Hemiptera > Monophlebidae > Coronaproctus > Coronaproctus castanopsis. Next base: position 90,773,759 of record CM065054.1, read on the forward strand.
GGTCATATTTTTGAGGTAATGTATCACTAGATACTTCAACGACGCGTGATTATATATAATGGGAAGAAAATAATTACTTACGGATTAAAATTAATATCGACGAACGTAATATTTAATTAGTGATTAATTAAATGTCGCAGCATTGTTCAAAAATGCGACGTGTCGTAATAATATTTTATCATAACAACCTTGAAAAATTTCAAAATATTTCGAATATAATAATAAAAAATTAAAATCCTTCTTCCTCCTAACGGGGCGTGTACTGTTCCATCTAGGCCGGAGAAACGGGTAAGATAGGAATAAAATTAATTCAAGTAGATTAGTGATCTTGAGGAAACGAAGGAGATGATCGGACAAAATTTTTCGACGACTGCGAAATTTGAGTTCGATATACGCTACAGAACCATCAGAAGAAGAAAAATATGTAATTTACGATATGCGGATGATAAACGAACTGAAACTGGCGACATGTCTGAAGCAAATAAAATATTTCAGCAAGACAACTAATTTGATACGAGTGCATCACTGTCGACAAGGCGGGGGAATTACTTGCGACATTTCGTACCTAATATAGAGAAAAAGACGGTAGCGACATATCTGGTAGCGTACATCGCTAATAAGGTAAATGATGAAAGTGAAATCAAGCAGCGAATCGGAATAAAACGCTCTAGCATGATTAACAAGAATGCGGAAAGATCATTCTATAAAAATAACGAAAAAACCATTAATGGAATCACTGGCATTCTCGATTGCCTGTTGTATGACTCAGACTCGTGGACATTAAACAAAGAAGCCTTTTAAAGCTCACGATTTCGCGAATGGAACGTCGGACTAATGCATATATCCTAAAACAACTCGAAATAGAGCAAAAAGACAGATTGATTCCAGCAATAAAAAGAATATGTCTTAATTTGGTCATGTTGTACGGCGCGATGGGATTGGAAAAGATAATAATACAAGGAGTAGTTGCGGGAAAAAGAAGCGGGGGTCGACCACTCGTTTTGCGGGTTACATTCAAGGCATGACGGGGCTGTAAATGCGGCAGCTAATGAAAACCGTGCAGAATAGAGGTAAACGCGGAATTCAATTGGAAACCCAATCATGGTCGCGACGTCTGAATACAGACAACGAAAAAGAAGAATAGTACTCTATAGGTGGAAGAGTTAGCGGGTAAATAATATTGTCATAGGAAAATTCGATTTTGCACATAAATAGGTTGTCTGGATAGAAGACGCCTATGCGCGAGTTTAGAGGGGAGTCTTGTGATAATGATTTCATTTCTTCAGTTGACGGATCATTGAGTTATTCTATGTTCGGATGATAGTGCCTCGAATTTGACGTAGTTTATTCGTGATTCGCCGTTTTCATCGTGTTTGTAGCGATTTCTACGTCATACGATTTGAAGATGAGTTAGTGGGTATGTCGATGTTCGCTACTCCGTGGATTTCAACGTTCTTGTATTGCAAATGGCGCGAATAATTTATTTTTGTTGGTGAGAAGATTTACATATTTAATATAATTGCGGTTATCGAATTCGTACATAGGTGGAAGAAGGTATATCTGAGTTAATTATATATTTTGTCTTTTACAACAGATTTTGTAGTAAATATACAGTTGGGTTTTTTTTTTTTTATTAAATATAATGCTTTAATCGAATATAAAGATGGTTATTTAAAATAACGGACGTTAAATTAAACAAAACTTACGACCTGCGTGAAAATTTGATCTATTTGTTACGTAATATTTTTTAAACTGGAATTACTTTTTAATTATAGAATAACCTAAACTAATAGTCTGATTTAAAACATTTTACTATGCGCACGAAACTGAATATGTTCTATGTTTCATCATTGTTAAGGAAACTTTTTCCGTAATTTAAGAAAAAATTTTAAATCGCCGAACGTGTTAATAACTGCCGGAACTGTCTAAACTCCGATTTCATGAAAAGTCGCAATACGTATACGTTTTATCTGAAAGAAAAGCTATTTTAAAATGAAAAGCTGAAATTACACACTCTAATCGAATTACTTGCGAACGTTTTTACTCCCACGCTAGAAACTGTATCGAGTTTAAAAGCTGAATATTTAGTATGTCAAAGTTCAAAGAGAAATTTTAATAAAAGTAATTTTTAGATAAATCATTAATTAATAGTAAGAAAGGTAAGGACCTAACACACTACGTCGCGGGACTCAACTATGATATAGGTCCTCCATTAAGGGGAACTATTAGAACGATGATAGAAAACTCTCTCTTATATAAGACATCTTAATGGTAATTAGACTAATTTATATAAGAGAAATATAATAACGATCACTTAAACAAAGATAACATGCTTCTTTATAGTTCGATTACTAACTATTCAACTGAAAAGACCCACATATTTACACAGTGTACGCTTACACGTACGTACCTACGTATAAATACTCGGGCTATTGCACACCACAATCTAACCAAACGTGGTTTTCCTCATATTTTTTATTATAAATGATTTTTTTCAATTTACTTTTAATATTCGTGTCGCCTTTACTTTTCATTTCAGTTCGCTGTATTCGAACCTGGCACTAGAAACACCGGTACGGCAATAGCTGGTAAAAATATAGCGAATCCGATAGCAATGTTAAACGCATCAGTAGATATGTTGTATCATTTGAAGCTTGGCCTTTACGCGGATATAATTAAAAAATCAATCGACGCTACCGTTAATGACGATTTGATACATACCCCTGGTAAGTTAAACTGTAATTGGAATAAATCCAACTAATATTTTATTTAGTGGTAGACACGTTCGATATCATTCCTAAGAAATTGATGTTTTAAAAAAATATTATTATTTAAAAAAAACACAACTGAATACACTACAACCTCATAATTGTTACAATAATATTTAAGCAATTACAATCATCGGCATCCTCCCAAGTACAGGTTTTAAATATTCTCCATCTGAAAACGTTCACCAGTGAAAACGCTAGTTAACTATTAACATCGTCTACGTGTCACGTAAAATTTTCATTGAAGCTTATTATTTTTATAGTACCGTACGTAACTGCCGAGACTATTTACAGCACAGGTGATTTCACAGCTAGATGTAGTAAATGAGCTTAGAAGAGGAAAGGAATCGTATAATAATTGAAGGAATAGTTGAAAAACTGTTGGAGAGGAAACCAGATAGGATACGCGGATGGTAGGGCTGTAGGGCAGTATAGTAAAATATGATAAATAAGAGACGAGTTTGGGAGTAAATAAAAGGGACAAAAAACAAGCGGGTTGGTACGTTGGAGTTCATGAAAGAGTGATATGTGACTAGGACGAAGCCTGCTGAGTACTATATAGTTGGAACGGGATAAAGTAGCAGGTGATTTCCAGAAGCGAACATTAGGTTTGATAGCAAGAAGAAAGTTGCGGTATGGGCTCTGTTGCCGGTTGTGATGAATGAAGCATTTTAGGGCTGTATTTAGTACCGGAGACGGCCTTGCTTTATAGGTTGTAGGAGAACATAATATAGAACGAGCTGCCGTATCCACCGCTTCGTTTCTCACAATTCCCTTATGACCATGAAGCCATAAGAGGCATATTAGATCGGTATGTTGTGATAATTAATAAAGAAGGGATTGTGTACGATTAATAGGAGGATTTCTTGATTTTATGTTCTTGAGGGCTGATACTTAAGTTTAAAACTTCGAAGAAACAGCAATTTAATGACGATTACACAGAGCATCTATACGGCCAAAGTTCTTCGTACGTTTTATTTGATAATTTCGCGGTGACGATGTACGTCTACGAGTAGAGTTTAATTATCTTTTATATAAAATTATAAATTTTATCAATTCAATTTACTTTTGTTCGGTGTAAAATATTTTACTTTGATCTGTGCGTTATTAATTCTATTTTAAAGAAATCTTTTAATTAAATAATTGAAATACAGTCGGATAAAAACGTAATTTATAAATATATCGCGTACCGGAACTACTCGCCTTACCACGACGATAGCTAATTATGAACTACGTAATTATGTATATTCATTTGTAACATCGTCCTAATATAAATTACATTGTTTTATTTGTCACAGATTTATCCGGTAATGCAACTAGTCTGGATGTAGTACAGAATATTATCAAGCGAATACAGGAAGAAATTGTGAAATAAAAGTTTTAAACGAACATTCATGATATGCTTCATAACTGAGTTTTCTTATCTAACTGTACTCGTATGAATATGTGTGTATGCTGTTGGCTTTGTACAAATAACAATTATTGACATGTTATAAACAGTCAGATGTTGTAGGATATTTTATCGTGAATATTCATTCTTCGTGTGTATATTATATTTAGGATTTGCAGAAATTTTCTGCCAAAAAAAAAAAAAAAAAAAAATCGTATTTTGTTGTATTCATTTTTCTGTCATTATTCAATAGATCGTTATTTAAATGTGAACGATTATAATTATTTTTAATTATTCTTCTTATTGTTCTTCCAGTTGTATCCGTATGTTCGTAATCAAATTAGCTATTATGGTTATGTCCATTGCTGTTCTGTAGAGAGTTGTGGGGATGTTGCTCCAAACTATGTTTTTTAATTCTTGAGCCGAGATATTCTTCTTCGTCCCATTATCTTGCCTTGAAGAATTCTCTGCAGTAATTCATATCTTCCTACATTTCTCATTATGTGGCCCAAGTATTCTAATTTCTTGGATTTTACTCTGTTCAGGATTTTCTCAGTTCCTTGCTCATCTTCAATAAAACATATTTGTTGGTACGTTTCTGGGTCGAGGGAATATTCAGAATACGAGGATATAATCACAACTCGAAAGCAGTCAGCTTTTTCGACATGCATTCCGTGTCAAAGTCCATGATTCCACTCCATATAGTACTAAAAAAAAAAAAAAAACATCGGAGTAGTCTAATTTTTGTTCGTAAATTTAGATCACCCCTTAATTTTATTAAATGTATGCCTTGCTTTCCCTATTCTGCATTTTAATTCTTGAGATTGATCCCGATTTCATTTATTAATGGTGATTAACTCTTTCTATCTTTTTGTTTTATATGATCAGCTAACTGCGAGGTATATTGTGCTTGCTGATTACCATATATTTAGTTTTGTTGAAGTTCAATTACCAAATTTACTGCTACTTTCTATCAACGTTTGATTATCCGTGAAAATTACAGCATCATCTGCGTATCGTAGATTATTCAGGTGCTCCCCATTAACTAGTAAGCCTTCCGAATCTTGGAGGGCTTCTTTAATGATTTGTTCTAAGTATATATATTGAATAAAGTTGGTGATAACACGCATCCTTACCTCACCCCTCTTTGGATTGCCTTAGCCCTAGACTTAGGCTTCTCGGTTCCAATACAGATTTATAATGATTCGTATTCATTATCGTCCAATCTAATTTTCCGTAGAATCGGAATCATCTTACTATGTTGTAATTGAATGTCTTCTGTTAGTCGATGAAACGTGCGCAGATGTCATAGTTAACATCTCTACATCTTTGGAATAATACTTATAACGAAAACAATTCTTGTTCCCAAGGCATTTCAGAATCCAAATTGTGTAGATATTTGTTCCTCACATTATTTATACATTCTGCGATGATCTTTTTAATTACATATATATATATATATAAAAGTCACTCTTGTGTGCACGCCATACATTCTGAAGTGCCGCAGGGTAGTGTACTTGAACCAACATTGTACTAGGTTTATACATCGGATTTTCCAGTTAACGACAAAATCAATCCAGCTATGTACGCCGATGACACAGCAATATTATCTGTTAATCGCGATTTAAAGATAGCAACAGACCAATTGCAAGATCACTTAACACATTTAGAACAATAGTTTAAGATGCGGAAAATTAAATTCAACGAATTCAAATCTAGTTACGCATTGTTTACTTTGAACAAAAATTCATCCGTCTCGATGAATGGCCGAATAATACCAATTTCACGGAAAGTAAGATATCTAGGATAACACTTAGATCAACGAATCACATAGAAAGACCACATTATCTCAAAACGAAAACAGTTAAAACTTCGATCCATGAACTGGCTAATTGGCAAACACTTCAACTGCAAAATAAAGTCTTACTCTACAACATGGTATTGAAACCAGTGTGGACTTACGGATCTGAAATGTGGGGCACTGCAAGTAATTCAACACTGAGTATTATTCAGCGATTTCAAAGCAAGGTGTTGCGAAATATTGTATCTGCGCTCTGATGTATACGTAACGATGACATACATTGTGGTCTGCATGTACCGACAAAAAAAACAAACAATAAAATAGTGAAAAATATGTACGGAGGCTTCAACAACGTGTTAATCCGCTAGCCGTTAATTTACCGAACACAGCCGTATCTATTTTAAACGCCTCAAGAGACTTAACCGAATTCAAAATAGCTAGTAAATATTTATAATTTATAATTAACTTATCGTATATTTTGCAAAGATTTATAATCCATATTCGTTATTTATTTACTCTCCGCGCTGCTATTCGTTGTCTTAGACAGATTGTATGCAAAAAAATTTAAATGTATATTTATGTAGGTATATGATTTTGTGCAATGTTGCTTTAGATATATGGATATTGTAGAGAATTCGTTTACATTTCGTCAAATATGCACATGTTGAATAGTAAAATTTTTGTTAAAATGTGATTACGTAAAATTCATAATTTTTAATTTCAATATAAAAAGATTGATGAAATGTGCATTTGTAGGAATTCATCTTTTGAACGGATATTTTTTTCATATGAATATTTATATAATTACGCGAAAACGTAATCTCCACTTAATGTTGTCAAAATTTTCCGGGGTAAACAAACGCCCTGCTATGTGCACATCCGTTTATCGGTGTTTTTGTCAACATGGTTTACATAAAAAAAAAATTAATGAATGAACTAAATATTTTTTAACGATGTCAGTGAAAACTGAAGAATAAAGTTATTGTTTGAACTTCGAACATAATTGTACTGGTCATTCAGTTTTTAACTAGTTGCTCCTAATTAAATAATTTACGGATTGAAAAAATTCAAATTCGCGCACTATATGTTGCAGTATATTATAGTAACATAGAACGCTAGTTACTAAATATAGATGGTTTTACTAATTGTAAGTTAACATCAAATGAAAAGTAACAAAAAAATTAGCTGTAAAGGCATAAAAACAAACTTTAGACACAATTCGTAAGTCAGATATGTATGTTTTACTCATTTATTAAGTTCAAATATCGATAAATGTTTATAAATTACATATACGTAGTTGTATGTATGAAAAAAAAATAATTCAGATATCACAAGTTTTTTTTTCCCCTATACCTAGCTCTATCAATAATATGATATTTGCAGTTATTCCATTGAAGGTGGCCTAGAATGTACAAATTGGATTTATTTGGTTAAGTCCAACGGTTTAACCCTAGCCCTTATTTTTATTGATATTATAAGCGTTAAAGTTATTTTTAAAAAAAAAATTAAAAACGTTATAGGGAAATGTTCTTAACACATTCTACCTTGATTAATTAAAATTGACCGCATCGAACTTACGTAACTTATAATTTCCATTTGGTGACACCTTAGTTTCTAGTACCGAATGTCGTTAACTGAATATTTTTTTATGGATTAATGAAATTAATGACAAAGTTTCCCCGGCGCATCTTTAAATTCGTTAACATCTTGTATTACTCTTGTGGTCATTATATTATGTAGTATTGTACATATTTACATAACAGGAAACACAAGGTATTAATAAAGTGTTGAACTACGGATATACATAGGACTTAAAATTTACTTTTTTTTATTTGCAAACTAATTATCCAAATCTACTAAATTTCAAAAATGAATATAAACTCTGCCGTTGTTTTATATCCATATAATTCTTAATTAAGTTAAAAAATTATTAATTATGTGTTGAACTACGGATATACCTACCGGTTAATAAATTTGACTTTTTTCATTCGATTTTGATGTTTTATTTAGAATGTAATTCAAATCTAATTAATTGCAAAATTTGATATATGCTCTTTGTCTTTGTTTTATATCCATATAATTATATTAAATAAGTTTAAAAAATATAATGTTAATTTGCATTTATATAAATATCTAAATATTGATATTGATAATTTTTTTCCTTTTATTTTCAAACCAATATGAAACAATGTTATCCTCTGCATCATTTATGCTCTTTGCCACTAGAGTTCAGAAAACCATGTTTACATTTTTGTTTCGTTTTCGTTAATTTCGTTGTTTCTAAAAGAAGTTATCTGTTATTTTTACACGGAAAGTAAGAATTATTTTTTTTTATATTATAACGCATTAAGAATTATTTTAAAAAATATTTACTAAATACGTTTTATCAATAAATTTAATACATTTTTTTATTACCAGAAACTTGACTAATTTTAACGCAATATAATCTTCAGTATTGGTATATTTTTACTTAAATCGCACTGGTTTTTTAAGTGATTATCCAATAATTAGTGTTGTTTCTTTATGTTTAATATTTAAAAATAGCCTTGTTTAAATACGCAATCCAAACCCGGTTGAAATATAAATTTGAAGTATAGACCAACGTCAGGAGTCAATTAAAAATCCGCTATACGAATTACCGAATTATTTGCGTTGTGTGTCTAACGGTGGATATTTTGTACGTTACTTTATATAACTATCCTAGTTGGTAAGCATTTTTTTTTTTTCGGTATTATTATGTTAACGAAAAATAGTGACATAGCACTATTATAAATATTAACGTTTTTGTTATTTAAAAAGTCTGTTATATGGCAATTTATGTAACTTGTCGCAATCAGTCAATGATATTTAGTGATTAATTTGATATTATTCATGACGAATATATATTTTCTATATTATCTAAAATATTAAATATATTATGTTCTTAAAATGTAAAGTGTAATATATCACTTGTTATACACATCAAAAAATACGACTTAGTCCGTATCATAATTTACTAAACTTTTGATATATAATAATATTCGTGTTATTTTAATGCGATCTACAAGTTCAAAGTACAAATAATATGGATACGATTAGACCGTAAAATTTATTAATGTGCAATTCCAGTACTTTCCGCCATTTGATAGAATTAATATCGCCAAATATATTTATCAAAAACGTTACGTTATATTCTTTGAAAATATTATCAGCGTAATTAGAAAAATATTGATGAATTGGATATTTTACAAATGGCTGATTTTATTAGATTATATTTTTAGCTGTTATTCTACACGGGTTGTTATTATTATTAGTTCCATATTTGAAATAAAATTATACTACTTATTGGTAGAGTGTTTATTTTTAAAATATAAGCTATGTTATAAAACATATTTGAACGAATATTTTTTTTTACATTTTTACTACATTTTAATTGCATGAAATGATTAAATAATAATTATTGCTCGTAATTAATTTTGGTTTATATACAATGATTATGTAATTTTTCTCTTAAAAACATTTACGTTAATTATTTTTAATTAGTATTAGGCTCGCGTTTTATGTTTTGTTTCGTCTTCGTGTGTTCAAATTTATATATAAATTTTTCGATTTATCATGAGGTTTAAACGTTAAATAAAAGTATAACTTAATGCAGTTCTAATCATCTGAGCTGAATGTATGTTGCACGTCAACATCATTAACTGATCTATAACTGTAATCTGTCATCTCAGTTGAATTGCTCGATTAATGTTAATCATTTTTGCCCTGAAATAACGTCATTTCTGTAACAATAATATGTTCGTAGAACACACGGATTTGTGCTTCGTATTTAATGTTTTATAACTTTCGTGTGGATAACATGGTTATAATTTGAGTATATTTTGAAATGAACATCGGGGCTGTTGTAAATGTTATTATTTATTAAATAAAAAGACCACGTTTGTGGTAGATGACAATATATTCTTGTTTTATTTGTCGGATAAACGCGTATCTATGCACGTGTATATATATATATCTTCTAAAACAGTTAAATATACAAATAAATGCGCGAAATTTCCCAGCAATTAAACGTTATTATCGAAAATGACATATTGTTATCATATTTGCTCAACCCGATGGTTGGTTGGAAACATTACATTTTTCTTTTATGTCATTCATGAAACGAATTCCAGGTCTTCCTTTCTGTATATTATCTTTCACTTTGTCTTCTATTACACGTGTGATTCATGTTGAATGTCGCATACTGTATTATATAAAGTCGTTGCGTTTTTTTTTCCTATTTTAAAATGTGTGATTTAAAAAAAAAAAAAATAAGTTAAAATCACTAAACGTATTTATAAAAATCGTAAAGGATTTCCGCTATTAAGCCATTGTGAACATAAAGCGAAATATATAAATATATACGATATATAAGAAATTAAAATGTAAAATTATTAATTTAGATATACAATTTATAAAAATTAAACAAAATAAAAAATAATCTAATAGTGAATGTAGTAAACAAAACCTATTTATCAGAATTCAGACATATAAAATGTAAAAGTACTTATTTATGCAATTTATACAAATTAACAGAATGAAATGCAGTATTTATAAAATAATTCGATAGTAAATCTATTAAACAACGCAATCTACATTATCAGATTATTTTATAAGTGCTGTTTTTCATTTTGTTACAAAAAATTATATGTCTAAATTACTATTTTTACATTTTATATTTCTTATATATTGTATATATTTATATATTTTTATATTTTATTTCACTTAATAATGGCTTAATAGATGAAAAGCTTCGTGATTTTTATAAATACGTTTAGCGTTTTTAATTCATTATTCTTTGTTTTTTTTTTTTTTTCTATTGTCATTATTTCAGTTTTTTATTAACTCTTTTATTTAAGAATTATTTGATATCCTTTCAGTACATTTTATATTTTACATTCGACGCTGACACTATATTTCGAAAGCATCGAGTTGAAATCTGTCTCTTTTCAGCATCTATCGTTATCAATCATCGCAGGTATTTTCGTATTTGTAAAATAGGTGCACTGTATTTTACTTTTGGCTTTGTAAGTAAGGTGATTCATTCCGTATTTCGAACGAATGTATATGCGTAAATACGACGATTATTAATATTCATTTCACTGTGTTCATGTACATGATTTAGTAATGAATTATATAAATATTTTTTTTTTTTTTTTTTTTTTTTTAACAGATTAATATAACGCCGACGAGATTGTTACATTTTAAATTGGACGAAAGAATATACATTTTAAAAATGTCACAATCGAGGTAATTATATTGTATTTTATTTAAAACTAAATTTTAACTGCCGCTTTATCAGCTACTTCATATGTCACTTTCTAACTCAACTCCGCCCGTACCAGTTTCACAACTTTTTGTACGGATCATGGTTGAAAACGTCGCATAGAGCGCGGAGTACTGGAAAATAGTCTGGACATACAGTTTGAAAGTTTCATCAGAGCTCATTAAAGATTCTATAGCGAGGTAAATCGCGTATAATTCAGCTAAAATGAAGGTGGAACGTCTGTGGTAATGAATATCGAATGATGATTGCTCCATCTCTGACAACTTACTGTGGTAAGTATATATCCATTGTTCAATAATCTAATTATTAGTAGAGACACATTCCATTTAGCAGTTAGACGTAAAAAAAAACTTTTTGGTAATCCTGTTTTTACTTATTTTAATAACGTAACCCGGATCGTTTTAGACAATTCCTGTAAAACAGCAACTGTGGATAGATTGGTAGTCTGCTTGCTGTAAAATGTCGCGGTTCACCACGTGATCTTACCAACGTACACGTAGATTTCTACGCAATACGCGCTGTTGAAATGCTTCAAGAAAGGGTATAGTTTTTATTTTTATTTTTTTTTTTTTTTTTTTTTTTATGGAAACCAGGTATTTCTTACAGTGGCGTCGGTAATATCGATTATCAGCTTTAAAAAAAATGTATTACTGAATACTGTTGACGACAACAAAACATCCGGTATATTTGCATAGTAAAATTTACATACACTAATACAGATAATGCTATGTACGGGGGGGGGGAGTAAAAATACCTTACCACAATGAACTGCTCTATAGTAATATATTTATCATCGTTATTTTATATTAAGCTGTATAATGAAAATTAACAGGAAAATACACAATTAATACCTGTAAAATCGGTATACTTAAAAGTAATTTAATTATTATTTACTATATGCAGTGATTAAGATAACCCCGATTCTAATACGGAGAAAAAAATTTATACTATATATAGTTACCAAAAATTAATCGATCAGAAGTTTACAAATAGGTTGTGTTTTAGGGACGTCTTATACTTCGTACACATAGTTTTTTAGTCGTATCGTAATCTCGAATAGGCCTAATGCGTGGATTTGAGATGAACACCGAGTGAAGAATTTAGCGGATAGGTTTAATATATATATATATATATATATGTAATCCTTAAGATAGGGTAGGTTAGTAATTTCGCGCATAAATGAGATTCTTTCGTAGTTCGACTTATTCAATATGCATCGGAGGCACCTGTTATTGGAGTTGTTTATATTGCTGAATTTGAAATAACTTTTGTTTAACTTATTTACGGCAAGTTTATTCTACCGTTTATCTCATTATTTAAGCTGATCTTATTATTCATTTAGCATACTTCTAAGTCTAATATATTTAAAACTTTCCGCTTTTTCTATTTCATCGTGGGGGTTTATTTTAAGCGCAAGCTCACTTTTGCACTAGTACCTCGGTTTTCTTCTCATTTATGGTTAGCCGACATTTATTATATAACGTTTTTATATTCTGCAGTACATGCACGCATTGTAAGCTACTATCACAGCGTAATCGTCAGTGTACTGGAAATTTACAATTTCCGTTTATGGAACGCTTGAAGGTTGTAACCGTTGTAAGTTGAACAAGTCACCGTGAAATCTACTTTTCATTATTATATTCGTAGAATCTAGTTCATTAAGTGTGCAAGTTATATACTATGAGAAAAGTGTCGGAGCAATTGCACAAACTTGTTTTGATTCTTGTATTTACTTGAAACGGTGTTGATTATTTTCGATCTTGTATTAATATATACATATACATATATATATATATATATATATATATATATATATATATATATATATATATATGTAATAATTTATTTTATTTAGAAATTTCAGAATAAACATTCGCGGTTCTGAATCTCGTCAGAAACCATCGAGTTCGAAATCTGATTACAATAAACAATCGGGCGGTAGTAACGCGTCGTCTGTAAAAAAACAGAAATCTAAATCGATAATTCAATTTCCGGCCGAGCAAACGGAAGAAGAACTGGCGTTAATGAGCAAATATCAAAAGTTGAAGAAACAGAAAAAAGCTTTGCTGAAACACAACGCTCCGCCTGCTCGTAATAAACCTGAAACATTACCGATTATCACCGGAAATACCGGTTGTCGCGTTAATATTAGCGGTAATCGATCTAGAAGTCCGCAAATCGGTGCTAGAGACGCGAAAGAAATCGCGAAAAAACTGGTAAAATCCGGAACGATAACTATTAAAAAAACTCCGAATCCGAGTAACGAAGGTTTTAAACGACCGTTAGGATTGGAACGAAAACTAATATCGACCGATAAATCGGTCGGTTATCAACCGTTTAGCGCGACCGTTATTGAAGGTTACGGCGATAGTATCGGTAAAGTTTTACGTAAAAGTCGTTACCCGTCAGTTTCTTCTTCACCGTTCGATGTTGTCGGTGTTAATAGATCCGTTTCTACGGAAAAAATTCAACGAAATTCGACAATAGACGACGATGACAACGAAGATCGTAGCAGTAATAAGAATAACGTGAATAGTATATCGGTTACTAACGCTGGTAGAAGTAATGTCGATAATGATAATTTTGAAAATCGTCAAAAACCGGATAAACGAAAATTCGTACCGACCGATGGACAAACGTTACACGTTAGCGGTCGTAATATTACGGAGGAATTTATAAAAGAAATATTTCAAACGTACGGTAAAATAGTAAAATTATTGGTAGTTCACAATAGAAATTATTGTTTCGTAACACTGGATAGTCAAGAGGCGACTTTAAAAGCTTTGAACGATCTAAACGATAATACTATCAACGATGTTCGTTTGAAAGTTTCATTCGCTCGTAGACGTATGGTGTTTAATAATCAAAGATGGTCCGGATTACCGGGTAACGAGTTTCAAAAGTACGAAGACGGTAGACGGGATCTCGTTAAATACGATGATGACGTATTTAATGCGTCAACGCACGATATCGATGACGAACGAATCGTCAATTTACCGAAAGACGATTAGATGTTAAAGAAGAGAGAGAGAGAGAGAGAGAAAGAAAAAAAAATGTGAAGATTTTCTTTTATTTTTGTTTATTTTTCAGAGATGTTTTAAGAATTTGTCGATATTATATACAAAGATGTTATTTTCATGTCGACCGTACCCCGCATTGCTTTAATCTATATTTAATGCGTCAATGCACGATCAAATCGTCACGTACTAAAAGACGATTAGAGGTAACAAAAAATGAAAAAATAATATTTTTTCTTTTATTGATTTGTTTGTTTTTACTTATTTATTTATGTATATACTTAAATACACCTACAAACTTTCATCGTTTATGTGTATACGTTAATGATTTTTTCGTTTCGAAAACACTTGCAGTTTTCATTATTAAACTGAGCGCGGTTATGAAAGTGTACAAGGAAAAAATACGAACATGGATTATAGACGTATGTATTTTTATTTGTTTATTTTTATTTCTTTATTTGTCTTTATTTAATTATTTATTTTAGAAATATTTTTAAAATTTGTTTTCACATTATAGGAAAATGTTCTTTTATTTCGACCTTACCGCGCATTGCTTTAATCGACGTTATTTATTTTAAATAAAAATAATGTTCTATATAGTACTTTTATTTATTTATTATTATATATATATATATATATATATATATATATATATATATATATAAACTGTTTGGTTTATTTTGCACTGTTTGACTAATTAAAGATAGATAAATAATAATAACGTTCAATATACTAATGTCACGATGTTTTGATGATTTATCAACACGGAAGTTTGTAGGAAACGTCGCCTTATCAATCCTCGTTAACTTAAAAATTGATTGCATCCTGGACAAACCAAATAGGATACTTTATGCGAACTGGTATTTATTTACATAAAACTGTTGAATATAAAAAAATCTCGTAATTTCGACTTGATCGCACCAAGAATGTTAAAGGAGCTATCTAAGAAGGCGATAACGCTAATTACTAACATATTCAATACGTTACTACGAACATCGTATTTACCGAAACAATTGAAATTTTCCCAAATTTCGATGCTGCTAATATCTGGCAAAGATGGAATCAACCTATTACGGACACTAACTACTCGAAAAATTAATTTATGTACACAGATTAATAAAATAATTTATGGACAATCTATCATTCACCAACATCGGTTCAGATTTCGACCTAGGCACTCTACTGTACAGCAGCTGCGTAGAGTAGTAAATTTTATCCATGATGGAATAGAACGTGATAAATATAACGAAGCTATTTTTAAATCTGACAACAGGCAGTTTCAGGTCAAACATGAAGACGATCTATCATATGTATATTTAATAGCTTGAGTTCCACAAGGCGGGTATCCTGGTGCTATAAAATTTCTATACAGCACATTTACCGATGATTGAATTTGTTCAGGTACGTCTACAGACGATACTGTGATAATCGCATCAGATAAAAATGTTCACATTGCCATTACGAAATTACGAAATAGTGTAGATCAGGTTCATCAATGTGGGCGCAAAACTTACTATTAACTCTGATAAGTCATCACACATTATACGTTCTCCAACAGAAAAGCAAACAGCAAACGGGTGATAATCGGCAATAAACCGACTCCAAGGACCGATGAAGTGAAATATCTAGGAATTTACCCAGATCAATGACACGGACGTATTCAAAAGAAAAAAAATATACTTAACATCCGGATGAAACAATTTTATCGGCTATTAGGATACCAGTCCAAATTGTCACTACAGAATCGTCTGTTATACGTATTACGTCCAGTATGGTCGTACACACCGCAACTTTGGGATTGCAGAAAGACGTCAAACTGATGATCCAGCGTTTTCAGAACAAGGTGCTGCTCCTAATTTACCGAATGCCGTGGTACGTGTCCAACGAATTGAAGACCAACCTAGACGAGAATATGTTTCTAATGATTGGCTTGTAGATTATTAGTTTATTATTGTAAATGAGATTTACGGTTACAAATAGAGTTAAATAGAACAGACTGCTCTGTTTGTCGTCAAAGATGCATGGACTATATGTTTAGAAATGGTTAGCTTCTTGTCTAAAATAACAGTAAGGGAGCTTAACTATTCTATATCAACCCTATTGACGTGAAATCTGGTCTGTAAAAATGGCATTCGAAGAGTAAAAAAAAAAAAAAAATACTTCAGTTTTAGAAAAGTTAGGAACAATTTGTCATTTAGAGAAAAATGATTACAAGGTCTGTAACCGAACAACGCCATGTCATCAGTGTATAAAGTAACATGCGAGAAATCATGCATTAAAAAAAAAAAAAAAGTAAATAATAATGGTCCCGATATACTACCTTAAAGTACGCCGACAGAACAGGACTTGCTATTTGATCTCGTTTTATTTATAATAAACTAAAAGCAAACTCTTAATGAGTTTAATTAGATAATGTGCAATCCTGGTAGAAATCATTTTGTAAGTAACACCATCGTGTTCGCCACAACAAATATGTTTATTGAAGTTCAAATTATCTGTGATAGAATCAGCAACCGTTGCAATCTGTTGAGTTGTGGAATGTTTCAGTTGAAATCCAAATTCACTACTAGGTATTACATTATTAGAATTAACAAAGTTTTTTAATCTTATCAGTATAATTTTTTTTTTTTTTTGCGATTTTGCTAAGATTGCTAAGTAATCTATCTGCGAGCAATTTTTACCGCGTGTATTGGTGGAATTATTTTTGTCACTTTCCAACTAGAAGGGAAGTGGCCAAATTTAAACTTAATTAAATAAGTTAACTGAACTTGCGGAGTTTTTATTCTTTGTTGATTTTACATATGTAAAAACTTCTTTCCGAGGAGTTAGTTGTCTGAGATGATGTTATAAATCTATTGGCATCTGTACGCATTTTACTCTTCTGATAGCCTCTAAACGGATATTTTTGCTGTGAATACTTAACGTGCAGCAAGTGCTTTAGGATGTAATTTTATGCGTATTGATTAGTATCAGAATCACGAAATGGAGAAACTGCTTCATGGTGCTGTTTATATTGTTTACATATCTTCCAAAGTCTGTTTTTTTTTTTTTAATGGAAAGGTCAGAAAATATTTCACTGGACTTTTCTTTATTATGTTTATTTAGTAAATATCGAACCGAAATCGAAAATTGATTTAATAATTTCTTAATATTTTGGGCATCGGTAAGTGAACGACTTTTTGTATACGATCTTCTGACGATATTATCGATTTTAATTACGTAAGTTATTATATCCGAAGGGATTGAAGGTACAGGAAAAACGTTCTGCTTAATAGGAATAGGAAAGAGCAGTTTCATGAACCAAGTTCGTATGGCTAGACAGTGTGTCAGTTTCAGAAATAGTTTAAGTTGATATTATTAGAAATATGACGTTTAAATAATTTCCAGTTCGCATGTTTAAAATCAAATGTTTTACTTGCCGGTTGTTGCAGTATGTTGTCGTGTCAACTGTAAATATTGAGTGACAATGAGGAGGTAAACAATTAACTGAAATGGACAGCGTTATTATTTTTGAATAGAGCTAAATCAATAATATTAGGACGACAACCAGGTTAGTGTAGGTTCATGTGGTGCTAGTATTCGTATATTATTTTTTGTAAATAAATATTAAATAAAACGTTGTAAGCCGGATTATAATTGAAAGTATTCTAAATTCTATGTTTAGAGTTTAAATCGCCGATTAAAATAATTTTATTACTTATTTTCATCAAGGATAAAATATCTTGTACGTAGACATTCGTTTAGGTGGATTATAAACAGCAAAAATAGTTGCAATTTCTGTATTGAAATTTACAAGATAAAATTCCATATATATATATATATATATATATATATATATATATATATATATATATATATATATATATATATACAGTGCTCTAAAGAGCTCTGTTCTTAACTACCCGAAAAATAATGTTTAAAGTTGTATTTACTTCCAGCGGTAGGAAATTACGATTCACTGAGACATACTCTGTATAGAAGCACGAACATAAACAATTACGTTTCAAATTGTTTCTTTTCGTTTCGACTATTTGTAAATGACTTACGTATTCGCTTTATAATCAAAAACTTATATTTACTCTTGTTCTAATTACTTTTTCCTTTGCGGTGTTTTTTATTTTTTTGTTTAACCTTATATGATTTTTGTTTATTAAATTTATATCATAAGAATTTTTACTTTTGATAAATGTACCTATTTCGTGTTATTATAACTTTTTAAATCTATTGTCAAATCCATGCATTTTTACATTTTTTAAAGGTAAGAATTAATCTGCTATCTGAAAACTATTTTTTTTTTAACAATAATAATAATTGCTTTTTGAAAATAACTCTTCCCGTCACCAATGTAATTAAAGTTGTCACTTGTACTTCACACCTTCATTAATAACAAATTTCACGACATAAAATGACAAATAACAAATTGAAGCGAGACCATAATTTGATTAAAAAGGTTAGTGATTTTAACCGAAACAATCTTATTTAAATACTTTTCCGATCAAATCACTATTTAAATTTTTTTAAATTGCATCTACCTACTATTCATTTTAAATTAGTAAATTATTTTATACCATATAATTTGTTAATTTTATCATAGTTTTTAAACGTAAAATATTTTTAATATTATAATCGGTTAGGTGAAACTTATAAAAGTTTAGCCTATTATATTTTCCTAATATCCATTATGTTTAGAGGGTCATAAAATATTTGAAATAAACGCCGTTGACTATAAAATTTATATTACGTCATCAGCTCCCATCATGAAAACAATATTTTGTAAGAATTTTGTAAATATAAATATTAAATAACTTTATTTTTTGGCTATTGGAAATTAGTTCGAAATGCATCGATTTTCGAATATATTATAATTGTTAAATTTAAAAGTGAATGACAAATGTGATCTTTAGGTATGTTCAAAACATGTTGCAATAACTCAAAGATGTATATTTTAATTGTTCAATAAGTTATGATTTACTATTTTTGATTTATTAATTGTAATATAAGAATGTTATTCGTCTTTTATCTATTATTTTTTGTGAAAGTCGTTTGGATTTTATTAGACAATTATTTAAATTTATGCGTTCTTGATTTGGCAGATATTCGTCAAAAAAATATAATCGAACGATACCAGTGTAGTCTGATTTATTGAATTATAAATATTTCGTGTAGTGCGAATACTGAATTAATGGCTAGGTAATTGAATTTTTAATATATTTTATGTATTATTTTTCGTTACTTATTCTGCAATTATATTCATATGTTATATGAATCGTGTGTTGTATTATCATTTACATCTCGAAGTTTAGTAGCAGAACCAGAAATACATTGAATACTATAATTGCAGAATAAGTCTAAACCATTTCTTACTTTTTCATATTTTTTTGTAAATTTTCATTCTTTGTATTTGTAACGATACTGTTCAAATAGAAAAAATCTAGTTCAAATTTGAAAGTTGTTTTTCTGACGTACGCTTCATCATTTTGAATCTGCATTAAATTACAAAAATTATTTAAAATTTTTTGTGATTTCAAATACTTGTGATAATAATTAGCAATTGTTCGTTTAGCCTCTGTAAATACGAATAATGATAATATTAATCACGTGTTCGAATACAATAGTATAAAGCAATATTATTGTGAAACAGTTGTAACTTATTGTTTTATTTTTACGTGTAACTGGTTTTAGAATATATTAAAACATTTTTAATATAGTAACAATGTTTAATCGTTATCGTTACTTAATTGTACATTGCTACCAAAATTATTTTCAATTATGCTGACTTTACATATTTATTATGATACTAATTAGTAATTTTCCGTTTAGCAGCTTTCGTTATACGAACAATAGTATTCTTATAATGTTTTTCGATAACTAGAAGTGCATTCTTCATTTTTATGTAATAACGTTATTTAACTATTAAGGAATAAATTACGAAAGTTATTTTCAATTTTGACGATTTTAAATGTGTTTGATAATAATCAGTAATCTTTCATTTAGCGACAATCGACATACGATCAATGGAAACCCTAATTGTGTTTCCGAGTACAGTTATGAAAGGTATATTGCTCATTTTTATGTAATAAAATTATATTGCATCATTTTGTTTCCGCGTAAAACTAGTTAGAATATTCAGGTATTAAACATTTTCAGTATAGTAACAATGTTTAATCATTATTGTTACTTGATTACGCATTATTAACGTTATAAATATAATAGAAGATAAATCAAGGAAATTATTATTAATTTTGCTAATTTTAAATATCACTGATAATAACTGGTAATTTTTCGTTTAGGAACCGTAATTATGGGAACGATGAATATGTTAATGTTTTTGGACTAAATAATAGAAGGTATATTCCTCATTTTTATGAAACGTTTATAACGTATTGTTTTTTTAATGTTTCAACATTCTGCCCCGTTCTGAAAACAAAATGCGAGCTGAAAGTTAGAATTACATTTCTGGGCGTTATTTATGAAATAAAATTGACATAAAGATGAGAAATTCATTTACATTGTTAGGTTCCCCTGTCTGTAATGATGAATAGCTTTGAAAGTAATCAATCGATTTGGACATTCGAATTCTGTCTGTGCTCCTAGAGCTGTTATAACGAAAATTAAATAAACGTATTAGACCACATTATTTGCCTTGTTAATTAAAGATTGTTATATTCTATTTTTCTCCATTATATTTTTGCGTTTACATATATATATATATATATATATATATATATATATATATATATAAACTAAGTATAGAAATATTAATATAAGATGTTTTAAAGTGTACATCTCTTTATTACAATTTTGTATTTAGATTAAGAATTAATGAAACAACGTCTAGGACATTTCGATCGAATAGAACTTATCATCAAGCATTGAGACGTAGGTAAGTTGAAATTGTTTTCAAAGTTCATTTTTCACTATTATATTAATTCAGTATTTCATTTCGTTTGTTTTAAATCCCTTCTGCGCCTCATTTATGAGATATAAAAAGCAACATATCTTTAGTTTATATAAATATTAATTACGTTAGTAACTCGTCTATGATTTCGTCAATTCACTCGGATAACCCTTATTACAATGTTCTTCATGTCTGTGTTAGTTCCATGGTGGTTAAATTCGAATAGATGTTAGTATTTCTTATGCTACATTATAATGATCTTTGTATTTTTTTTTTCTTTTTACTCAAAATAGATTTACTCCTGTTTTAATCTACAAATTTCTAATTTTTTATATGTTTAATTAATTGCATCTTGTTTTAGATTTGCTTGTATTAATATTAAAATGAATAAACTAGTAAAAATATATATATATAGGTATATATATATTTAAAAATTACTCGAGCAAAAGTTGTGTATTTGACTGTAATAATTATTCCCTTTTTGACTTTGTATTTAGATATACGACAAAATTATATTGTATATTTTTTTAATGCTGATATGTTAATTAACAAATAGTGTAAATTAATTTGATCATTAGAAAATGCAAAATAAAAATTACAGATAAGAATCTAGTTTAAATCTTCGAATAGAATATTTTTTTTCTCGTATTTAATTCTTGTTTTTCCAGCACATTATAATTATTATTACCTTAAAATATAAGTTGTAGATTCTTGAAGTTTATGATTATTCGCGGTTTGTAAGAGAAGATAGACGTAAAATTTGAAAACTGTTACAAATAAGTAATTGAGCTAGACCGATTTTAAAAAATCGCGATGTTGCCAATTTTTTTTCTCGTGTTTTCTTAACAGATATTTTGTTGTTCTAAATAACTTTATAATGAAAATAAATATATGTCTCGTGATCGCTTATTCCCTCAAATCTATGATCGCACACGCGTATATATATATATATATATATATATATGTATGTGCGTGTGCGATTTTAAAATATTAAAGTTTTACTATTATAAATAATTTCCGGAAAAACGAGATATATTTTTATGGAGTAGTTCTATTTTTGAAAATTTAATTTTTGTTTGAATTAATTTAGGACAACTAGCACTACTTCTAGTTCAAGCTGTGAAGAGTATACACGTCATCATTACAAGCCTAGAAATAAACGTTCTAATCCAAATAAGAAGTCACCAAAATTATATGACGCGTTCATTTACAGGTTATAATTTTTATTCATCGTTCGTATTACGATTATTGTCATTGATAAAATCTGTTTAATTCAGACACTTAATTCTAGCTATAATTCGTATTGTTATAAGAGTTGACGAGCGTAATGTTTCATAAGTGTTTTTCGCATATATATTATATTCTTGCAATAATTTCCATTTTGATAGTAAATTTATATATAATATTTTTTTTTAACTCTATATTTCAGTTCTTATCAGTAAGTTATTTTGGTCATAAAAAGTCCTGTTTATCGCCATCGTCGATTAACACAGTTTCCTTGCATGGGAATATGTGTATAAGATTTGTATTCAGTCCTGTTTTTTGTATCTATGAATCAGTATGTATTTATGAGCGTGTCTCGAGGGAGAGTTTTTTTTACACGGGAATGTGGATGTATGATTGGTATTTCTGTTTTTTGTTCTGTTCGGATGTATGCTCGTATATAGGTATTGTATTTCATTAGAAACTTTTTTTTTTTGTTGGTATTAGTAATTTATTTTCCATTTTTAATCATATTTATATTAATTAGCGTGTTATGTGAAAGTGGTCTAATTTTATTTTTGTTCATACTTTTATTTTATAATCGTTCTGTAAGTGCACACACTGTAATTGACGTTTTCCTGTTTTATACGCCGTAATGTTTTGTAAATATATATATATATAAAAATTCTACTTCGAAATTATGCTGATGTTTATTATTTATTTCATTTTAACAATTCATAAACTTACCTAAAAGGTAAAATCGATTTTGTTTAGTTCGTAATTTAAATCAAAAAATATAAAATTATGAAATAACAAACAAAATAGACTTATTTACTAATGGTATTTCTTCTTTCGCTTTTTATAGTTTGCTATTTCGTAATGTTAAATAAAATGGAAGCAGTATTTTACAATATATTTTATAATATTGTGATAGGTTTTCCCATATATCCTAATACTAAAATAATGTTTTTTTTTTTTTTGTTTTTAAACGCGACGGGTATATATGTAGTATTAATTGCTGTATTTAAAATTATTTAAATTTTTTATAGATTAATTCTATTTGGATATATTTTAATCCTATCATTTTGTTATGCATCAGCTATATTGATGTTATTTCGTTTATTCGAATTTTGAAACGAAATATTTCATTCATTTCTTAATCTGAACGAATGAATTTTTATTTTTGACGTTGAAATTGTAGTATATGAAAATGTTAAATCGTTACGCGCTCGAAATAAACGCGTTACGACATAAAATAGAACATCAAAATTACGAAATTTCTATGATTAATATAATAATAGTAGTAGTAATTACGTATTTATTGGCAGTTAAACTACAACGATTATAAAATTAATATGCCGTGTCGAAATAAATATAATGTATCAAATAAAGGAAGAACTTTCCCGCGATATTTTAAAGAAATTTTTGAATATTAAAATGCGAGTCATTTATAGTTGATTGTGACACAACGATACACTGTAAAGAACGTATTTCAAAAAATTGATACAAGAAGCTAATGAAAATAATGTAACGACATTGCAATCAAATAACTGCAGTTAGTCGTTAATATAAATTATTGCTAATTGTTTCTTTTTTTATACGTGTAAATTTGAAATTATTTATCGCACGTTAGAAATTCGATTCCGATAATGATTGCTTATATTTTATTACAATATAGAGAGAATGATAATCTCGATCGAAACTTTGGCATGTTAACCGATGGAGATAGTAGACAGCCAGAAGAAAAGTAGGTATTTTTTAAACCTGGTTTTTTTTTTGTTTTTTTTTTTGTATAATTCTTCATAAACGTGTCATTGTTAGAATTATTTGCGTTTAAACTTATAAACTATTTATTAAATTATAAGTAGCATCTTTTTGGTTTGTTTTTTTTTGATGTTTCTCAAAATTTTAATTTTGATTTATTTAATAATTTTAACTTAATCTATAATATCAGTGAGGGCGTTTGAATTTCACAGAATTGCCGATATAATGATGTGATTTTTTAAAATAGTGGTCCAAATTAGTCGCAATTTATTATTTATCACAATAATAATAATGTAAATACACTTTTAAACTTTCATGCTTAATATTCATACGTCTATGATTTTTTCGGTGGTGTAAACCATGATCGTATTTTTTTTTTTTTTATTACGTAACGTTTCGAAAAAAACAGGTTTCATTATTAAACTGAGAGTGGTTATTATGGAAGTGCAGGTGTATTTATAGGATTATGCTTAGAAAGAACACAATCTTTAGTGTTACTGTAATTACAAAAATTGTTAAAATCAGTAAAACTTTGTAAATTTCAAGAAAATAAAGTTTTAGTGATTTTAACTGATTTTTGTAATTAAAGTAATAAAAAAAAAAAAATCTTTAGTGTCCAGATTTTTTTATAAACAGTCGCTCTATATCTGTTTATCAATATCACCATGCGTGGGAATGGAGTTGTTTACAGTTGTTTTTATACTAATTTGTTTTTTTTCTCATTGGTACAATGCAGGCACGTTGAATTAAGCTGGTATCCATTCTCTTTGTTAAAATTTATGTGATTAAAAACTTAAATTGCTTCACGAACAATTCTAGAGCTATATTTATGCATTTTCGAGAAAATTTCAAAATCGTCAAATTGCATGATTCCCCAGACATTGATGCTCTTACGATTACAATTTGCTTTGTGTTCTTTTGAATCTTTGATTAATGCTTCACCAGTAACGTAGCTAAGCCCGCATGAGCAAGAAATTTTATATACACCAGCCACGTGCCCTTTGGAGAGTTGATCCTTGACGCTTTTTAAATGTTGTTTTATTTTTTTTACACGTACCCAACACTGGTCTAACTTGGTTTTTTCGTAAAATTCTGCCTATTCTGTATGTGGTGTCTTTTATATAAAAGTGTTTTCGAAACGGTACGTGAAAAAATTACGAACATGGTTTACACCGAAAAAAAAAAAAAAAAAAAAAAAAACATAAATAGTGTATTTTCCTTTTTTGGGGTGAAATCAGTATGTATTTTTGTGTTTTTAGCATGTTATAATTCAGTATACACGAATCTGTATATGTATTTTACATATTCTTTTAATTGCGTTTGTTAGGTATATGTTTTAAATTTAGCAAAACAAAATAAAATCGAAGTTAATCACTAAAAAATTTATTACATAAAACACGAAGCTTTCCGACTATGAAGTCATTTTCAATTATAGCTTGAAAATGACTATTATAGCTTGAAAATGACTTCGTAGTCGAAAAGCTTCGTGTTTTATGTAATAAATTTTTTAGTGATTAACTTCGGTTTTATTTTGTTTTGCTAAATTCGTAAAATCACTACTCTCCAATACATCAACGTATGTTTTAAAGCTTTGTATATTGCTAATAATTCAACTGTATACGAACAAATGCTGTTGAATAATTCTACGAGATAATTTGATTTACTTTATTTTATATGACGTCAGTTTAAATTTTTATATGTACGCTTTCGAGAATGTCGGTAAAGTTTGAAAATATTATTTGACGTTCTTATATGACACTTGTCGCGAGACGTGTTTACATTAAACAACGGTGCATTCTAAAGAACTAAGTTGGAATTAATGTAACAAAATTTTAATTGAATGACCGAAATTATATGTTGATTCTTTGTAAATTATTGATAGATCATTTTTTTGTTTTTTGAATTTAAAATTATTAATACATTAGAAACTCGAATAACATCATTCTGATAATGTTTGTGTATATTTTTTACTCTTCAAATGTAGAAGTGGCGGTAATGTCGATCAAAACTCTGCCGTGTTATCTGCTAGCGATATAAAGCGCCTAGAAGAAAAGTAGGTATTTTTTTAAAATTTAACCCGTAAGTGTTATGTATAACTGTATTTGCTCATTATTATTATTATTATTATTATTACTCATAAATGTTAGATTATTGTATTTCATTTTACATGCGGATCTGTAAAAATTTGTAATAGATTTTCGATTTTATTTTGTAATATTGTTCTTGTCGCATCGTTTGATAGTTTGTGTTCAATTCGTTATTGCATTTCGTATAGTGTGATAAAATATTATTTAGAATTATGAATTGCTGATTTAGATGATCGGTTTTCGTTTGAGTAGATATTGAGAAATAAGTATCGTACGTCCTATACATTTTTCTTATGTTTCTCAATGGTCTAATTTTGATTCAGTCTGATAAATTTTGACTCAATCTGATAATTTCGACTTTATCGAATATTAGTGAAAGTGTTTGCATTGAATTTCCCCCGTGATTTCTTTGTATAATGATGCGATGTTTTTAAATATTTTACTTGTATATTTTTACAGTATTGAGTTAACAAAATGGTAACAATTTATCGTTTCGTATTGTCGGGTACGGATAATATATTTCACGGTTTCACGGTATCAATATTTTTGTGTTTTTACTATGTTGTGGCGTAGTACACGAGAATCAGTATTTATTATACACATATTCCTTTGATGGCGTTTGTGTTTAGGTGTGTATGTTTATAATCTTTTATATACTGTAACCGGCGGTTTTGTCTTATGTATTATATTTGGATTTATTTTATTTTTATTTTTTTGTATTTATGCGGCGTCGGTATTTATTTTTATATCATCTCGTACGTTTTTCACCGTTGTCCGTGAAGTTTAAAAATAATATTTGAAGTTAAGTGTTTTTTTTTTTTTTGTATTTAGCTAGCTCAATATTTATTGTAATTTACGTTGTTGTTCATAGTAGTTTTGATGGATTGTCTATTCTATTCCATTTAATGGCTTCTTCTTGTCAGAAGATGGCCATACACACACGTTCTATATTTCTCGTTCCCCCGGGCTGATTTTATTATTATCATATCGTCAATTTTCTTATTCTTAAAGGCGTTGGTAATCATTTCGAGTCTTTTCCTCCGTCGCATTTTGTTCCCAGTATTTTTCCTCCAATGGTAAATATTCCTTATTCTCTTATTTTATGCGCAAGGTTTTCTTTTTCTTCTTTTTAGACGACGTTCATTTTTTCCATACCGCTCCTCCGTTGTAATACCACTGAATTCTCGTTACTTTCGCCGTTCACGGTATCCTGCCGTATTCGTTTAAGCGTCCACATTTCGAACGCGTTTAATCTTTTTACACTTTCCGGGTTTCGTGTTCAGCAGCGTATTTTAGGACGAACATGATATAACATTGACTTTCATATTGATATTCATTTTCAGTTCACGCTTGTTTGGCTATATACGTTTTTAATTTCTTCGGCCATCGGTCGTTAGTAATACGCCTAAATATCGAAATTCTTGCACAGTTTCCGCCACTTACAATTTTTAGATCTATCTTGTCAGTAGTCTTCGTGAATTTTATTGTTTTCCTAACGTTTATTTTCATGCCATATTTCTCCCCTGCTTTATTTAGCCTATATCGTCTGCATTTCTTTAGTTGATCCTGCCAGTATACTCGATCATCTACATAGCTTACACATCCTATTGAACATACGTCGTGTTTAGCCTTCGTTCTATCCTAGTGTTTATGATCGACGGCAATATTTTGAGGATGTGACTCATTAGTGCGATTGTTCAGTATAGCTATAAAGTTTTGCTTCTTAAATTATCTCTTCTGAATATATATATATATATATATATATATATATATATATATATATATATATATATGAAATAGTCCAGGCGATAATGAGCCGTCTTGTCTTACGTATTTTTTAATTTGACACATATTATCATCGAATTCTTCTTCAACTTTTATATTCGCTGTATGATTTCAATATATGTACACTTTTAATTATTTGTAAATCTTTATTGTTTATATTATGCGCGTTTGTTCGAAAGTAGTGTGTAAAACTGTGATTATTAGATAACATGATATTGAAACGGAGAGGGGGTTGAGTCCTTGCACTTGGATTAGGTCTATCGCGCTGTTTATGATTAATCTGTAGAGGAATGTGAGATCGATGCAGGGGATAACGACATGTTGAAGCTAAATTTTGCTGACATAGTTAATCATTTTACCTGCACTATCGTTACTAAAACAAAACGAACTGAGGTGATCTAGATTAAGCGATGTACAAATCATTAGCATATAACATATTTCGAGTTTACCTTCTATATTAAAGTAGTAATATTTTTGGAATTTGATCTTGTACGGAAGGTCTTCTTCGAGACATTCTGAATGATAAATTTAGTTTCTTCGCGGTGTAACGTGAACAGCGCTATCGTATATTTTACTGACATGAATCAGTCGGTGTTTTTCAATCGGATTCCTATGATGAAGTATTAAACAATTTTAACAGATTTATTTTTCGCTATGTATATTTTTTAATTTATTTGTATACGTTCTCTCTAATAAAGTTTCGCGTTTAATATTAATATTAACATCTAGCGATTGCGACAATTTGTAAAATAGGTTAGAATTTCGTTTTTAAATGAGCGCCTCTTAGTTCGGGTTCAAGGAGAAGGTGTAAACCCTTTGGATATTTTAAACGATTTATAGTATTTTTATTTTTATTTATTTTAAATAAAAGTACTCTTACAAATTTGAAGGATTGTTGGAATATATGCGGGGTAATTTTCTGGAAATTATATATGTATTATTTAATATTTGTTACGATTATAATGTACAATGTAAGGCTAATTACGAATTGTTAAAAGTATTTTCTACTTGAAATTTTCGATAGTATAAAAAATTTTTCTTAAAAATTTTTTTTCCGCTGAATTTCTACCGATGTAAAGTTAATAAAATTGTACATTTACCGAATTTACAAAATATTTTTCTTTATTTTCAATTAAATTTACGTAATATATCGACTACAATCTCCTAGTTTGTTAGAGGTCGAACAGTAAGAAGTTTTAAACGTTCTAAATGTCTTAATTAGTAGGCTATTATTTCTTAATTCTTCAAGCATTTTATATAGTGTATTTGTAAGATTAGTCTGTAGCTAGTTAATTACATTTTTTTTTTTTTGTAGGAATGACACGAAACCCTTAACATACCTCATATATATATATATATATATATATATATATATATATATATATATATATATATATATATATCGAGTTAAGTTTATTTTTTCAGAGGTTGAATTATCAGAATATTTTATCATATTGATGCGAATTGCGTAGGGGTGCTTTCCTATCTA
The DNA here is from genome assembly GCA_032883995.1 of Coronaproctus castanopsis. Lineage (NCBI taxonomy): Eukaryota > Metazoa > Arthropoda > Insecta > Hemiptera > Monophlebidae > Coronaproctus > Coronaproctus castanopsis. The sequence continues at coordinate 90,803,266 of CM065054.1, forward strand.
AAGCGGAGTTTAAATACGTTTTTTGTTATTGGGACGTTATAGTACATTGATACCAAATACGTTATCCGCCTCTGTAACTTTGTTTATTTCCGTTTTTCTTTTAATTGATCGTAATATTTTTGGTTTGATAGATACTTTGTAAAATTGTTCGGATAAAATTTGTGTTATTTCTAACTTGTAGAGTATGGAGCGGTCTTGATTTAGGTTTTGGAGGCCCGTGCTTAAGATGACAAAAAAAAAAAAAATTGAATTAACTTAAATTTGACGGACGAAATTTGTGAATTGTGAAAACGAATTTTATTGTTGTTTCTCTCATTGTTACTACGCAACTAGTCGGTCTTTTTTATACGAATTTAAAATTATTTCTATATCTACCGTTAAGCATTTACAGTTAATAATTTTAGAATAACGCGGTTAATTCGAGAAAATTTTTGAAAATGAACGCGTACAAAAATTTCGAAACGTCATCCAGGTTCGGAGAAATGTTTTTAATATAAAGAAAGTAGGCAACGAAAAAGTAGTTAAAACTGCTACATTTTTATATGTAAAAAGACCACAAAGCTTTTTTCGGCTATTAAGCCATTATTATTATTAAGCAAACATAAAAAATATGCAATTTATAAAAATATATATTTATATAAATAGGACAAAAAAAAATAAAATAAATTGTAAGAAAATACTTAATTTAGATATACAATATTACAAAATGTAGCAAAATAAAAAAATCTGATAGTGAATGTATGTTGCGGCCTCTTTTTTTTTTTATATAAAATTTTTTAATCGATTTTAACTACTTTTTTGTTTATTTTTTTTCTTTCTGAAAATCGCTACATTCCACACACTGTTCAAATTATAAAGAAACTAGTTGCGTGTTAGTCTTAATAAACGTTGAATATATCGGAGAGTGGTGATTTTATTAATTAATTATAAACCGAACAAAATATAACACCGTTTAATCACTAAAATTTTTTAATCGCGAAACTTTTCGACAGTTACGTCATACACATTTTTTTTTATTAAAAAAAAATATATATATATATATATATATAATAATAATTTTTATGCGCGCTTGAAAATGACGTAACTGTCGAAAACCTTCGCGATTAAAAACTTTTAGTGATTATGGGTGTTATATTTTGTTCGGTTTATTGTTACTTAATAAACGAGCCTGATATATTTTTTAGCAATGTATGCTGTATTGTAATTTCGATAAAATTTTCACTCGTCTAAAACTATAGTGTTCAAAGTACGCATTTTTTAACGATAATTTCATGGAAAAGAATTAAATTTTTTTACTTTTAGCGTAATTTCATAAATTTTAAAAAGCCGGCGTTTGATTCGATTTATTTATATTTTCATAAATGTAAAAAAAAAACGTCCAATATTAGAGTGGGCCTGAATCCCGCCACTAAGTATACAGAACTAGATTTTATCGTATTGCGTTTTTATTCACCATTTCCTCGCTTAACTTTCTATAAAAAGCGTGAAAGTACCGTTTTAACAAATTTTTTCTTAGGATAGGTTTTTCTTCTTTTTTTTCTCACCGTTTTTCACGCGATATTCATTAATCGAACGAAATGAAATAGAAAAACCTTTTTTTATTAAAATAACATTGACTGCGCGAATTTTCACAGTGTAGCATTTTTATTACCGGAAGTAATTAATGAAATTTTCTTTTATGTTTCCCGTAAAAATTTAGGTTTTACGAATTTGACAAATACATTCCGGCCGAAGTTTTGGACGAATTACTATCGTAAGAGAAACATTGATTTTTTTTTTTATTCGTTCTTATATTTTTTTTATTTATTCATTTACTCTTTCGTATGAAAAAGAAATATTCTGTTTTTTTTTTTGTGTGTTTTTTTTTTTTTATTGTAATGCCTTTATAGCCTTCCAAACGAGGTACTTAATTCATATTTCTATATAAACGTGGACAACTTCTCTAGAAATATCGCTATGTCTGGAAACAGATGTAAATTCTCAAGATGAAAAAGGTACAATACATTATATAGAGGACAGTTACGTGATACGCGCAGTAATTTTAGGGATAGAGTTCAGAACGTGATGTTATTAAAGAAGTACATTCGAAGAACACGCGATCAGGATTTTGCACGTCCATCGTGGAGAGAGCAGTCAGGAGTTTCTCTAAGCTGCATAAGGCGATCCGGCAGCAAGTAATGGCCGAATCGCAATCGTTTCCGCTTGATGTTTTCCAAAAAGTGGAGCCGCAAAATTTAGAAAAAGACGGTTGTAATCCATAATACCTAGTAAAGGGGTGACTAACACTCCACCCATATATCTGTTCCCAATATATTGCGTCTGTATAAAATTTACGATATCGAGAGCAGAAATTAAAAAGAACACCAGGCTACAATTAACGCGTAATCCTCGCTTGAAAAGAAAAATGCAACGCGAGCGATGATCTTTTACTGCGATGGATGTGGAAATAGATTTAAACGGTTTAACACGTGTGGAAAATAGTAATAAACGAGGCTAAATGTAAACACGATTTGACCTGAAGACGGTCTGTTTCCCGAATAGCACAGTCAAGACTGTGCTACAACGCAAACCGGCGTGTTCCACGTTTAGTGTACACGCGAGAGATTCGTTTTTGTTCAGTTTCAGTCGTGGAATGTTCTTTTCGGTGTGAATCGATCAAGACAGTGCAAAGAGAGTTTCGAAAAGAATTCAAAGTTACGATTTTTTTTTTTGTGATAATAATTTAAGCCCCGCGTTTACGAAACACGTCCCCGAGATCTGGAAGACCTGAAAACTCGGATTTCTGAAGAAATTTCAAAAATTCGGCGGCCTATGTTCAATATAGTCAAAATGTTGTAAAACGACTATTGAATGTGCTGTTGCAAATGGCGGTCATCTGAACGATATCGTGTTCCACAAATAATCGTAAGCTAATCTGTCGTTTTTCAATAAGTGGAAAAACAATACCGCAACACTTTTCCGTTAGATATCTAAGATTATAAGATTATATCTTGATCCGTCCTTGATCGCCACATATAATGAAAAAAAAAAAAAGGGAGGAGGGAACAGAGACTAGACATTAAAAATAAACTGTTATTATACAATATTGACACCAATCTGGCAATTAGCTGTGAGCTGTGGGGATGTGCCTCAAAGAGCAACATTCAGAAATTACAGCGGTATCAGAATAAAATACTATGGAGGAAACGTTCCATGATATGCCTGTAATTATACACATTGCATAAAGATCTTCGGATACAATATGTGAAACATGAAATCCATCAAGCTACTAGTTATCTTGATCGCCACATATAATGAAAAAAAAAAAAAGGGAGAAGGGAACAGAGACTAGACATTAAAAATAAACTGTTATTATACAATATTGACACCAATCTGGCAATTAGCTGTGAGCTGTGGGGATGTGTCTCAAAGAGCAACATTCAGAAATTACAGCGGTATCAGAATAAAATACTATGGAGGAAACGTTCCATGATATGCCTGTAATTATACACATTGTGCATAAAGATCTTCGGATACAATATGTGGAACATGAAATCCATCAAGCTACTAGTTATCTGGCGATATTGGAAATAGATAAAAATTCGTTTGCAACAGTTTTGCAAGTTCAATCGATACCGACTTCAGATAATGCCTTCGGGTAGCCGAGTGTTCTGTCGCTGGGCCAACTCCTTGTAAACTCATTCGCTATATCTGTTAGATGACGGGTTAGCTCGCGTGTCAGTTCTAGATATAAGGGGGAGTGGGGAAAGTTATTGATACGGAACACCGTGACTGAAAGTGTTAATGTCGACGATTATCGTAATTATTAAATAAATTCGCTACGATATGCACAAACGCGTTTATCAGATATTATGTCGACGGCACCGGTGTGTCTGATCAATGCTATATAACTTTTTCAGAAAATTCTTCGATAAACTAATATAACGTGATTAGCCACGGTAACGTGGTGTGTGTGTGTGTGTGTGTGTTTTACGTCGAAATTCTCGCGTTATTTTCAAAGATATTCAATACTTTGCTAATTTAATAAAACAATGAGTACATAGTTGTCAAATATCTTCAATCGAACGTATTAATTAGCAAATAACTATATAGAAAATAAATCGCGTTTCAAAAATACGCTCGTAGAAAAATATTCGATAATTAATGTATTATTTTTATTTTTAGCCGTTTTTTGATAAATTTGTCGAATGATCAACTTAATGATCTATTGAGAGTTTCGTTCCAAATAGAAATAAGCCACTGGTTTTATACGGATAACTTTCGTGAAAGAAATGTAACGTTACCATCGGTATCATTGGAGCACTTCTTCTTTTATTTGTTTATGGTATTTTCGCATTAATATTTATAGCTACGTTGTTCAATTTTTACACATATGTATTTTAATATAAACGTAGGTTACACACAATCTGCATGTTTGATGGGTGGTGTTTTTTTTTGTCATTATTGCACACGCAAGTGGGGCCAAATTTATTAAAGGTGCAGTGGGCCGGTGTATAGTTTTAGTTTTATATATATTATATTTACAAAGGGGCCATCTACATAGTGTACTTATAATAAAGATGGTGTATAGGATGACATTAACTTATTCCCGATCAACACGAAGTGTTTGCTTAGTAAATACTTCCAATATATACGTATACATCGATACTCTTTTTTTTTTTTTTTTTAACGTTACTTAAATTAGTACACGCACATTTATATAGTAACACAAACACGTCTTATAATTAACATTTTTCAATTGTTCCGTCAAGCATTGTTGACAGATTTACTTGTATATAATTTACATCTCTTAATATAATTATGTCATATTTTTCGTAACTTAGATATATTGAATTACACTCACACATTCCGAATTCTTTTGGAAGAAAGCAAGTGACACTTTTTTTTTGGCTTTATTAATAAATCAATATAGATGACTCGTATTCGCCTACGGAAAATCGACTCAAAAGAAATACCGCTAGACCGACGAATACGTTAATAAATTGTTTTTGTTTTTTGTTTTTTTTTTATAAACTCAATATAAATGAATTTTTAATAACATCGGGTAAACTAATATTTCTATCATGGATAGTTCTCGATAAACGAACTGCACTTAAGGTAATTTAGTAATTAAAATATATTCGTAATTAATTTATAGCGCATACCCGGCTTAACGATTAATTACGATGAAGTGCAGAACACTTATGAAACGTGGCAAAAGTATAAATCCAAAGTACCTAAATGCGGTGCTATTATTATTGACGCGTCAATGAGTAAAATTTTACTAGTTCAATGCTTTAGCTCGTCCATATGGGCATTTCCACGAGGTAAAATAAACCGCAAGGAAAATCCGATACGTTGCGCCATTAGAGAGGTAAACGAAATTCCGTTTATTATTAATGTGACAATCGTATTAAAATAACGATGATAATAATAATATCTTGAATATGGATTTTAATTTATTGGAATTTTCAAATTTATAACAATCGTACTATTTGATAATTTATTTTATTTTTTTTATCGATTTCAAATTAGAACCGTAAATAAACGATTGTCCGGTATTTGTGATAATTAGTCTTTACAATAGTGTAAACGTATAATGTAATTACTCTTTAATATAAGAAATAGTCTACTGTAATATGAGCAATTAATAATGGCTGTTGGTTTTTCTAGTGAAACTTTTATTGATGCGTTGTATATGGGGAGTTAACCCGTAAAATGAGCGATCGGGCCGATTCTTATTTTCCCTTGCGCACGCTCGATCGTACACATAGGCACAATATATATATAATCAAAAAGTGTTTCAGTCATTTGATCGGCCAAGTCCTCCACATTTTCCTATCCGCTATCCGCCATTTTAGTTATGTGTAGTAGGTGTTAATATTAGCTTCTTTCTTGATTGTATCTATCAGTGTGTACCTTTTGTCTTCTTTTCAGTCTGCGCACGAGTATTTTTCCTTCTATAATGTCTTTTAGTAGACTATTGTGTCTTAACACACGACCTATCCAATCCAGTCTTTTTTTTTTTTATCGTTTTCAAGAATGACCTTTTTTCTTGCACTCTACTGAAAACTTCCGCGTTGGATACTCTATCGATCCCCATGATATTTTTAATAAGCGTCGCCAGCACCATGTTTCAAAAGCTACCATTTTCTGTTGATACCTTTTATTGAGCGTCCGTGTTTCTGCTGCGTAAAGTGCCACTGTCCAAACACATGACTTAACTATACACGTTTACGAAACAGAGCGTATTTCGCCTAATTACTACCTGCCTTTTTCTCATGAACGCCGCTTTTGCCATTGCAATCCTTCGTCGGAGTTCTTCGGTGCGATATATATTTTCACGATGTGTTCGTATTTTTTCTCTTGCGCATGCGCGCACGGCTATCCGTTATTTCGTTCAAATCTGCGCTGCACAAAGGACGTGTGTGCGCGACGTAGATTGGACGAAAACATTCGAGTGATCGTCACGTAAAATTGCACATAGCGGACAGTGTGTTCCTTTTATACGTTGGGTTTTTACATTGATTCGACGATGAAAATATTTCCAATTCTTCACTTCCGAACTGCAAACGCTGTGTAAACGTGATCAGATTTAAACGATTAGTAGGTGTACATTTATTATTTTTATTATTATTGTAATGTCGATATATTATTTTTAGTTTTTTTTTTTTTTTTTTCTTTTTGCCGTATAAATATACTTATTATCTATTTGTATTTTAAACATATTATCCTATTATAATTATGATTATTTAATTCTTTATTACAACGCGTCTTGATTTCTACAATTTTGACTTTATAACTAAGCGATCATAAATTTAATGGAGACATAATAAATCAAATGTGTACGTTTAACATGTTGACTAGGTGTTCGAAGAAACTGGTATTGATATTGAAGATATTATATATCCGTGTGAATATATTGAACGAAACACAAACGGACAGTATGTTCGACTTTATTTCGCCGTCATGAATAAACCTATTTCGGAATTTACTCCTCGCACCAAAGGCGAAATAAAAAAAGTACAGTGGTTTAATGTAAATAGTATACCGGACAGTGAAAAACTCCATACGTATGACGGACAAAATAATTTTTACTTAGTTTCTACATATAAGAAGTGAGTATCTCGATGATTATTATGAATGTTAATGATTTTCGAGTCGATTCGTATACGCGAAACTGTTTTTTTATTTTTTTTTATATGTATAATACCAGATCATATGGTAAAATAAAAGTTATTCTATTAAATTTAATAAGGATAAAACAAATGCTCTCAAAGATCTAAAGATAATAGTTTTAATTGTAATTATTTAAATAAAATTAAAATAGCGAGTTTTAACGTAAGAACACTTAAAAATAACGAAAACCTGATAGAATTAGAATTATTATCGTTCACTATGGCTAATAATAATAATAATAATAATACCTGATCAACTGTGGCTCGTTTTGTGTTCTCTCGAAAAAAAAAAAAAATATTTAGATAAGAATCACGCGCTATTAAAAACTGAGATAAAACGTAACATTTAGACAAATTCAACAGCTCCTACACATCAGAAGCTATCCCGAGTAAATCGGTTCATACAAAACCAATGCTAAAGCCCATATGGATGATGTGTAAAATTCGTTCATTTGATTATCGTTTCGAGTTATTTTTCGAGATCTATGTCGGAAACTCGTCTCATCTGCTATATTTCAATTCGACTGCTTCTGTCTCGCAACTGTAAAGCGTTCTAAGTAATATTACTGTTTTATAAGCTTTATTAACAGTCGTTATAATCTAAAAACAAATTCCGTTTGTTATGGACAGCCAATATTTCATTTTAGACCCGTTTGTCGGGGACTTATGTTCCCAAGATATTCGGAGATTTAGCAATTTTTTTTTAGCTGTACTCCGCTTAGATGAAAGTTTTCCTTTACAACGTTATCGCTACTTCTGTTTCATTAGTCCGTTACTCCATACTGCCGGTATGTATCATGGAGATAGTTTAGCGCTCTCTGTAAATCTGTCGGTGTTTCACTCAGTATGACACACGTAATCGTGTACATATTTTGTAAATTTCCCGTTCTGTTGTTCCCATTAAATTTTTCTAAACGGTATTCTGTCAAAACGATGTTTTATACCCGTTCGTTTCATTTATTTATGTATTAGAAAGATGATAATATAGACGGAACGAAGATAATCCGAGCACACTATCTCACCCTGGTTATTAAACGGTTCTGCCAATTCGGTCTCGCAAATTGTCGTACTCTTAACGCTTTTCGCGTAGTCGTTTAACATTTTGGTGGACATCCAGCTATTTCTAGGACATCGCCGTAAAGCATTTCTATTAATTGTGTAAAAGGGCGCTTTACGAACGTTCGTGTATTTTACTCCTTGGTCTTTAATTTTTTTTTTCTTCACGACATATACCGTATACGCTTTCGTAAATCTCCTTTAATCATTTCTAGCGTCTATTTCTAGTATTACGAAAGATTTTCCTAAATTATAATTATTAAACTATTTTTAATTTAATTTCTTATGCGCTCGTATTCATTTGAAATATATATATATTTCTAAATGATACATTTGATTAATGGTCATTTAAACAACAGCTTATGTTAATGTTGGTACTTTCACCATCTATTTCGAAGACTCAGCCGTACATTCTTATTCATACTTTTCTTATTCGATTTTCTTAAACTCCAAAACGCTGACATATAGCTGTGTTCGTTAGCTCGTAACAGATCTATCGAAAATAGATGACAAATTACGTTCAAATATATCGAAAAAAATGGCGCATAAGCATATTAGTCCATCTAAAACTGAAGCTGTACTATTTGCCAGAAGGAGACGTTCGTTCTACCCGATAATCTAATCGTTAACGACGTCGTTATTTAACGGACTAACCGAATAAGTTGCCGAGGTGTAACTCTCGACGAACGATTAACTTTCAGTAAGCGCATGGAGTAGAAAGGCGTAAAAGCCGACGAAAAAATCGATCAGTTCTATATCCGCTTCTAAACCGTAAATCACAGTTCAGCGTATAAGTTTATTATTTATAAAATGTTTATTATAAGATCGATTATTACATACGCCTTTCCGATATGGTCATCAGCCACTGCAGTTCCTACAGGCCAACTACTATCAGCAATAGGTTACAATCCGGTGTTGATCGTGTAATTAAGTATTTTTCTAAAATTGCTCTTAATCCTTCCAAAAAGGAAAGCAATTTCCTTCACTCGTCGAAGACCGTTTTTACCAGACTTCACCACGTCAGTGGCGTTGATATAGAATGGTCTGACCAGATTATCTTGGTGTCATTTTAGACAACAGACTAACCTTTTCCAAGCATACATGCATCATTGAAGACAGAGCAATCTGTTCAATTTACCCCATTTTCAAAACTTAAATCTCACTTAAATATTAATAATAAACTAACAATGTACAAGTCAATTATTAGGCCTATTTTTTGACATATTCTTGTCCAGTTTGGTCTTCAGTCTCAAATGCTAGTGTTAATAGACTGCAGTTAGTCCGAAATCGATGTCTTAGATGTATCCTCAATGTCCCCGTATACACTAAAATTTCGTATACGCATAGTGCACTGCAGGTACACCATATATGTAAAAGACTATATCCTCAAACTATCGCAAAAAATTTTTCTCAATTGTAGCGCGCACCGTAATAATTTACTTCCGGCAATAGGAAATTACGATTCCATATGGAACTGAGTGTTACATATATATACTGAGTATAAGCATCGATTAAATATAATGTATTATTCTCATAACGTTATAATTTGCTTTCGTTTCCATTACTTATAAATGATATTATTCGTTATATAATTAAACTTATTATTTTTTAAATAACCGCTTTTCATTTGTGATGGTTTTTTGTCTGATCATCGATACTATTTTCATCTTGTATATTTATTATTTACCAGTTTATATTATTAGTTACTTTCATAAATGGAGAGGGCATTTGTTCCATTTATTAAATATTATTATAACTTTTTAATATAATGTCAAATATACGCGTTTTTACACTTTTTACGTCAGCCTCAAACAGCACTTATAATAGCGGCTACTTCAGAATAAATGCATATACGAAATTGTCATTTTTAAGAGACTGTATTGTAAATGTGAACAGCCTAGTAATCAGCTCTAGTGAAATCAATTGGAAATCTCTTAGCGACTAGCGTATAAGTAACAAAATACAAACACCGTATACTTAAATATAATCTATTTATAAATAAATATTATATATATATATATATATATATATATATATATATATATATGTATATATATATGTGTGTGTGCTGCTTGCATGTATGTAATGTGCGTTTACATTTAAGTTAATATTATGTAATTTATAATTTTCTCCTCTTCTCTGTCTGTTTTCAGACGTCGTGAGCAATCGTGTAATTTTTCCAATTAAATCCCGCCATTTATCCTCTATCCCGCGCGGTTTCCATTAGCTTGCGCATTGACAAACCCGTCGTGCCTTTGTAATTCGCAAAACGAGTCGACGATCGTCCGACCTTTGCTTCTTTTTCCTGTTATTATTACTCCTTGTATTATTATCTTTTCCAAAATCATGACTGAAGAACTTAAATCATCTTCTTTTTATTGCTCGAACCAATCTATCTTTTTCTCCTATTTCGAATTGTTTTAGGATATTAGTGTTCCATCCGCATGAAATCGTGAGTTTGATCTTCCCATATTCTTGTTAATCTTGCTAGAGCGCTTTTGGTCATTCCGATTGGCCGCTTGATTTCACTTTCATCATTTCCGTTATTATACGCTCCCGCATATGTCGTTTCCGTCCTTTTCTTTATATATCAGGTACCAATTTGAATGTCGCCAAACACCTTGTCTCGATAGTAACTATTGCGATGCGCTTGGCACGATTTTATATCAAATTAACTTTCTCGTCGAAATATTCTATTCGCTTCCGAAATATTTCTAGCTCGTTTGTCGCAAAATCACCCTATCACGCGCATATCGTAAATTACATATTTTCCTTTCTCCGATGGTTATTCCGCCGTTTTCATAATATTAGGCGATAGTACACATCGTTGTCGTACTCCCTTTACTGTTTTCGGATGCTCGTCTATTTTAACATATCTTCTTTCGTACAGTTTCTTTATTAAACTTATCCGGTAGTTCGAACTCTCTTTAATATATATATATATATATAATACAGCGTATCGCGCGCACCGATGTATGTTAATTAAATATAAACAAAATGCAGAATTACCGATACATCAGGACACACAGAAGGAACAACAAATCGTTTAAAGTCGAGAAAATCCGTATATAAGAGACTATAACAAAATTAACAGACGAAGATTTTAACGGAATTAAAGAATGGAGAGAGAAAAAAAGGGTGTCAGAATAAACCGGATAAGAGAGAAATCATTCGTAATCCAGATGACAGACCGCTTGGATTCGACCTGCCGAGAAATATCTGGACAAAATTGAATCGCTTCCGAACAGAACATGGAAGGTGTGGAAAGAAGACGAAGACATACGGACTCGGGGACGAATCAGCGTGCGACTGCGGGGAAGCAGAGAGCAAACGATGATGGAGCACATCCTCGAGCTCTGAAAGACGGTTGTGAAGAAATCAGCGAGCAGTGAATTGACTTGAAAAGCTTGATGTTATAATATAAATATAATTAAGTATAGATAAGTTAAACATTTAAAATGTAGATACCCTAGATATACGATTAAATAAAAATAAATTTTCTTCAAAATTTTTCCGGCTGTACTCTATATCTATTAATTATATATATATATATATATATATATATATATATATATATATATATATATACGTAGTGTGTAGCAAATAATCGTTTTCTATGACACTACGGCTATTCGCCGATACACGACATTTACGTAATAATCATCTTCGTCGTTTCTCTGTTCTCGATGGCTTCTATGAATTCTGACAAGGACAGCTTCGTCGCAGTTTTAACACGGTCTATAGTCTCCTAGTCCTCCGCCTTTTTTTTTTAACCATCAATTTTTCCTTGTATGAGGATTTTTTCTAGTCCGTTTCGTCTCATTACGTGCTCGAAGAATTTAAGGCTCCGTCTTCTTACCATCAGCGTAAATAAACGCTGCCCGCCCCGGTTCTACGCGCGGTTGCTCTAAAATCTAACCGTGGTACATGCGCGCCCATAACAGGTCATCTAAAATTTGGCACACGTTAATCATCGTGAGTCGGCCCGGTGTTTTTTTTTTTATCAATTGTGCGTTTAATTTCCGTCTCGCATATTAGTTAGTTATTATAGAGGGTGACCCAGAGAAAACGGACGATTTTGTTGGTTTTTCGGAATAACTAAAAAAATTACTCATTTTTCAATGAAACTTAATTTAAAAATACGAAAACGAGACATTACAATCATTATATTTGCAATTCATTCGGTCTTTTTACAACATTTTTGAAGACTTTTTCGTGCATAGGTCGCTTTGAATCAGAAATCCGAGTTTTCAGGTCTTTACCTAAAAAAAAAAATATCTTTTTTTATAATTCTTCTCGAAACTCTCTTTGCACTGTCGTGATCGATTCACGTCGAAAATAACGTTCCACGCAAAGCTCTCGTTATATTGCATGCCGCGATTAGTCATCTTGCCAAATTGGGGATCATCAGAATAGGAGTTTGTGAGAGTTGTAATATCGTCGAACATCAGATCTGGCCCTGCCCGAAATACAAAAATATTATGTCTGAACTTTTATCGACAAGGAATACGCTTCCAATATAACTTGAAAAACGCGTAGATTATATAATTTTATTAAGGCTAATAATATAACGATCCACTTAAACTGGGCACAAAGAAAAACTTGAAACTGAAACTGAACATTTTTTTTTCTAAATGTACGTATATAAAATTTCTCGCTCTTTTCAGATACATTTGCAGTTGGATTTACGAAGCTCGTAATACCGATATGTTATCGAAAGCTACCGCATTGAGAAAGGCCGTTTTCTTAGACGAGGCTCGTTTAAAATCCGATATTACGGCTTTACGCGAATGGAATAACGATTCGAGTTATTATTTCGACGACAGTACCACCGATGATATCAGTACACCGACATCTAGTAGTTCTTCTTCTATCGATACAGACGGCATCGCGATCGTCGTCGACGATGACAATTACAACGAGGCTAATTCGCCGTACGATAGAGACGGCGCTGCTCGAATTAGGATTATTTTAAATAATCAAATATGGCGCACCGTTAAATACGTATCGTCTTTATTACTTCCGACGACGATGACGAACACACAGACGACTAATACGAATGCTATCACTACTGCTGCTACTACTACTACTACTATAGAGCAATTAGCTTTCGTGATTTGTTTCGATAGATTCTTCTCGCATTACGATACGTTAAATCGCGATCGGTTAATCGATTTACTACCGGATATGATAGAAAATTTTATATTTACTTGTCGACGACAATCGTTACCGTTTAAAAACGTCACCGATCAATTCACCGGAATAGCTATTATACGAATATTATCCGACGCTACTATCGAACGTTGCGCCGATTATTTAATGACGACTTTTAATTCGCACGTCATGTCGTCCGTGTTAAACGCTACGAACGACAATAATCGTCTAGTAGACCGAATACGATTATCGTATTTAACCTGTAAAAATGAATTGTATAGAAATAATCAACTCGGACGCGACGACGTAATATCGATAGTCGATCTAGACGACGAATTTAAAAAAATGATGATCTCGTCGTTAGAAGAAACGGACGTTACTAGTAACGACGGAGACGTGTTACGAATTCAACGTACCATCGTTGACGACTACGATATAGATAGCGACGATTCGAATAAGGGCGCCATTTTAACCATTTACTCGATCGAAGACGGAATTAATTCGTCGAAATCGGTAAGATTTTAAGAATATTTCGATGAAAAATTACGAAGCATTTTTCGGCTAAGCCGTTATCGGAAAGAACGCCAAAAAAAACCCGCATAAAATATAAAAAAAATATATATATATATTCTATTATTTTAATCGAGTAGGAACTGTGGTCTTTTCTCGCGATGATATTTTATCCGATGTACTAATTCGTCGAAATCGGTGAGGTTTTAAGTTCAACGAAAATTGTGCATAAAAAAAAAACTAAAAATAATATTTTAATGAAAAATTACGAAGCTTTTCGGCCAAGCCGTTATCGGAAAGAACGCCAAAAAAAACCGCATAAAATATAAAAAAAATATATATATATATATTCTATTATTTTAATCGAGTCCTAGGAACTGTGGTCTTTTCTCGTGATGATATTTTATCCGATGTACTAATTCAATCGGTGAGGTTTTAAGTTCAACGAAAATTGTGCATAAAAAAAAAAAAAAAATTAAAAATAATATTTTAATGAAAAATTACGAAGCTTTTCGGCCAAGCCGTTATCGAAAGAACGTAAAAAAAAACGCATAAAATATCAAAAAATATATATATATATATTCTATTATTTTAATCGAGTCCTAGGAACTGTGGTCTTTTCTCGCGATGATATTTTATCCGATGTACTAATTCAATCGGTGAGGTTTTAAGTTCAAAGAAAATTGTGCATAAAAAAAAAAAAAAACTAAAAATAATATTTTAATGAAAAATTACGAAGCTTTTCGGCCAAGCCGTTATCGGAAAGAACGCCAAAAAAAAACGCATAAAATATAAAAAAAATATATATATATATTCTATTATTTTAATCGAGTCCTAGGAACTGTCGTCTTTTCTCGTGATGATATTTTATCCGATGTACTATAATTCAATCGGTGAGGTTTTAAGTTCAACGAAAATTGTGCATAAAAAAAAAAAAAACTAAAAATAATATTTTAATGAAAAGTTACGAAGCTTTTCGGCCAAGCCGTTATCGAAAGAACGTAAAAAAAAAAAGCCGCATAAAATATAAAAGAATATATTCTATTATTTTAATCGAGTCCTAGGAGCTGTGGTCTTTTCTCGCGATGATATTTTATCCAATGTTCCCGATTCTTTTTAACTCCTTATAGCTAGCGTCTGTCGTAGTAATGAATTTCTGGGTTCCTCGTTTCCTCCGGGATTTTAGATCTCTCGAAGTATTCATCCTATGGCCAATTCGAACCAAAGGTGCGTGTTGTTCACCATCACAGGTGGTAATAAATGCGTTTCGTGAATAGAATCGAGTTTTTTCGGAATTTATTTCGATTCTCCATTTATTAAGAATTTTTAATAAAATCCGTTGTTAGTCTTCTTTGTATACAATTCGGTATATCGTCATGATACCGGCTGTAAATGTTTAATTTTGGGCCTGTCATTAATAAAAAGAAGGAATAATCCGTAAGGTCGCATCCGTGGCGGACTATCGTTAATGATTATTTCATGCGCGGATTATTATCTATGAAATTTCGGTTATTTAAATAATCTTGAATAAGTCGGACTAAGTAATTAAGGAATTTAACTTTTTTTTTTTTATATATATATATATATTAATCCAAGTTGCCATGTGGAGGTCAAAGGCTTTATGTCTAATAAATCCTGTATTATGCTTATTTTTATTATACCCGTCAGTTATGGTTTCACTAATTCTTCGCTAATACACGGTAGATAAATTGCCGCTAAATCCAATTTTTTTTTTTTTTTTTTTTTTTAAGATTGTGAATTTTTGACACGGGCCGCAAATTTCTGGCATCACAAATGTCCTTTATCCGACTTAGATATAGGAATAACTTTCGACGCTAAACAACTCGTTATTGTCTATTACGAACGATGGTTTTATATATATATATATATATATATATATTTTTAAATTTTTTTTTGTTTATATTTTAATTTTTTTTTTTTACTAATATATTTAAAAAAAATATATAATTATTTCTCTTCTAGCCGAGTACAGCTTCCGATGGTGATATCGAAAAATATTTCTGACGTAAGCCACATCGTTTAACGATCGAAAGG
Organism: Coronaproctus castanopsis; assembly: GCA_032883995.1. Taxonomy (NCBI): domain Eukaryota; kingdom Metazoa; phylum Arthropoda; class Insecta; order Hemiptera; family Monophlebidae; genus Coronaproctus; species Coronaproctus castanopsis. The sequence goes on from CM065054.1 coordinate 90,819,198, forward strand.
TACATTTTTCTTTCATTTATATAAAATTGTGGCTGTTATTTTTTTTTGATAGTTAATGATCGATTATTATAATACATCGTAAATGAAAACTAAATTTAACCGATTTACATCGGCGTGTGATTTTAATTTTAAACATTTAAAGCTGGACGCGAATAAACCTATTGTCAAATATGCTTTTGTAATGTATTTATTAATAATAATTCACCAACGTCCTCAGACTAGATTATTGATGATTTTGGGTTTTTTTTTTTTTCATTACGATAGAAATTTATAACTAGCCAAGAGTGAGACTATCTAATAAGATATAATCATTTGCAGGATCCGATGATACATTGCCCTCAACAAATATTTTACAGGATTAAGTTTCTCATTTTAGTTTGCTGGTTTAGACTACCAGCTAATTTAGGTTTGTAATCGCATCGGATGATTTTATGCGAGCCTTCGGATAATTTCATCCGCCGAATCGGTTTTCAAATCCCGTTGTAAGACTTCATTAGACACTGTGAAATTATTTAAGAAGAAAACCCGTCTATTTGTTAATTATTTCATACATAAAACGGCGCGTAATAATCATGAAGAAGCAAGCCGTCATAAAATTAAATACCAATTCTAAAAATGACGTGAATTATTAGATTTAAAAAAAAAAAAAAAAACGATAAAAATGAACCTTGTTCAAGACGAAGACACACACACACACACATATATAGCGGATGTGAAAACCGTACCGTAGTCGCCAATTACATATGAAATTTACAATTATGATAAAATTTTGCTAAGACTTTATTAACGAATGAGTGAATATGTGAAAGATTTAATTGTCTATGCATATGTTGATTTTTGTACCCCCGGGAGTATTCGATATAATTGTTAGGCATTGCACCGCTTGTACTGCCTCCTGTATGTAGGGGCGGGGGTTTAGAAATCCAAACTGGGCGTGCATATGTCTTAAAACACGAAATATTTCCATTAAGAGCGAATCGGGTTGATATGAGAACGGAATAGAATAATATGTGTACGAGTTATTAATAAATATTCGAAAGTGTACGCCACTATGTATGGATTATATAACATCGGTAAAATATCCGATGTGGCATTTCACGGTGGCATGAATCTGCTGAATTTGAACGGATAGCCTTGATAATGTTGACTTTAAGAACATCGGTGATCCATTGCGACTTATTTTGGCGTAGATATGTGACTTGAAGATACTGCATAAGAAAAAGTTTGTCCGTATCAATGTGCATACAATGTAATACTATCGTTTCTATAAGATGCGATTTGAGATCGACGTAATCTTTTTTTAAATTATCTATGGATATGTATATTTATCGACTTTAATAGGAATTCACACGCATTAATTTATTGACACAAAATATATATATAATATATATATATATATATATATATATATATATATATAAATTTTGATATAAAAGAAACAATTTAATATTCCAAAGCAAAATATAGTTAACCTAATTTTAACAGATATACTTTCGTTTTGAAGATACAGGGTATTCTGTATGCAGTACCAAATAAATCATAAAGTAAGAATCATAAAGCAATATTTTGTATACTAGTTGGATGGTTCTGGATAATTTTTTTGAGGTATTTCTAATCAAACGTTCTGCGGAAATAGAATTTTGTTGGCATTGCCAGTTTACGTACCGTATAGTGAACAATACTATGATGGAAGGGTTATAAACCATTTATATCGGACAATGCTATTCAAAAATGTTCGTTTTCTGTGTTTGCAAGCAGGACTCTCAATTATTTGCGTCATTGTGTTATCGTTTTAGCTCCGTCTGACTAAATTATTCACAAATGCGTTTTTGATTTCATTAGTTGGACGAAAAGGAATTCTCAAATTTAAAAACCGTCATTAATGACTTTTAGGAATTCAACAACATGATCATTGCCTGGAGGCTTATAATCGATAGTTACTGTTCTTGAAAGCAACTGAGCTGCTATTATCATCAAAAACACGATTCCGTGTAAATAGTAAGATGGACATTTCATTTTTAAAATAGATTATAAATCTTGATCTCGTACAACTTACGCCGACGTTATTAACAATAAATTAGAATTAAAAACATATTCATTTATACATGATTCATTAGAATTTGAAAAATTAAAATCTTGTCAAATAAAATTTAAAATAATGAAACAAAATTAACGAGAATTTTAACATTTTGGAAAAAATAATAGTACCCACATTATTAATCATGTTATCGATATACTTGATTCTGTGGAACGGGATGACCCTAATGATGTATGCGTATACCCTTTTATTAAAATTTACACCGAAAGAAAGATATCGTTATTCTAATAATGTACTTTTTATCCTCTTCAATTACGTCAATAATAAATCCTCATGCTTATGAGTAGTACAATTTTTTAATTTTGCCTCATTTTTCGGCAATTAAAACTGCAGTAAATTTTTTCTTGGAAGATTATTTCTTATGCGTGCTCGTAATGTTTTCAAATTTATAAAAAAAAAAAAAAATCAAGTAATGTTTACGAATGAAATTCGTATACAGCCTTATTTAGACTATATAAAGGAGGAAATATTGTAGGATTTTCAGAGGAAACAATAAAATTTAATATCAACTTTGGGCAACGGTGGTTTATTCCGTCTAAATAATGCGGCGCGTGTAGTTTTAATTACATATATTATTATTTTTAACGAAATTTTGCAGTTTCGTGTAGATGAATTTTTGTTGCGAATTCATTTTAAAAAGTAATATTATTTTCACGTACATGAATCAGTGTAACTAACCGATTTTTTATGATAAGTTAATAGTAAAAATTTAAATCCGATTTCAAACTACCAAATAATAAAGTTCGAATAAAATCTACACATACCGGGCAATCGTTTAATACTACTAAGGAAGAATTTCAAATAAAACAAAATACGGGATAAAAATGTTTACATTGTGCGATGCACAGACATTTTACTGTGGAAATTTGGAGATTTATGTTGGAAAACAAGCCATCGTGTCCTGAGGTTTCTAATTCACTCGCAGATATCGTAAAAAGACTAGTGACACCAATTGAGAAATTAAATAGAAACTTGACTACAGATAATTGGTGTATACAAGCGTACCTCTAGCGGATTATTTACTTACCGAAAAAATAAAATAGAAATTCCATCCGAATTTTAACCAAACAAAAGCAAAGAAATTGGTTCACCGATAGCTAGATTCCAAAGAGATAAGACGATTAATTTCTTATATAACCAAAAAAAAAATAAGCGTGTAATTTTATCGTCCACTATGCATGATAGTAATGACATAGAATGCTGCAATAATTTATATGTTAGCCAAACCTCGTCGAAAACCATTATTATTATGTAGAAGAGTGTTCTTGAAAACATTATCGTTTGAACTAATGATCATCTCGTAGAAAGATTTAAAATTACATCACTTCATTCTGGAATTAAGCTTTTTTTTTTTTATCCAACAATTATTCATCAGTACAAGATAGAAGAATCGCCAAAAAAAATTCGAGATGTTTTCTCCGTGGTCGAAAAAAGAATTCGAGCGCTACGAGAAAATGTGATTCAAAAACATATTTGTAAAAGTAATTCAGAAATTGTATTAAAGTGTACAAATTGTTTTACCTCCAGTTAAGAATAATCGATTAATTTTTTCTCTTTTATGTTATATTTCTTTTAATGGTTTACTCTTTTTTTGTAATATTAATATGTGGTGTTTTCATAATTTTATAAAAATGAATCGTTCTCTTGTTTACAGATATTTCTATACTTGTTAATATATTTTTATACTAAACGCATCTGTTTTAATTTAACCCTTTGATCGCAGATTTAAAGTTACAAATAACTAAAAAATACTAAAAATCTGAAGTCGCGCGACCAGTCGTGTTACAAAAATAGGCGCGACTAGAGGAAGATTAATAAGTTACAATTTTTAAACGTGCCCTCTGTTAAACCTCTTATATGAAATTTTAATGCTGACAAAATTATTTATTTTTTGATTGACGTGAAATGCCTTAATTCAAGAAAATATTTATATAAATACTTCGAAAAATTATCTACAATTCACCCAACAAGCGATATTATATAATAAACGCCTATATAATATTTATAATTTACCATCAAAATTTTATAACGTGCGACTGAATCATTTACATTGCGGCGAATTGATTAGCGTCTCGCAATTCGTATATATTTATTTATAAAATTTAAATGGTTCTGTTTTTCTCTTATGCGAATTTTAAGAAAATAAAAAAAAGATTATAAATGTTTACATTACATACAAAATTACCCGTATTAATGCTCAAACATCGTACTCTAATTTCCGCGTCCATTAACGAGGTCTGTAACATCATAAAAATTGATCTCGCGGTCTATACATAAAGCCTCCAAACCTCTAGCCGAACGTACAAATAATCTACTGGAAACACTTCAGTTTACATTACCAAAACATAAAACAATCTTGCCGCCTCGGACAAAATTTCCAATTACAATAAATACCGAATTCAGTACAAAAAAAAAAAACCCCTAAATCTCTCCTGAATTTTTGAAACATAAATTCTACGATATTCTCAAAGAAAAGTATCCTGAATATATAGAAATATAGATGGATGCCTCAAAATTTACACATAAAACCACTTCTGCTTACCCGGTAAATAACGAACCTCCTTTTCAGAAACTTCCATTTACACACAGTCGCAATTATAGCAATGTACAAAGCCTTAAAATAAAAAAAACATTCGCATCCAAAGAAATATCGTAATATGCACGGACTCATTTTGCACGTTACAACATATACAAAACGTCAAATTTAAATAACTTCAGCAAACAACCAGCTGACGTTTATTACGCATGTTACTCGTATAAAAAAAAAAAAAAAAACACTATACCAACAACATTGGGAAACATATTCACACACACACACACACACACTCACCTTTATCAGATTAAACAAAAACTCGGACACTATAAAATTAGACGAGAAGTAGCATTAGCCAGATTACGTATGAGGTTCACATCACAATACTTGCTGAATGGAGATCCTCCACTAAACTGCTCCGCATGCAATATTCGACAATAGAAACTATTAGAATGTAAACAATATGATAATACACGAAATATTTACAAATTCACAAATAATACACTACAAACGATATCACAGGATAATGCCCGAATAATTGAGAAACTCTTAAAATTCCTCACAGTTATAATTCGTAACATATAAAGTATAAACAGACGCAAACGAATTCAGTCTCCAGTCTGTTTAGGCGGTTATTTTTTAATATAACATTAAAATACACCGCAATACTAAAGAATGGGATAAAATTTCGTTATATTTACTATATTATTGTTAAACAACAAAAATCTAGAACCGATATATGTGTATATATGATTAATATGTTTACATAAACATAAATATGTAACGAATAATATCGAATAACAACTGTCGGGCTTCAAATTGTAAATTATAACTAAATTTTTCTATATGCACGATTTTTAATAATTGGCAACAATGTATATTATATATATATATATATATATATATATATATATATATATATATATATATATATATATATATATATATATACATATATATATATATAGTTGAAACCCGAAAACGCGATAATTCGTCATGCCCGGGACCAGAGAGGTGACGAATTAGAAAAATAGACAGATTATAAAATAGGTATGGAAAGTATAAGAAATACAATACGTATTTAATCCATTTATTGTATTTTGTTACAATTATTGTGCAGATTTACTTGTTGAAAAAATATGTAACCGTTTTTTGTATTAATTTTTCACGTCCTTTCGTAATTGCTAAATTACGCACTTGTCGCCATTGCAACTAGTTTCGAAATGTCCGCCTCTTTGTTGCTGTTCATATTAGTTAACATGTCTCTTCTACTTATTTACAATAAATACTTTGACCAGGAGAAACATCATCTACGTCATCTTCTTGGTCGATTTTGGTGTCCTTGTTGATTACTTGTTCAACTATTTCGTCATCATTTATTAAAATCTCGTATCCCAAATCTGAATGATCAACATTTAACCACTGTTGCGCATCACATTCTTCAGTTGGAAAATTGCGGATTTCTTTCCGCAGTTAAGTGACTTCACGTAAGAGTTGTTCATTTTCAACGTTGTCAGTTTCGTTAGCTTCGTCTATTGAACTTTCAATAACCCCCAGAGATCCATTTGCTGAATCGGTGAAGTTGTATTCGCAGAAATAAATACGCATTTAATATTTTTATCGAATTTTAGTTCATTTAATGGATGGGCTGGTGCGTTGTGTCCATTATTAAAATTGCCTTTTCAGGTAATTTTTCGATTTAAGATATCACTCGAGGAACAAAAACATTTTGAAACGATGCAGTAAAAATTTCTTGGTTCATCCAAGAGCACTTTCTCGAGCATAGTAATTTACTGGCAACAAATTTTTATTAAAATTTTTCCGCGTTCCCGGTCTTATAGCTTTCCTAATAACTGCTAATGGAAGTCTATGATTTCCACTAGCACCGGAACAAACCGTAATTGGTCTAATCCGTTTACTGGCATCGCCATATCAAACTTCCATTTTCGTCATAAAATCTTCGATCTTATAACACACCATTTTTCTTTATGTCGTTAATTGATGTTGTTGGAATTCTATAGATTTCGGCAAGTTTGCTGGCACTTTCAACTTTTCTATAGACGTTGTAAAATTTCGAATTCCATTGGCAGATCTGTAGTTTTGTAATTTGAGGGTCATTTTGTAGTCATTACTAGTTAAACAAAATAAAAACTCACTAAAACTACAAAATAAAAAACACGTTAGAAAACAATATACGGAAAACAAAATTGCCAAACGGAACGCACTATAAATATGTAAAGAACTTGCTGAAAAAATACCGCATTCAAAATTGTTTGCGTAGCCTAGGCATGACGCATCAGTTAGGGAACGTACCAGATGTACTTCTCAGAATTGATGTAACGTATGCAGTAGATACAGTAGCCGATTCATCAATTATCAATATACCATCGTTGTTTTTTTTAGGAGTGACGAATTAGGGAACGATTTATAAAATGACGAATTATCGAGTTTCCAATATATATATATATACATATATATATATACACATATATATATATTATAGTTTTGATGTTTTCTCAAAGATAATTTAACGTAAACCAAATAAGAATAAAATAAGAATAAAATCAAACGACAATGAAAATGAGACGTATATAAATTTCCCCGTAAAGACGAGTACTTCATTCTTAAAAGACTAAAAGCTATCAAAATTACTACAAAATTATTATTACTGCGCGTTAATAGAAAATGTTGTACAACGAAAAGTATTAAATTTTTTTTGTAACTTTAAAACGTTGTAACGAGATTAACATTTTTGAATATATATATATATATATATATATATATATATATATATATATATATACAAAAGTACGGTAAAAGTTAGGATTACCACCTTAAAAACCGGTCGTTAATAATTACTACCTATATATTTCGACCGATAAAGACGAACAGTATTAATAAATCGTTTGTTAAATCGGACAAAAATGAATATCAAAATTACATTGTAAAGACCATTAATAGTTTGTTTCAATTTTAAATAAACGTTAACGTATAATTTAAATATATATTTTTTTTATTTCTTTTAATTTTTTTTTTAAACATCAGTTAAAAAGAGTTTTTAGGACGATCGTAAATAAACAATACAGCGAGTACATCCAAAAATCAGTGCACAGTTGAAAAAAAAAAAAAGTTGTGTACAGCAGTTCTGCACAAAAGCGATCAAAATAGTACCTACAGTAAGATCGTCAGTTGCACGAGGTTTTGTAAATACTTAACTAAGGCAACCGCAGACGCGTGTACACTGAGCTGGGGAGAGAGAAATTATATAAAACAAAATACAAAAAAAAAAAAAATGTCGATAAAGTGCAGATCATGAAGCTGTGAACCACTTTGTTACGTTATGGTGAAGGAGATAACTTGAAACATTGGTGATCTACGGTAAGATGGTCGGTTGCACGAAGTTTTGTAAACACTTCACTAAGGCAACCGGCAGACGCATGTACACTGAGTTGGAGGAGAGAAAAATTATATAAAACAAAATACAAAAAAAAAAAATGTTGATAAAGTGCAGATCATGAAGTTGTTAACCACTTTGTTTCACCCCCAGACGACGTTTGTTACAGCGTTAACAGGCTAATACGATTCGCGCTCGTATGCATTCTTTTGTTGCGTTTTTGTGTTGGGTGCTCGTTTTTGAATTTCATTTTTGATCGTAACTAATAACCGCAATATTGATTAAACTCATTATTCATGGTGTGCAATGACTTTAGGATTACTCTCTCTCTCTCTCTCTCTCTCTCTCTATATATATATATATATATATATATATATATATATATATATACACATAAAAAAAATAGTTTAAAGTCACCAAATTTAACTAGAAAGTGAAGTAAAATTTCGTTTCATTTAATAACAACCAGCAAAAAGCAAATTTAAAAATCACTAAAATGTACAAAAAAAATGAACTAAAAATCATTATTATCAGGTACCGAGAATAACAAACTTTGATTTCAAAACGACAAAAAAAAAATTATGAAATCGAAATATTAACGTAATATGTTTGTTTTGTTTAAATTTGTTTATGAACAAAAGCGGAAAGATTACGAAACATTAATAAATATAAATTTTAACAAAAAAAAAATAATAGTAATAAAAATGGATTCAAACCACCTCTACTGAAATAATCGATTAAACCGATGATGGGGCGAAATTCTGCCATTAATAAAATGTAATAGCGCATAATTCCACACGATGAAATGAGTAATTATAATTAAATCCCACGCAAGGGAGCTTAATGATAATAATAAAAGTAAATAAAATTTCACCGTGACGAATAATTCGTCTTCAAGACCGCCATTAAATATTTCGGTAAGACGAGAATTAAATACAGTCTAAATATTTAGATAAAATTTATGAAACCAAAATAATATAGTAATATGTTTGTTTTTTTCAAATTTGTTTATGAACAAAAGCGGAAAGATTACGAAACATTAATAAATATAAATTTTAACAAAAAAAATAATAGTAATAAAAATGGATTCAATCCACCCCTACTGAAATAATCGATTGAACCGATGATGGGGCGAAATTCTGCCGTTAATAAAATGTAATAGCGCATAATTCCACACGATGAAATGAGTAATTATAATTAAATCCCACGCATGGGAGCTTAATGATAATAATAAAAGTAAATAAAATTTCACCGTGACGAATAATTCGTCTTCAAGACCGCCATTAAATATTTCGGTAAGACGAGAATTAAATACAGTCTAAATATTTAGATAAAATTTATGAAACCAAAATAATATAGTAATATGTTTGTTTTTTTCAAATTTGTTTATGAACAAAAACGGAAAGATTACGAAACATTAATAAATATAAATTTTAACAAAAAAAATAATAGTAATAAAAATGGATTCAATCCACCCCTACTGAAATAATCGATTGAACCGATGATGGGGCGAAATTCTGCCGTTAATAAAATGTAATAGCGCATAATTCCACACGATGAAATGAGTAATTATAATTAAATCCCACGCATGGGAGCTTAATGATAATAATAAAAGTAAATAAATTTCACCGTGACGAATAATTCGTTTTCAAGACCGCCATTAAATATTTCAGTAAGACGAGTGTAAAAATACAGTTAACTAATGAAATATTAAGGATCGGCTACTACATATACAACACACACTCACACATATATATATATCCTATTAACGATAATTAATTTCTTTTTAAACAAACACCAAATTCCTCCTTTAAAAATTATTTTACAAAAATTTTACTTGTTATATATATATATATATATATATATATATATATATATATATATATATATATATATCGACTTCGCAAAGTCGAAGTCTAATATATGGTATTAACGATAATTAATTAATTTGTTACTAAAGAAACACACAAAAAAAAATTAAAAACACTACTACAAAAATTGTAAGTATACCTTAATATATATATATATATGTATGTATGTATGTATGTATGTATGTATGTATGTATGTATGTATGTATGTATGTATATGTGTATACCGATTTCGCTTAATATAGTTACAACGTCTAATATATCGTATTAACGAAAATTAATTTTTTATTAGACAAACACAAAAAATATTTTAAAAACTCTACAAGAAAAATTTTGACTTTTTTACCTATATAACGATTTCGCTTGATACACATACATCGTAGAATATATTATATTAACGATGATTAATGTATTTTTAAACAAACGCCAAAAAATATTAAAAAACTTGACTACAAAAAATTTCGTATATATATATATATATATATATATATATATAATTCGTTTAATATATTGTATTAACCATAATTAATTTTGTTGTTAAACAAACAGGAAAAAACTTTTGAAAAGTAAGTAAAAAAAATTTCACTTACAGAATATTTCGAATGTCAAAAGGGTAATTTTATGTAATTTAACAATGAAAATCAATAATTGTTGTTTTCATTACGAATTAGATATTAGGATAAATCGATGTATATATATAAAATTTCGCTATTAACGCCAGTTAATTTGTTTTCAAGGAAACATCGGGACATTATTATATATAAATATATAAAAGTGAAATAAATACGATGAAATTTAGTTATTACAATTAAATATGCAATTAAGTGAAATACTAAAATATGACCAATTTGAATGTTTAATTTTACGTAATTTCATATTACGGTGAACGAAAAATAACAAATGGCAAATAACGGTCGTAGCACAGCGGTAGTAATATAATAAATAAAAGATATTTTTAAAAAAATAAAATAAACCGAATATACGGTTTTGTGTCAAGCCAGTTCGCAGATTAATGGACACACGAGAAAAGTTATATATATATATATATATATATATATATATATATATATATATATATATATATATATATATATATATATAAATACAACTTACAATCGAATTAACACGATGCCGTTTAGTTGCCTACGACTACTGTCATTTACAATGCTATATTAGGCAATGTAGTGAAACTAAAGTTCGACAAAGCATGATCCAAGCGGTTTGCTAATATAATCGCTCTGTCTGAAGATCGTATTACTTCCAGTCAACGAGCGATTTGTAGCCAAAAAGGAGACGAAACAGTAACTGCTCTAGCTGGTAGCGGTATGTTCCATAATTGTACATCGTCAGAGTTTTCACCATGCCGAAGTTCCTTGTGTCTTCTTTCGGTGCGTTGCTATTAAAATTTAAAGAAAAATTAATTAAAAATCTCAAAATAGCCTGAAATTTTGTGGAAAAAAATGCTTTAAACACACGTAAAATTAAAAATACATATATATTATATATATATACAGTAAAATCCGCTTAATGTGATCGCAAATGTCCGAGGGGATATCGATAACATTAAGCGGCTGATAACATTAAGCGAAAAAAAAATCGAGTTGAAAAAATTTTTTTTATTGCACGTACATATATCACATACTTGATTCTAGCTTTGAAGTACATACCACAAAGTGCGTTTGATAAAATAGATACGTAGGTTAATATGATTAGGCATTACTTACCCTTCGGAAGGTAACGTGTCAAAGAACTTTGTTTCAAATTCTGAACGAGTAAATTTTTAACAAGTTTTTCTGACGCATAAGTATCATTGAAATTATCAACAGTGCCTCTGCACTGCACAAATCGTCGAATGGTTGCGAGGGCATCTATAACTTCTTTGTGAGAGGGTACACTATTTTCATTTTCCATTTCCTCCTCTGATGATGAAAGCTCTTCGTCGTCGTGATTTAAAATGTTGTCGCATACATCTCTTTCAGTCACAGGAGCAGCAGTAGTCAAATTGGAATCAATATCGAGCCATTCTTCAAATTCGACTTGCAACAAGTCATCGGGAAAAGGGAGTTCACAAAGCACTTCGACCTGTTCTGATTTTGGAACGAATCCTCCTTTTTTGAAGCAGTTAGAAATTGTTAATTTAGTAACTGAATCCCAGCCATGCTTCAAGAGATGGAGAGCTGATAGAAGATCAGTTTTCGTACTTAATTCGGCCGCCGATAAGCCTTGCATTTTTACTCTTACCGATAACCAGCAGTTCTTCTTTTTCACCGGACATACTGCAGCAGCATAGCACTGTAATTCTATCTTTGGCTACTTTAAACCCCTTCAACGCTTCACTTTTGAACACGTACGTGGTTTCAGGCAGTGCTCGGTAGTAAATCCCGGTTTCATCAGCGTTAAATATGTCATCAGGAGAATACTGATCAATTAAGGTAGGCCAAACATCTTTGATCCACGACTCAGCCGCAGAAACATCAGCGTCAGCTTGTTCGCCGCACGGCTTTCTATAAACTAAGTTGTGCCGATTCGTAAATCTACGAAACCAGCCTTCTGTAGCAACGAAATCTTCTTTGCCTAACTGTTTCGCTAAACTTTCCGCTTTTGCACGTAAAATCGGACCGTTAACTGACGCGTTCTTGTCACGTACCTGATCGAACCATCCAACCAAAGCTGTTTCAACTTGTTCATCTTTACCGAATCGTTTTCTTTTACGCGAAGTGTTCCCGTTGCATATCGTCGCAGTTTCCAATTCTTCTCTCGACTTCAAAATTTTACATAATAGCGGTTGCGAAATTCCTAATTTTGATGCTGCTTCACGTTGAGATATGGGTACAAGCGCGTCATACTTTCGTAAAATGTTTACTTTTTCCGAAACACTGCAATCGCGACGTTTTGGTTTCGACGACATTATCATAAGGAAAGCGATGAAACAACTGTATACGAAGACGATTTGTTATCAACTTCGTTATATGCATAATTGTAGGTACACATTCAATGAAAGAAGATAAGAAACGAGATTTATTGAAAAACCTGCTCTGATTGCGATAACAATAAACGACGTCTTGATCACATAAAAGGGGGAAATTTGTGTGTAAAAAGGACAAGAAATCGGGACCGAAGCATTTTGATAACATTAACCGAATGATAACAATATCCGGCTTCACATTAAGCGGATTCTACTGTATATATATATATATATATATATATATATATATATATATATATATATATATATATATATATATAAAATAAAGCCAGATTTTTCCACCCAAGAATATAGTAACAAAATTATGCGATATATAGACATAAATACCGTACACCTATATAATTAAACATAGTTATAAATTTCATATGATTAGCACAATTCCTTTCATTTCGCTCTATCGGAGCTTAATCGTAACTAAGTAAAACCCAACAGCTGCTTGAAGTCATCTACCCACCTTAGCGGTTGTCTGTCTATACTTATTTTATTGCAGATCGGAACCCAATTGGTTACCTGTGCGGGCTAAACCGTCCCCCGGCGAATCATGTGACCGGCCCAGTTCCATTTCAGACTGACTGCCAATTACGCAATGTTCTTCATGTTGGTTGTTTTTTGCCTAATGGTTTCCGAGCGAATTCTCGATAAATTCTTCCGATTCCAAGAATAGATCTCTCCACTGTTCTCTGCGCACGACTAATTTTATCGATATGTTCAACATTCATAGACCACACGTTTGACAATCGTATAGCAGAGCTCGTACGACGCATCTTTCCACAATGTTAACTTTTGCTTGTAAGCTAATTTTCCGGCTTCTATTTTTTAGAACTTCTTTTAAACTCCAATTCTTCTTGTTAGTTCTTTATCCGTCCAATCATCGAATGATAAATACTGACGACCCGAATAAATTGCTTCCCGCGTATATTCTAATTGTTCGCCATTTAGGCAAATTTTTTCTGGCGTACTGTTAGTAAGAAGCTTCGTTTTGCTATTATTTATATTTAAACCTACATTACTACGATTACGGTGTAGTTCTTCGAGCATAATTTAGAGTTCGTTTTGCAGATCGCGTAAATAGAATTATGTCGTCTGCAAATCTTAGATTAGATAAATATTGTCCGTTGATATTTAAACCTTTAGTTTCCCAGTTGAATTTCTTTATTGCGAATTCAGATACAGTATTAAAACGTGCCGGAGAAATTCGATCGCCTTGTTTTGTTCCTGTGGATTAACGAAATGTAAGCCTTACTTAGTTTATATATTTCCTTAATTAAATTTAAATATTTCGTTTCCACGTCTGCATGTTCTAAAGCATCGAACAACGCGCTGTGCTTTATGTTATCGAAGGCTTTAGTGAAATCTATAAGGACAATACATAACTTCAAGTTATATTCCCGACTCTATAACTTGATTAACTGTATGAATATGATTATTATTTACGCATAAAAATTATTAACGATGTTTATTGTATTCGTATTTACACGGGGTATTTTTTTTTCTTTAGATTGTTGATTTTGACAAGGAAAATTTAGGGAAGACGGTAATTTATAAGAAACCGTGCGCAGCGACTTAAATCTCAAAGAGTAGAACGCGTAAAAATATGATTAGGTTGGAGTTCATCTTTGAAGTGACGACGAAGTGAGGAGGGAAGATTCGAGTGACAATCTGTGTGCGCGGTACAAAGGACAGTCAATGAGAATATGGGAGACGGAAAGCGTGACGACACGGTGCACTGAGGAGCAGTATGGATTGGCCGTAGTCTGCTGAGGACAACAACGTCATGTCTGCGGTTTGGAAGCGAAATCTTCCAAAGTAGAATTCTTGATTTGGCGAAGCTTATTTAATGAGGAAGTCGACTTTTGTAGCCACGAAGCAAATTTTATACATATATATATATATATATATATATATATATATCTACAGTCGTATATTGATCATAATTGACCGTCGTGACGCATTATGTAGCAATCAAATTCCTCCACAGTTGTCGACCATCCGCCGAGTGTACCAAATCTGGTAAGTTTAACACGTCGGCATATTTGTTTCGCCCATCGGGTCATTGGCCGACCTTTTCTTCTATGTCCGTTCATTCTTCCTAGTGTGACTGTCCTGTCTAAGTCTCGTGCACGCATTATATGACACCGAAAAATTTGTGCATTTTATCGCGTATGTCTTGTGACAATCGTTTATCTATATTAAGACGCTTAATGATCGAGACGTGTTCGTTTGTTTATCGTGCCATTTTATACCCAGCATTATGCGCCGGCATTTCATTATGCATCAATATATCGCTGATCCGTGGAGTTTATTACCCATGTTTCGGAACCACCATAGGTAAAGATGGAGAACACCAGGAAACGAACAAGTTGTATTTTTGTAGAATAATTGATATTTCCATCCCGCCAGATACGTTGCAACTTATTCATAGCATTTAGACTCATAGCAGATCGTCTCCTTATTTCTTTGCTTGAGCCTCCTTTATTGTTGATCCGGACACTTAGATATTCAAATTCGCTGACGACTTCACATCCGTGTAATTGTTGCGAAGTATTAGATATGTTTTCATTATTACGATCCACTATCATAATTTTTGTTTTATTTTTGTTTATATTCCGAATTCACGGCTTACTGTCGTCAGTTTATTTAAAGTTGTACTTAATTCTTCCATAGATGATGCAAAAATTACCGTGTCATCGGCATATCTCAAATTATTAATTTTTTGCTCCACCAATTGAAATACCTCCCTTCCTCTGCGGCAACAGTACGTCGCATTATATATATTCAGAGTATATGTTATATAAAAGTGGCGATAGGATACATCCTTGTCTAACACCTTTTGATATTTTGAAAGATTTAGAGAAATAATTATCTGCTCGTACTGTATTATAATTGTTTTTTCGTAAAGTGATTTCACTAGCATTATAAGATGATTAGGAACACCCATTTCGGACAAAATTATCCATAGACGCTGTCAAAAGCCTTTTTATAGTCTATAAATATACAGGCACATAGTATTCTCTGACTTTTTCTATAATTTGTTTCATTTTCAAAATCTGATTCCGCGTGCTTTTTCCTGCGACAAAACCGGCTTGTTCGTCGGGAATTTGCCAATTAAGATAAGACTTTAAACGCTCATTTATTACGTGTAATAGTATCTTAGAAGCGCGTGGAAATATATATATATATATATATATAATTATGATTATTATTATAAATTGGACAATGGAATTAACCAATCTGTCCATGAAAAACGTAAAACATAACAAAAAACAAAAAAAAAAAAAAACATTATAAAGTAACTTTACATTCTAAAATAAATTGAAATAAAGAATAATATATATAGGCATTATCTGAGAAAAGTAATGAAGAGGCGCATATCGAAGATTATATAAATGTAAATTTATTTCATTAAAATGACAGCTTCGCTCGTTTATGGATTAATTTATTTATAGGGGGGGCGTGTTTTTAGGCGAAAATAAATTTATATTCGAAATAATAAATATTTCAATTTCAATTTCAATTTATTCGATTTTTGTTCAGTGTACATTTGAATATGTACAAACATAAAATATACTATTAAAGAAACCAGTTCGAAGCAGAACATATGACATTCGTCAAAGAAGTAAAACACAAAAAATTTAAAAATAAATAAAAATGTGAACTTATATTTAAACGAAGCTTATACGTAATAGAGAACTTAATAGATTAAACATAATATAACCGGGTTATGCGCAATTCTGCACGTGTACCAGGTCCGCAAAGATATTGTATAATAAGCGAGACTGTCTACATTAAATAGATTAATAATAAGTTTTATCACTCAAATTATATACACGTTTGCCGATAAACATTCAAACATTCCCATCCACTCTCATTCGGCTTCTCGGGTATTTAAAAATTATTTACACACATTGAAACTGCAATTAAGTTAAAGGTTGAAACATAATAATAAGGTAGTACTGTTCAAAACGAAATTGCTACTTTATTATGCAGTACATTTAGAAAGTATATTCGATTAATAATTTTCTACGTTTATAATTAATAAGATCAGTTTTTTTTTTTT
Source organism: Coronaproctus castanopsis (assembly GCA_032883995.1). Taxonomy (NCBI): domain Eukaryota; kingdom Metazoa; phylum Arthropoda; class Insecta; order Hemiptera; family Monophlebidae; genus Coronaproctus; species Coronaproctus castanopsis. The sequence goes on from CM065054.1 coordinate 90,836,135, forward strand.
TAATTCTTTAGGTAACCCGTTGAACACTTAACAGCACCGACATACACAGCTTGCATACGCATTCTACTTTCGTTATGATACCACCACCGCTCTAATCTCACCAGCCAACCGCGTATTGCTTTCATAATTCGACGCGTTAAATTTATTTAAATTTTTTAATAGTAATATATGCAGATTATATATAAACCATAGATTTATCACTATTTTTTGGAAGTATTAGATTTAAAATCGATTTTTGTCGAATTCTTAAAATATTGATAATAATATTTATAATAATAAATCATGAAATAAGATTTACCGTTATCGAAACTGCCGGCGGCGTCTTTAACGTTAGTTTTATGATGGCTATTATGATAGAGTTGATGGTAGTCTTCTAATTCTAATCGTTGATTCATGTCTAACGTTAATTTTTTCACTTTTTCACGTTCGATACGTTGTTGTTCTTGTTTCGTCTGTAAATCAATGGCCAACGCTGAATCGCCGGCTAACGATATATTTTTATATTGTTGTTTATGACCTTTACGTAAGATTAGCGTCAAATTGACCGTACGCGGTTTTTTATCATTATTATCATCATTATTATTCTTATTATTATTACTATTACCGTCGTCCGTCGATTCTATTAATTCTTGATAGGTTGTTTTTTTTCGATTCATTATTCGACGAGCCTGATACGGTACGGATATATTCGTAATTGACGGTTTGATAACCGTATCGTTCGCTCTTGATTTTAAATCTTCATTTAGCATCTTATCGAAATTATCGATAAAATCGTCATCACCGATCGTATTATTATTGTTAGTATTTGTATTATTATTATTATTATTATTATTATTATGGGTATGATCGTCGTCATTATTTGTATTATTATTATTATACCGATATTTATGATTATTGTTAGTAGTATTAGTATGATCATCGTCGTCGTAGTCGTCGTCGTTAGAAAAGGAAGAACGAAGATTATTATTTTCGTTGTTATCGTAGTAATCGTTATCTTGAATACTATTATTATCAACGGCGAATTGTTGATAATCATCCTTGTTATTATTATTATTATTATTATTAGCGGTTTCTTTATTATTATTATTATTACTATTATTGAAATTATCGTCGACGTTAGTTATGGACGGTAATTTCGGAAAAATTAAATCGTATTTACGAACGTTTTCGACGAAATAACGTTCTACGGCGGTTAATTTACGTTTAGCTTCTTGATAATCTTGGACGATCGTCATATTAGGTCGTAACGATTTTAACGTATCTTCCACTAATTGTTTAATATCGATCGGAAAGGACGATTTATTATTATTATTATTATTATTATTATTATTATTATTATTATTATTATGTTTATCATCGATCGACGATAACCATATCGGATGGTTTAATTTGAAAGCGTAATAACGTTGAAAGAATAACAGAAAAACGTCCAATCGGATACGGCTTAAACCGCGATCGAAATAATAAGCGCACGTATTTAACAGAACGCACACTAAACGTAAACGAAACGTACTAGAGGCCGGATCGGTCGACGAGACGTAATTCGCGTCGTACGTTACGCCGTACGATATTAAACGATACAGCATACGAAATACGTCGACGCTTTCGATTAAACGATAATTATACATTTCGCCGAAATAACGTACGACCGCCAGACGACGTTGTTGATTCGTACGCTGACAATTCGCTTCTAAACCTAAACGTATATCTTCGATAACGTTATCGACTACTTCCGTACCGATCGATTCGTGATGTCTGACTAAACCGGCTAATAAATTCGCTAAATTACCGATTAATAAATAACGTACGCGCCACGCTTGCGACAAATAACTGACGGCTAATTCTTTCGTACGTCGATCGTTCCAATTTAACTTACGCGTCAACAGCAACGCTTTATTCTCGACTCTATTCCGCCGCCGATAGTGATAATAGTAACCGTAACGTCTGTCGCGACTATCGTTATCGCTATCGTCGCTGTCCGAATTTAAATCTTCGTAAAGCGTCTTATTTAAAAACGCTTCCAATCGAATAGTTTTCTCGTCTCGACGTTGTCGTCGTCCGGCGTCGTCGTAGTAGTAATAACAATCGCGATCGCTCGTCGGATAGTTTTTCTTAGTAACCGACGGCGGTTGTACGTGATAATAAGCGTTTTCGATCATATTCGCGTAACGCCAATCCACGTTCGTTACTTCTTTCTTACGCATCATCTGTTCCAGATAGATGCATACGCGATAACGCGTATCGGCGTTATGATAGAGAAAACGACCGGCCGTTTCGAGAAAATTACAAGCCATCTCGATATGATGATGATGCGTGAAATCGTTCAATAATTCCGATAACAATTGAACCGCGTCCGCTAACGGATATAGACGGAATTTCGTTAATTCGCCGATGAAACGCACGTTTTTAATCTTCGTCTCGATGTTGATTTGATCTTTTTTCTCGATTAAACTTTTAAATTCGGCCCTCAAACGACCGTTCAATTCTTTCGTCATGTCCGGCGTGTACGGATTTAATATGGCGACGAAACGCGCGTAAAACGGTAACAAATCTAAACGTATACGCGGTACGCTGTATAACGTTTTGATTAAATGACGTCGATTCGTTTTATTATTGTAGTTTAATAGAAAATCGATAGCGGCGTTATCGACTCGTTCTTTATTAACGCAAGACGGTAAACAGCTTAAAAACGCGTCTACGTGTACTTTCTTCGAAATTACATTATTAGCGGTACTATTATCTGCGGCGGCGTTATTATTCGCGGTATTATTATTCGCGGTACTATCCGTATTATCGGTGGTATTTGTATTAGTTTTACTATCGGACGATATCGAATTAGCTGTTTTAGTAGAATTTTTTTTATTCTTATTATTATTATTATCCGTCTTATTAATCGCATTGTTTGCGTTATTATTATTATTATTATTATTATTATTGTACGTATCGACGTTTAAAAAATCGGATACGTTGGGAAATTGTTCGTAAAATTGTTGAGTTTCTTCATGTTCCCAACAAGTGTAATCGATATTTTGAATTTCATCCATCGTTAACGTTAATGAAGTACTACCAGTATTATTATTATTATTGTTATTATTATTTTGATCGTTATCGTCGGAGTACTTATTATTTTTCAAATAATTATCACGATTATGATGATTAATATTATTATTATTATTATTATCGTCGGATGAAATAACAGATGATTGTTGTTCTAACGTCGGTACGTCTCGATCTAATAAATCCGAGAACGTTTCGATTAATTGTCGTAATTTATGAAAATTTTTCGTCAACGCCTCTAAACGGTTCTTCTGGTCGTTACTTATTTCGCCTTTCGTTTGTAATATGTTTTTATTCGATTTTTCCGTCTCTTTCATTTCTTTATACTCTTTTAAGGTATGCGCGCATAAACCGTCGTAATAATCGTTTAATAGATTACGTAAATAAGACGACGATTGCTTTTCCAATAAATTTAAATTATTCTCATTATTATTATTATTATCGTCGTTATTGGCGCCAGTTGACGACGGACGCAATATTGTATCGTCGTATTTAACCGCTAATTCGCGTATACGTCTAGGTATTAATCGTACGTAATCGACGGCCGAATATTTACAAAAGGATAATATCACGTTAGCGTATTCGTGCGTTTGTTTATCGGCGTTAATTAAAGCGTTCAAAAGATTCTTCAATAATGAAAAACCTTCTTTGGCGTTTATCATACCGTTGATCAATAATTCGCTGTAAAATCGTAAATCTACACGTAATTTAGTCAATTTACCACCGTTAGTAATCGTATTTATACCGCTATTGATAACGTTCGAATTATTATTAATTACGATATTCGATTTTTTATTATTATTTTTACTATTACTATTATTATTATTATTATTATTATTATTGTAATTGTAATTATTATTATTATTATTCGTTAATAAACCGTTGATGACGTTGGTAAAATTCTTCTGCCAATATTCGTACAAAGCGTTCGCGAAATCCGGATGATAATGTTCGTAAATTAAACCGCATAAATTAACGGCGCTCGGTACGTCGCTTAATTTCAATTTAGCTTCTTCGACTAAAGCGGCCGCTATTTCGCTGATATATTTCTCCAAATTTAAATGAACCATTTCCGAACGTAAATTATCGTATTGCTGTTCGTTGAAATTACGTAATTTTCTGACGAAAGCCGTATTCTTTTTCACATTACTCGATTCTTTAGAAGACGACGACTTTTGACGAGAACGATAATCATTATTATTATTACTATCGTTATCGTCTTGTTCTCGATCTTTATGTTTAGCTAGGTTTTTATATTTAATACGATTTTGTTCTTTAGACTTGTATCTAGTTTTAAAATCATCTATGAACTGTTTCAATTGTTGTCTTTCTTTCGCTTCGATACTTTCTCCTTCTTCGCCTATTTCTTCTATCGTCGACGAATTGTCCTTTTTCTCTTCACCGTCGTTGTTATTATTATTATTATTATTATTATTATTATTATTATTATTATTATTATTATTATTATTATTATCGTTACTAATAACAACGTCAATATTATCGTTATCTTCGTTATGATGTTTCTCCCCATTTTTCTTATTATCATTCGAAGAACTTTCTAAATTGATTCGATTTTCCGACATCTTTTTCTTAGTTATTAAATCGACTTCGTTATCGTCCTTCTCGGATTTTATTTTCGTTTTCCTACCATCTAAATTCGGTACATCGTCGTCGTCATCGTCGTCGTCGTCCTCGTTGTAATTATAATAATCCTCCTTATCGTTATCGTCGTTCGTTCGTTTTTCTATTAAAAGCGATTTTTTATTAATACCGCTAACGCTACTAATAGCGCTGCTGTTCCTATTACCACGATAACGAGTAGTTTGTCCCTTGATTAAATTATCGCATTTATTATTAGCCTCTTTAATCATACTACTATCATTATTATTACCGCTATAAGGAGGACAATCCTTATCATCATCGGTCGTCATCTTTTTAATTAAGCTTTTAGGACGACGATAACGATCATCGTATTCGGTTCTTCGATCGTTCGTAATTAATCGTTCCTTAGGACGATTATTATCGAAATCGTTCTTAAACGGTCTTCGAAGTTGATAATCGTCGTTTTTGCTGCCGGAATTACGATAATAACGATAATCGTCGTTTGCGTCGTCAAATTTAGGATTATAACGACGGTAATAATCGTAATCGTCGTTTCTGCTGCTGGATTGACGATTATAACCGTAGTAATAATCGTCGTTTCTACCGTCGGATTTACGATTATAATCGTCAGATTTACGATTATAATCGTCGGATTTACGATTATAACCGTCGGATTTACGATTATAATCGTCCGATGATTTACGATTATAATCGTCGGATTTACGATTATAACCGTCGGATTTACGATTATAATCGTCGTTATGACGATAATATCTGTTGTTATCGTCGTCTCGATAATTGTAATTAGATCCGATTTTAATATTACTATGTTTCTGATCGTTCGCTTTATAACCGCCGCTATCGTCGTTTCTATGACGACGCCATCTATCGTTTCTATTATAATTACAATCGTCTATCGATCGTACATCCTTATTATCGTATTCGCGATCGGAGGAATATTTATCAAAAACGACCGTACTACCTTGAAATTTTTTATTATTACCACCGTAATAGTTATTAAACGTTCGACCGTTATCATTATTATTATTATTATTATTACCGCCATTGCCATAACGACGATAATAGTCAGATGATTTTCCGAATAACGTTTGTTGACGATTATCATTATAGTTGTTATTACGTTTGTAGGTTTGTCCGGTTTTATACAACGATCGTCGACCGTTTTTATCATCGTTATCGTTGTTATCGCGTTCGTCCACCGATTCGCTACCTCCGGTTGATGTTGTTAGTCCTATTTTATTTTCTCTGTTGACGTCGTTACTGTTAATATCGCCGCTGTAACGATATCTATCGCGGTTACCCTGGTAATAAGATTTATTACTACCGAAAGGACCACCGCGATGTCTTCTATTATTATTATTATTATTAAAAGAAGACCATTCTGCATCCGTTATTCGGTTTTCACCGATATCCGATAGATTATCGGACGACGATTTGTTAGCGTACATAATGTATATTCATAACATGTACCTCCGTCGCGCGCTATTTGTTTTTCATATATCGGCTCACTAAAAAAAAAAATGAAACAAACAAACAAAAAAAAAACAATAAATCCAAGAAAAGAGTTAATATCGAATCCGATTAAATCAAATTTATTTAGAATATTACACAGAATGTGGCAATATTAGCAGTGTATATATATATATATATATATATATATATATATATATATATATATTAAAACGTATACATGTATACACGCAAAGTACGAAACACGTACACCCACGTACTTAGAAACAAATTCACACATACATATACACACGTATCAACGCAATTATAGTCTCGTATAAATACTTATACCTGCATGTACGCATCCAAAAGTACATTTAAAATCATACATTCAGGTCACACACACACACACACACATATATATATATACAAACGACAAAAAACAAAACAACACATATATGCTCTCATGAGTATCTAGGTGTATGTACATAGTAATATATCCAAATAATAATGTTAATTATAATATAAATAATAATAATATTTTAATATTGTAATTGTAATAATAACAAATAGAAGTAAAGATAATGCATAAATAAATGTAAGAAATCCTAATTATGCGGATAAATGAGCGAGCAAAGGACATTTTTTAAAAATATAATCATATGCACGCAACTGCAATGTAACTTTAAATAATTGTAGTTTTACTGCAATTTAATTTCGTGAACTGAGTCTGAGTAAAAATATGAAGATTAGAAAAAAAACATCTGTGCTCCGGAGCGAGGGGAAGAAGTAAAACTTAAAAACAGTTTAACGAAATTCCATACGAAGGTTTTTTGTAATTTTTAAGCGTATATATATATATATATATATATATATATATATATATATATATACAAACGCGCGCGCACTCACACAATATATATATATATATATAAAGAATAAGCCTATGACACACGTAACTCAACAAAACATTGTTTGATAGGCGGGTGTTGATATATATGTATACTTCTTCAGGCCAGAATTCTAACCGGCGGGGCGCGTCCACAGGTGGCGGATAGTGAAACGACCTGCAGATATGTAGGTTAGCCGCGAATAAGGCACTAGCCAAATGGTCGCGGACCAAGAATGGCTACTTGTGGAAGCCTCAGGCAGGTGATTCCAGTAGTGACAAAGTAAGTAGACATGAAAATGCAGATGGCCAGCTTGAGGACCTGACTATTAAAAGTCTGCATATATCGTACGACTGTCTACCCTTCGGCCGGTTCAGATCGCGGTAAAAGCCTAAAATCGTTACTGCCTCGGTAACAAGCTACTACCTGGTGGTTAGGATTTTGATCCAAAATCTAGGGTTTCACCCCAAAATAATGGTTTTCCTTTCCTCTCTTCTTCTTCTTATGTCTCTTTTTCTTCATCCTTCTTTTCTACTTTTTCCCAGCCTACAAGAAATTGTGCCATTCTGAATATACCAGTCATCTTGGTTTATCTTGCCACTGGACAAATTTATTCAGCGCTCCAAAGCCTGGATTCCTTTATGCACTGCTATTCTCTCCTTCTTTACTAAATTAGAAGTTTCATGAAAGTACAGCAAATGAATATAAATGCTGGATCCGCAGGGCTAACTTTAACCGGTCAGTTAGGCTGCGGACGATACAGGTAACACAGGGCGATTTGAGTCCTCATGGGCCTAATGGGTAGACACTCTCCAAGCGAGGACACATTTACGGTTGTTTTATAAGCAGAACATAAGTAAAACGTGGACTTTTACCAGCATGTAATGTAAGAACCCTTCAAGACAATAAGGACTTGCCAAACAGAAGGTCGGAAATTATATTACAAGAGCTGAAAAGATATAGAATAGATATTGCGGCACTCGGTGAAACCAGACTAGCGGATAAAAGCAAAATAACAGATGATGTGGCAGGGTACACAATATATTGGAAATGCACCAGGGGAACGTGATGTTGGAATTGCTATTAGTACAAATAGATTGATTATGTTATAATGAAGAAAGAACGATGAAACGAATATCTTGTAACATGTGCTATGAATGGCGGCACCGATCACTTTGCCGATCATCGGATGAAACATGATAATGCAGATAAGCTAAAAAGATACAACTTAAGCGCGTTAAAAGAAAAATCGGTCATTCAAAGCTTGTCAAGGGATTTAAAAAATGCGGCTGAAGAAGCACAATAGGAAATGCCAGCGGTTGAACATTGGTGAATAATTAAAGAAAAAATAAAAGATACCTGTAAGGATGTACTTGGATATAGGAAAACTAAACAACAATATTGGTTCGCTGATAATGTAGAGGAAATTAAGAAGCAACTGGAGCATAAAAAGCGAGCATTCATCAACTGGCAAGCAGATAAGGCGGATAAAAGCAAGCATAATATTTTTAAACTAGCACAAGCACAAAAAGAAACTAGGAGACTTCAGAATGTATGGTGGCGAGACAAATCGAGGGAAATTCAGGCTTTAGCTGATACAAATGACTCATGCGGTTTTTATGGTGCGATGAACACTATCTATAGACCAAAATACCGGCGGAAAACAGTCTTTACGGATGAAGCGGGAAATCAAATTGTTAACAGACAAGGAGTAATGAATAGATGGGCGGAATATTTTCAGCAATTACTAAACAATGATAGCGTTGTCAACCTGAAGCTATTGCAAATGATATCAAGTAAAGATGAAAATATAAACGCAGATGAACCACCAACATTGGATGAAGTAAAGGATGCAATCAGGAGTATGAAAGCTAATAAATCTCCAGGGCTGGATGCCATTCCAGCGGACATCTACAAAATTGGAGGAAACGATGCTATAAACCGTATCCATGCTCTCTGTTTGAAAATATGGCTTAAGAAAAAGTTCCGCAGGACTTTGAAGAAGCAGCTATAATAATCCCCGTGTATAAAAATAAAGGAGACAAATCAGAATTCACAAACAATAGAGGCATTACACTCCTCAGCGCCGCGGAGAATATATTCAGCAAAGTCTTACTGGAAAGACTAAAACAGATTGTAAATTCACTACTTCCAGAAAAACAGTTCGGGTTTTGAGAAAACCGAGGTACAAGCGATATGATCTTCTCGTTGCGGCAATTTATTGAAAAAAGTAGAGAACAAAACACGAGAGTATACTTAGCATTCGTCGATGTCAAAAAAGCTTTTGACTCAGTGAACAGGAAGGCGTTATGGACATGTTTAAAAGAAGTAGGATGCCCGCTTAAATTACTAAGTCTCCTAAAAGAACTGCGTGAGAATGCCAAAGCAACTGTAGCATGTGACGGCGGACTAACCAGGTCGTTTCCTATATATATGGGGGTAAAACAAGGTTGTGTACTGTCGCATACGGTGTTTAATTTGGTGTTCACAGTTTTCAAACAATGCGTATCGTCGACGGTAGATTATATAATTTGAACAGATAGCTAACGAAAACTTGTACAATAACGAGTTTGCAGTATGCGGACGACTGTGTCTTGGTCACTGACGATGCAAAGAATTTACGGGAAGCATTAAGATGATTGGATTGTACATACGAATATTTTGAACATAGTATAAATTTGGATAAAACAAAAATTCTTCAAATCAATGGCAACATGGATAGCGTAGAAATAAATGGGAACAGAATAAATTTGGTAAAGAAATGTCAATATTTAGGAAGCACAGTAAATAAAAGTGCAACGCTTGAAGACGAAATTTTATCGCGCTTAAGAAACTCAAACACAGCGTTCAGTAAGCTACACCATCGTGTGTTCACCAACAAAGGTTTGTCGACGGAAACAAAAGTAGCTGTGTATAAAGCAATAATTATACCTGTGCTCTTGTATAGAGGCGAGATTGACCAACTATGAGGAAACAGATTAAGAAACTTGATATGTGCCATCAGCGGTTTCGGCGAAGAATACTTCGCGTACACGATAGTTTGATCACAGCTCGAATAAAGAGATACTAACAAAAGCAAATTGTCACTCGGTTGATCAGTTGCTGGCAGCAAAGCGCTTAAAGTGGTTCGAACATGCCATCCGGATAGAAAATGATAGAATACCAAAAAGATTGATGTGACTATGTCCATATTTGTGTCGCATCTTGATTTTGCTTTTGTAAGGCTTCATTAAAAACAAGGTAAATAGAATACAATATAGGTATCATCAGCTAGATGCGCAGTAGTCAAACGGTATTGTGACGTCAACCCATACGATATATTCGTCTACTAATAGTACTAGCTCTTATTTATTAAGTTATGTTTGTACTACTGTAATATACTGCGGTTTATTGATTTTATTTTTATTATTTTTTATATACCTGTACATTTTATTAATTTTATATATATATATATATATATATATATTTTAGAACAAAAGTATCATAAATCTATATTGTGAATATCATAAAATTTATGCATTTTATGATGTTCCTCACGTTTTAAATTTTTTGCAAAATCACCTTTTAGACAAAGGATTTAATTTATCAACTGAAGAAGTTATTACGAAAGATATATTTGCAAAATTAGTTGAACAACAAAATGGTGGTTTAAAATATACCCATAACATTAATTAGCATCGTTTACTTGCAATCGGCATTGAGAGACAAAAAGTTAGAAAAGGTGCTGAATTACTATCAGGAACTGTAGTCTCTGCTATAGATTACATATTCCCTGAAAACGAACATGTTGTGAAATTCATACGTACCGTAAATAATGGATTTGACGTCTTAAATTCAAGAATACCATATCATTCGACCAATAAAATAAAAATTGCGCGTAGAAATAATATCGAAGAACAGAATATGACTTTAAACGACAGATGTGATCTATGTGCGTCTATGCAAGTGATCGGAAAATCAAGCCATTTCAAAATAGTTTCGTAATATCAATACGAAGTTTACAGGGATCATATGTTGATTCACGTTCTCAAGGATATGCATACATAATGGCAGTACGATGCAATCGGGACATTTTAGAATCCCACTTTTCAATAACAAGAGGTTTGGAAAAATTTTACGACCAGCGAATTAAATCTTTACTTCTAGGCGAACGAGCAGCCAATATAATAAACTCTGTCAACAGTAAAAACGAAGAAGATTGTGTAACATTGAGTGCAAATTTGATAAATGATTTCGGAAACGAATATGATGAATCTGAAACCGTTTTAACTACAGCATGCTCACGTTCACCCACTGATGAAGAAAACTTACCATCCGTTTTTGCGTCAAACTTACCAGAAGCTGTTAATAAAACGTATCAAAATAAAGAAGAGAATAAGGTGTTATTGAAGACGTTAGCAGGCTATATTACTTATAGAGTTCGAAAACGAGGCCTGTGTACAACGTTTCAATACGGATACGTGGCAGCTAATGAAACGGTTACCGAAACAGACTGGTTGTCCAAAATTTCAAGAAGTTCTCTAGTGTATCCTACGCTTAATATCGTGCGCAAAATAGAATAGGAATTTAGCGCATTTCACGGCGCATAAATAAATAAATAAAAATCAAAATATTATTAAAACGTTGACATTTGCTGAAATCAAAGTATGTTAACACAGATGATTTTGCAGTTTGTTGTTATTGTTAGGACAAGAACGTTTTAGAATGAAAGCTTTAAATGAGCAAATGAACTTGAAAAAGACGATTTGGAAAAATGATGACGGACTTAAAAAAAGGGAGAAATTTAAGAAAATAGTAAAATAACAGCTGATTTTGTCAGGTATGATATTTGCAGTATTTTTAATATGATTAAATTATGGATAAATAAATTAATGAATCATAAATTTAATATTGTATTTATGGTGAAAAGGAATATCGTCAGATATAAAAATGTTTTTTCATTATTTATTTCTCTCTCTCTCTCTCTCTCTCTCTCTCTATATATATATATATATATATATATATATATATATATATATATAAGTAAGGAAAAAATAGAGAAACTTTAATAACAATAATTCAGCCTAAGATATCGGTAGGTCACACACAACGCGTTATTAGCAACAGCATCGGAAACAGCATACGCACGATCTCTACCTTGTACTTTTATTTACTTGATTTAAAACATTCAGGTGACCTGTAAATATCAATAAAGAATGCCAGATTTGATAGTCATTTCAGATCATTTAATGCTTCAACAGGAATTCCTTTCATGTTCACGAACAGTTTAATTTCACGTTTCAAATTATATTTTTTTTTTAATACAGTTGCTCTCCCATCGGACAGGGCAATAATGTTGAACATCTGTATATTCACTTTCAAGATCAATTAACAATTCTCGATATTGTCGATAATTTAGTGCTGACTTTTTAATTATGTGTATGCAGTTAGATAAGACAGACATTACATTTTCTAACTGCATAACTTTTGCACATAGATTTTCTTGATGGATGATGCAACGAGATACAAATAATTTCGAAAAACTCAGTTCTCCAATTTTTTGTTTAAATAAAGAAATGACTTCCTTATTTTTTCCTATCATTGCTGCCGCTCCGTCTGTTGTTATCCTAGATTCATTTTTTTTTTAATGTTCCGTGCCATGTACTGCTAACAAAGGCTAAAAGCACGGATTCTATTATTCCGTTATTATAGGTGTGAAGATTATTTAGTGCGAACGAGGAAAGTTATAAAAGTACTTTCATTTTTAGGTGAAAGTCTTTCATTAAATGTGTTACTGTAATGAAGAGCGAATAGAGTTATACATAGAACAGTGGAGTGAGATCGGTTTTAGGATATAAAAATGAGTGAAACGAGTGTGAGCTGTGCGGACACGGAACAGCATCGCTGTATCCTGTCTTCGATGAACAGATTGTATAGGACAGATACCACTATTTTGAGCTAAATCGAAAAATCCTGCTTGATCCTTAAATTTATGGAACATGCAGCGAAGCATATCGGAACAATGTCTGCTCTGGTAATAGTGCTTTTTATTGTATTAATTGACAACAGTTCTTCACAAACATTCATATTTGAATCAACTCCTCGAATAAATATTGACAATTGAGGCAGTCAGTAAGGCAGTCAGTAATATCGGTGCTCTCATCTAAAGCTATTGAATAATACTCAAGTTGCGATATTCGGAATTTCAATGTATTCTCCCCATATTCGTCGACAGATCATCGATGCGTCTCGTTATAGTTCGCCGCGATAAAGAAATTGAATCGATAATTGTCTTCTTTTCTGACATGAGTAAACCTACAACTTCAGACATACATTCTTGAAGAAACTCTCCATCTGAGTAAGGTTTTAATTCTTTGGCTATTTATAAAGCAACTTTAATATTATTTTCGTCTTCTCAGTTAACACCTACAATGAGATTTTGTCGACATTCTGAAGCTTTTTCTAAGTTCTCAAATTTCTTCGTTCTTTCGATACCCTTATATTCGTCATAATTTGCATGTTTCATTTGTCAGTGTCTCTCTCTTTATATTAAATTATTTTTTTACAGCAATAATTCCATTGTAAATTAAACGTAACGGTTTTCCAATATGTTCCGAAAAAGAAATATTGCAACTTTCATTTATCTTAAAAAAATCTGTTCTCAAAATCAACTTTTCTTTTTACGCTGTTGTTCGATGCTATTTTACTCTAAAAAGGGGGAATAAATATTTATAAATACCGTTATTAAAATTATTAAAGTAATTTTTGTTATTACTTTTAAATAAATAAATGTTAATTTTCAAATAAATACTTCTTTTTAAGACCTTGTAACTGCTCACTCAGTTATTACAAACTACTTTTTTCTTATTTAAAATAGTACAAAAGTTACAACACTCAACGATAAACACGAAATATTTAACAAACCGCTAGTGCTCAGTAAGACGAGCATGACGAATTACGACGTTAGATTTTCGCATTCCATCATATACACACACACACACAGAGATAGAAAAGAATTAACTGCGCAAGCGAACCAACCTTACTTACTCCTTCTTTTTATTAATGACATCCCCAAAATTAAAAACATACAGATGGCATTATATGCTGATGATACCGCTATATATTGCACATCGTACCGAATTGACACTATACAAACGAGACTATCTCGGGGTTTTATTAAATTAAATTCATGGCGAATCAAAATAAATTCCGATAAAACCCAATCTCTATTCTATTTACGAAAAGAAGACCGCATTTCTTATCACCTGTGATGGTGAACAACACACACCTTTGGTTTAGAAAAGCGATATTAGATATTTAGGCGTAATACTGGACCCGGGTCTCACATTTACTAAACATGTTGAATATGTCTGCAATAAAACGCACGCGTCTCTGTTTAAACTATTTCCGATATTTAATAAACGATGTTACACGTCAGCTCGGCAAATAAATTAATAATCTACAAAACTATAATCAGAACAATTATTACGCTTATCCCGTATGGTGTCATATACTAGCCGTTCTAACTTAGCGAAGTTACAACGGCTACAAAATATGTGCTGCAGAATAATTCTAAATCTTCCAGTCTATGTAAAGATCGAACACATTCACAAGGCATTGAAGTTACACCATATAAATACACGAGGTTGTCGAACAAAAAACAAAAATTTTTTTTTGATAGCTGTGCCTGCAGTCGGTATTCATTTATTAAAGTCATAGGGGATTATACAAGTTTACAACTAAAATATAAACGATATAAACACAAACGAATTAAACACACGCTATTATACACTTGATTACTAAAAATAGTTGAAATCACTAAATTTATTTAATTATGCGAAGCTTTTCGGCAATTACGCCATTGTCAAGCTATATACAATTAAAATTAATTCATATAAAATCATAAAATATTAATTTAAAACTAAGTTTACAATTTTACACAAAAATGAATTATCTACAGCTGGCATTATCTTTTGTCGATTTTATTTCTCTCTCTTTTGTGTATAATACACGTAAAAATTATTTTTTATCTCATTAACGTTAAATATTTATAAATTTATATATAGGTGTAGCTTTTTGATCAGTATGCAGGTTTTGTTAGTGGTTTTTCCCGTATTTTTATTTTAGTTAAATGAGCAACTGAGCATACTTTTTAAACTAGTATACGTAGTAAGAGAACTGTGTATGCGTTATATTATTTTCGTTATTTTTTTGTAACATATATTTATTTTGTAAATACACTTTTATCTATCTATCTATCTTATAATATTTGAAATGAAGTTAGCTTTAATTGAATGTTAATTTTAAAATATTAGTACTAAGTTACGAATAGTTGCCATATATACGTTTAATATTAAATTTTTGAAAACGTTTATTTATAATTTCGTTTAAAGATCTTGCGGACCGGAGATTTCACAACTATCGATAAGACGCGTATTCGGTTTTAATAACCGTATAATCATACCGTGAAAAACGTATTATTCGGACGACCATATAGATTTATTATAAATAATATTAAAATTAGGTGCAATTTAATCAAATGTAATATAACCGACATAAATTTAAACAATAACTCGTTGTACGAATTCCCATACAGCAGATGAACAGGAGATAAAGAAATTTTACGACGAGTTAAATGAAATTTTGTTGAACTTAAAAATAAATAAAAATCCCCAGACTATTATTATGGGAGATTTCAACAGCCAAATAGGTAAAAGAAAGTTAGGAGAAAAACGGGTTATAGGTTCGTATAACTACGGCAATGGGAATAGAAGCGGAGGAAAACTGGTAGAATTCTGTCTAGAGAAAAATCTGGGAATTATAAATAGCTTTTTTAAAAAAAAATGTAAGGGCCGACGGTGGACGTGGACATCGCCAAACGGAAAAATTAATACCCAAATAGATTATATGTTAACAAACTATAGAGTAAATATAAGGAATTTTGATGTACTAAATTTGATTACTATTCAGACCATAGGCCGATATATTGTGAAATATCGTTTAAAACGAAGAAACGAATGTCAGTACAAATAATGAAAAATTTCTATGTAACAAGTAATAATAATGCTGAATATAATAAGGTTTTTAAAGAAAGTTGGTGTGAAAGACAGAGGAAGGACCATGCATATGACATAGACAAATTGGGGAGATTTATTAGAGAATTGATTAAGACCACCAATAAGAAATTAAATTATGTAAAAAGAGGCGAGGGAGAGAACATAAAACTTCCAAGCGATATTGTGGAAAACATTAAAGACAGACAAAGGTTGATAGACAAATAAGAAGAATAAGTCACCGAGAGAAAAAATAGAATTAAATACAATATGTAAATTGGTAAAAATATAAAATGAGAAATTTTACAAAATTAAGGGATGAGAATATGATAAAGAGAATTTTGGGTAATTGCACAGTTTAAAGGATAGGAACAATATTAATAAATATGAGAGGTCGGATATAAATTCGACTGATAGAAATTATTTTGGTAAGCTCTATAGAAATACGAACATGGATAAGGAAATGCGCTTTGAAGTGGAAACACTAGTTGATTGATTCATAAAACCATAAATAGAAAAGGTAGTAAATAATTTAAAAACGGATAAAGCAACAGGAGCAGATAAAGTCACTTATATCACTCAAAGTACAATTGCCAATAAATATGTCTTACTTACTTACTATTAATCGCATTCATGTATATTTAGCTATTTATAATTATATTGCATCAACTAATATTAATGTTTAACATATCCGTTTTAATAATTTTATACCAATCTGGGTGAAAAATCCTGTGCCCATTTTATATATATATATATATATATATAATAAAAAAATAAAAAAGTCACAAATGAGCAAAATAAACGCTGGTTCGGAAATGATTGACCTGCTGATAAATCTATTTAACTTTACACTACATCAAAGAAAAATTCCTAGAGCTTGAAAAGATTCGAATATTATTCTAATTTATAAAAAAGGAGCGATCGATAAAATTGAAAATTATAGACCAATTTGTATAGGTTCTATCTTATCCAACAAATTTTCCAAAATACTAACAAATAGAATTAAACACATTATAAATGCAGAACAACCTCTGGAGCAAGCAGGATTTTGAAATGACTATTCAACAATAGACCATCTACAGGTTATAAATAAGTTGATCGAGAAGTGTAACGAATTTCAAATAGATTTAAATTCGGTTTTTATAGATTATGCAAAAGCCTTCGATTCGCTTGACCATAATTTCTGCTAACAGCATTAAGAAAACAAAGAGTCCCAGAAAACTATCGAACAATAATAAGAGATATGTACACGGGAATGAGAGCAAGGATAATAACGGATAAAGCTGGTAGATATTTTGGGATAGAAAGAGGAGTCAAACAGGGAGATCCACTTTCACCGATTTTGTTTAACGCGTTAGAGGAAGTGTTCAGAAGATTATAATGGTTAAATAAGGCATGAAAATAAATGGTACGTTCTTAAATAATCTAAAATTTGCAGACGACATTACATTGATATCAGAAAACATACATGATATGTTAAATGAACTGAACGAGATGGGGAAAGAAGCAGGACTAAGTATAAATCTAGATAAAACGAAAATGTTAACCGTTGGATCTGAAACTAAAGTATTGGAACTAAATGATAAGAAAATACAAAAACTATAAAATATTATATATTTAGGTCAGCAAATATCGTCAAATAACAGTACAACGAAAGAGGTAGAGCGTAGAATTACTCTTACTCGGAAGAAATACTGGTCTTTGAAGCAGATCTTCAATGGACAGTACAGTAACAGAGTTAAAAGCGAGATAATGAACACCTGTGTCTTGCCCACTCTCATATATGGTTGTCAGACTTGGATTTTATCAACCAACACAAAAAATAAAATAGAGAAAACTCAGAACGCATTGAAGAGATCGTTGTTAGACATAAAGTTAAGAGATAAAGTAAATTTAAAAACCATTAGAAATAGACTGAAATTTAGTTATAATTTTAACAGAGTAATAAACAGATTAAAATTGGATTGGGCGGAACGTATAGCGAAAACAAAAAGTGGAAAATTGACTAAAACAGTAACGGAATGGTGTAGTTACAGTAAGAGGAAACGAGGTAGGCAGAAATTAAGATGGGAGGACCATATTATTAAAATGCTGGAAAATAAACAATATCATAGAGTAGGTTGGGACCGGTTTGAATGGGTACGTTTGATGGAGGCCTTTGCTCGTTATCAGGGCTAGATAATAAGTGTATGTATACGTACGTATTATACTTATATATATAGAATAAGTTGTTTTAATTGTTGGTATCATTATAAATTAACATGGCTAATAAATAAATTATATATATATATATATATATATATATATATATATATATATATATATATATAAATATTCTAATAATATTCACTCATATCGCGTAATATGTCTTCTGAACACATTTGGAAAATTTTTGAAAAGCTATTAAAAATTGAAATTGTGGATCAAATTCAGCGAACAAATTTTCTAGACAGTAGGCAATTTGGGTTCACGCAAGGTCTGTCAACTGAACATGCAATAAACTATGTAATACACAATATCAAAATAAATCTCAGATGTAAAAATAAAGTAATCACTATAACAGTAGACATAAAAGGATCCTGTGACAATTGTTGATATCAAGAATTTACTGGTTGGATATAAAAGATTATTGAATATCATCTATCATTACATAAGTAACAGGAAGATGTGCATGCAGAAAAAGAAACCAATATGGACCGTCCACAGGGAAGTGTTCTTGGATCCACTATTCTGGAACATACTTTATAGTGGTGTCTTGAAATTATGCTACAATAAAAATGTATAATTTCTGATTACACGAAAGTAGAACTAGAAAATATAGCAAATGATACTTAATTAAAAATTAGAAAATTGGTTAGTGTTAAGCTAAAATTGTCAATCGAAAAAAGTTTTATCACATTTTTCACAAATCCATTTAAATCGAAGAGAAACAACATTGAAGTTAGATTTAAGAATTCAATTCTTAAAAATACTTTAAATACTTAGGTATTATGATAGATAATAAATTAACTTTTAAATACCATCTTGATAACATAATATTGAAAATGGATTATTTACCACAGTCACTGTCAGATTTAAGTATCTATTCTTCATTTTATAGTTGTAAATTTGTGATCTTAAATTTATATTTTTGTTTTTATTTTTTAAATCTTTATTTTTAATTTAAATATCACTTGATAATGGCGTAATTGCCGAAAAGCTTTGTCATTTTTATAGAAAATAAACGTTTAGTGATTTTAACTAATCTTTGTAATTAAATTAATAAAAAATCACTACATTCCAAAATCTAAAAATTATATATATATATAGATCATCCGTTGCCTTTCTAAGATGGATTTTTCTCTTTTGTTCTAGAAAAAAAAAAACAACGAAAAAACCTTTCTTTACTCATCATTAGCAGAAGTCTAATTCTCACAAGCGCACTCTCATCTTATCTTTTTCGCTTCAACCATCCATTGTCTCGTTCACGCCAGTTTTGCCAACTTTGCAATAGCAGGTACCTCGTTTGTTTAATGAATCGTGATATTTTTTGCCAAATTTATTATAGCAGTGTGCTTGTTTCGTGATTTTATTTCAAATGGTTTTATAAATTCAAGAGAAACCAGAATTAATAAAATAAATTGAAAATGGCGCTTCGAAAAAGCAAATTAGCTTGCAGTATTGGAATAGGAGAATCCAAATAAAACCTTCTTTACTTTATAACTTACATAACATGTATAAATATATGTATACATGGGCGTATGATATTATAAATCAACTTTTTACGTTGATTTGAATTGTTTTGTTGATCTTTTGAAAATATTGCGGATTATCCGCGGTTACCACACACCCAAATACTACGGATAATCGGGAATCTACTATATTATATTATATATATATATATGGACGATGAGATAAACAGCGTACGGATAGAGTTTTGAGATGTGGGTTTAGGGATATAGGCAACGGATGCCTTGTATAGCGAAGAAGACAAGCGAAATTTGGCATCTAGATAATTTGAAATCTAATGAGCACTCCATGCTACGGTTATTAATTGATGGACAAGTACAGGGAACTCGCCCACGAGTTAGATTAAATAACGGATGGACGGATATGATTGAGAATATGCTAAAAAAAAAAAGGCTAACTGTTAAACGGATGCGTGCTAATGGACACAGTGGCGAGAAAAATTAAAAATGCTATAGTATGATGGTCATGACAACCTTTTGGGGGATTTCGACTGAAGAAGAAGAAATATATATCCCATTGTGTAATAACGTATGTATCTAATGAATATATAACTCAGAGTTAGGTTAGGTTATATACATATATATATATATATATATATATATATATATAAATATTAATGATTTCATTTTTTTTTAAGCGACCCATACACTGTAAATAATAATGACAGTATCTATAAATATTGTCAATATTACTTATCGTGTAATGTAAAATATTGAGGTGATGATGAAAAATACTGAAGTGATCCGGATTTCATGATCGGCGTACTTCAGTATTAAGGCATGGTTCAGTATTTGGCGGTTATAAGTATACAGACAGTATTACTGATCATGTAAGCATAATTATTCAGTATTTTCACAATTTTTCAGTATTTTCATCATTACTCAGTATTTCTTTACTTTGTTTGTTAATACAATGATTGTTTTGTGTTTAAAGAATAAATAATATAAAATCTTTTACTAATTTTAATAAATACTTAATAATAGTAAGTAAATTTTTATTTTTTTCAGTTTGCAATTACACTTTTATTTTGATTTTTAAGATTACGGTGAAAATTTTGTTTAAAGAATACACAGAGTTTTATTAATTGGAATATCAAATTAACTAAACGGTAAGCATGTCTTATTTAATGTTGATGGATTGGAGCGTAATGATTTTATGAATTAACAAAACGAAATAAAAACAATGTTAATCATTATAAAATTTATTTTATTTATACAAAGCTTTTCGATTTTAACATCATTTTCAAGCAATATCTAAAGTCGAAAAGCTTTGCAAAAATAAAATAAATTTTATAGTGATTAACATTGTTTTTATTCTGTATTGTTAATGTCTTTATTTCACTAAGTTCAAAATTTGATAAAATGAATATAAAATTTTAATTTGCGTATTAAATTTTAGGTTTACATTGTTAATTAATTTTATACCTAGTTGTGCATGAAATTTGTTTGAATCAGTTCAATATGAAACAATTACTTATTACACAAATGTTACAAAAAATGAACGATTGTGATAGTGAAACAATTGGAATAACCAGCGATAAAAATAAAGATGGTTCATGCACATTTGCGAATTAAAATTTTACACTAATTTTATCAAATTCTTAGTGAAATAAAAATGTACTTACCACTGTTGTTAATTTTGTATTACAATTAATAAAATTCTGTATATTCTTCAAACACAAAATGATCAGCGTAATATTAAAAATCAAAATAATAGCACAATTACACACTGAAAGAAATAAAAATTTACTTATTATTATAAATTATTTATTAAAATTAGTAACAAAAAATTATTTTATTTATTCTTACGCTTAATAAAAAACGTTTATTAATATTATACAAATTCTATATCAGGGAAAATAAAACGCTAATATTATGAATAACAAAACCTATATATAAAATAATATAAATACAGTATGCTAAATAAATAAATAAAAGTTTAAAAACACTAAATTAAACAATAATGTATAAAAATACGTTATTAATGTTATACAAATTATATTTCGAGGAAAATAAAACGCTAATATTAAAAGAATATACAAAATAAATACACTAAATAAAAAACAGTTTAAAAACACCGAATTAAACAAAAAATGTATAATAATACGCTATTAATGTTATACAAATGCTATGTCAAGGAAAGTAAAACGCTAATAATAAACGAATATATGAAATAATTCAAATAAATACACTACATAAAAAACAGTTTAAAAGCACCAAATTAAACAAAAAATGCATAAAAATACGTGCTAATATACGCAATTACATTATTAGTCTAAAGACAAACATTATGCAGATTATTATTATATACATTTGCAAAACATATGCTAAGGAATCACAAGTATCTAAAACTGATTCACACATGACGGTTGAAAACTTCCAATCTTCAAAATTTCTACCTGTTACGAGGTATCTAAGAATAACAGCTAACTTTTCTTCCACTGAAGTACAGCTTCGCAAGTTACTATTTTGTTTAAAAAAAAAACGACTGTACCATCTTAATTAATTTTTTAAATACTACGTCGGTTATTTGAAAATAGTAAAATCAATAAATAAAGGAAAAACTGATGAGCACTGAAAGCGAACTGTGTACAATTAAATAAAAAAAAAAAAAAAAAGGTTAGTTCTAATATTAGAGTAATAGTAATTAACAACTGCATTTCAGTCCTTTCTTGAACTGCTAAAAATCCATAATTTATAATATCAGTAATATTAAAATAATATTAAATAATGTTTGTATCATCCCGCAATTCATGTTCTGTAACTATGCTAATAAACATAATTTAATCACCGAGTCATATCTTTTGGAAAGGTAAAAGGGTATTATATGTGGATATAATATAATAAATTAAGAGCGATTTGTGTCTCACATCACATAGGCTATCAAAAGATTCCAGTCGAAAATCAAGATAACATAACTGCAATAATATCTAATCGGGTTATCATAAATGCATACTTTCCTTAAACAAGCCAACAGAACCCCACATAAAAATATTTGGTCATTTTTTCAATCACTTTTCGCATAGGAAAAAATCTTTTTACTGAAGACTTCAACATTAGATCTAAGCTATGGAATGTAAATTTCGAATTTCTTTCATCACATCAACTACTTGTTCTAAATAAAAATAAAATAATAATCGCATCTGATCAAATGCGTATATAACAGAGATTAATCCCACCAGTAAACCTCAACAATACACAAATAAAAAAATATTTGAAATTACATATTTACATCGAGATCGCATTTACACAATCTGACGTTTCGGACACTATCATTCTAAGAAATTAAAGTTTTACGAATTGAAATATAAAAATATTTTTCATTTACTAAAAACTTACGAAAATTCTGAATTGCAGCACTATCGAAAAAATTGAGAACTATTGAAAATCAACTTTTAAATGGCCAAATATACTATTGTGTACTCATAGTTGTTCTATTATTTATGTTATAATTTTGTCATATTAACTTACTATTCTAGTTACTTTAAAATTTATTTATTAATTTGGTTGTTTAAAATATGTGTATCATTAATAAATCGTTTTTAACCACTTTGTGATTGAATAAACCTCACTTGTTGGTTAGATTAGTTTAAGTTAGCTAGAAGTATGATTAAACGAAAAAGGTAAAATAGCGTACCACCCGTCTATGTAAAAAATTTAATTTTGTTAGAACTGTCTAGTAGTGAAAATCTCTGCTCAAGTTAGATGGAACTTGTTATGTTATAATTAAATAATTTATTCAATAACCTATTTTTCAAAAATCACATTTTTATATTTGTATTATGTCCTAAACAGTTAAGATCTAGTTTTTCAAAATTTTGATTTTGTCACGCCCTTTTTGGACATGGTTGAGTGATCTGCAATTCTCCCAAAAAGGAGACTATACATTTTCATCTCGCATATATAAGAAATATGTATTGAGTAAATCAGTACACTTAAACATTCCATCATAAACTTGATATTTTTAAAATTAGAAAAGTATGCAATGGAACCTGATATAATAAACATTGGCAACAAATTAGATTTTAATTTATAGTTTACATAAAATATCAATGTAAACTCAATTACTTTCAAAAATTTCATTTATCAAACAAGACTGTATTGTTGACAATAATTTTAAACATATGGCACAGCTTCATTCATAACGAATTATATATATATATATACGTATGTGTGTGTATATGTGCGTGCGTATGAATATAATAACAAAACTAACCAAAATTATTGTTTTCAAATATTATGCAACAAATCCACATTAAACAGGAATCTGAAATGACGTAGTAGTCCAACAAATCAGGAAATAACGCATAAGCACAAAAATTTGTCCCAATTAACATAGCTGGTATGTTTTATCCACGCCTTGTTACAAATTTATATTTTATTAATATAGTTTATAAATTGCACTACACGGTGATTAATATCGTCATTGAACTTCGAAACTGTAGTTACATTTTATATAACATAAATAAAAATATCAGATATGCGCAACAAAATTGTTTTGAAACAATCATGTACATTGAACTTGATTACTAACATCATCACCCGTCCAGTATAACCAGCAATATATGGCGTAATAATGAATTTGCCTTTGACTAGTTGATATGCAGATTTTAAGATCAGTGGTGCAATAATTAATTTAAAATAACATCCTCGGTTTATTGTTTTATTGTCAACAAATGTTGCGATTTTTTATTGTTTTGAATATCTACAGAATATGTAATTTGTTAAATCTGAATGAAGGATATCGATTACTTTTTGTTAAAATGAATACTTATTGCCGTATTATATAAAATATGTCCATGGTTTATTTGTTAAATGAAATCAACATACACATAATTGTTAAAACGAGGGTCCAGATACGACTTTTTCTTTGACACGCAAAATTGCGTCATTATTTTTGTTAATCCATAGAAAAATTCATCCAGTGAATACGCAAGTTCTTGCATGAATAATATGGATGGTTGTATAATGATGTCGTTAATTCCGACTTTTGTTGTTTACAAAGTAAATCCAAATGTACAGCTATTGGTAAATGTTCATCAATAACATTAAATATTATAAATAAATTCGATATTTATTTATCAATAAAATCAAAAATTGTTAATGGATAGTATCAAAGAAATGAATACGATTTACAAATATTGTCTAATACATAATCTTATTTGCATTTAATGACCAATTTTTCATTTATTGTATTTTCTCGTCCTGTAAATTATTTTAATAACAAAACCCTCTATATATTCACTGACCACTTGCCCAACGTACTTTTCTATGATAACATGTAGTGTACGTATTGAAAGTTATTCAGTTACGTCCAATTCGACTACTTAAAAAATTAATGACTACTAATCTCCAAAGTTCAATACACAATTTTAATTTTTCAGCTCACATTTTTTATCATTTTTTATTTTGAAAATATTTTGTTTTCACTCTATTTTTAAACGTGTACTTAAAAAAAACATACACCGTCAGATTCGTAAGATAAACTTATATAATAAGCACGCGTGTAAAATTATATTCATGTAATGGTTGAATATTGAAATTCTGTTATATGAAAAAAATCTCCTAAAAGATTAATACCTTATACAAAAACAACTAATCATTTTATCAAACTTTTTATATTAAAATAAAAAAAAAAATGCCGGTGAAACTTGAATTTTACATTTTGACGAAATCTATACTATACAACTTACGCACACTTGAAATATAAACCAATATACCTAAACTACACATTCATAATATACGTACATGCGTTTAAATAATGTTCCTAAGAATATTAAAAAATAACTATATTGAGTAACAGATTTAAATATGTCGAGCATAAGCATTACACTTAATTCGCACTGAATAAACAAATTATTTTCAACATCTCAACAACACATTCGTGCTTTTTAACCAAATATAAAGACCAATATTTCACATTTTCATGACGTATATAAAATTTGTTTAAAAATCTATTCTTCATGTTCGCAAAGTACGATTGAAGGAATATTCTTAAAATGTAATATCCAAAACGCTTCGTGAGAATTAAAAATTAGTATTTATTTTATACGTAATATCAGAAGTAAACTTTTTTTGGGAAAATATAAATTTTATATGTTGTTTTTGAAATCTGATTTATGTGTCCGTGACATGCTCAAAAAACATGTTATACATAATTTTTACTGAAACGCATCAAATAAAACGGTGTATTATTATGTAATTGAATTTACTTATTTCCTAAGAAACACATAAATTCACTTTTTAGTATAATAAATGAGACTGTTGTTTTTTGGGGAAAATATAAATTTTATATGTTGTTTTTGAAATCTGATTTATGTGTCCGTGACATGCTCAAAAAACATGTTATACATAATTTTTACTGAAACGCATCAAATAAAACGGTGTATTATTATGTAATTGAATTTACTTATTTCCTAAGAAACACATAAATTCACTTTTTAGTAATGAATTGTTCCTTCTAAGATAACGATTAGTCGAACTGTTGTCGATAAACACATTATGTTACGGTTGAATCTTGTATTATATTCATTATTCTAGACATTAATTTCAAAGAAATGGAGGTTACATATTTGCTGTATATATAAAATAATTTATGTTAACATTTAGGTTCTGTCACGTTGTTAAATTATTTATCATTATTAGTTCTAGGTTTTTACATCCTGCAAAATATACTCGTAGTGATGTTTTTCTCTAATATTTTTAAGTATACACTTATCGTTTTCTCAATTATAATTTTCATCATATTGTGTCACAAAATATATGCAACCGTATTTCACCAATTATTTCGATTTTCATAATGGTTTATTTTACTACTTTCTGATTATGAATATATTTTCCATCCGTATAATTCCTATTTCATTCAAATTAATTTTCAGTTTATATATAAATTAAATAAATACCCTTATTCGATTTTTGTTAATTATATTTTTTATAACAATTTTATTCATTTTCGCAGTTTTAATTGCCAAACGATTTTTATAGAAGCGATAGATGAGTTTCATTTTACCTTCTGCATTTTATATTATTTTTAATTATATTAATCTCCTCCGGGAACATAATATTTCGATATTTCCACAATTGATAGACAGCCTAAATAAATTTAATGATGATAATCAATCTTTAATCATAGTAACTCCTTTATTAATTTACTATTCATACTTATATAAATGTATATCCACGGCATACAGAAACAATCTTATACGCGTAATCTTTACTTAATCTAAATAAAATTAGTATAAATTTTATTCAACTTATTTAATTATTTTCACATGTATTTCGAATATTGTTACTATTAAAGTATAAAATGTAAAATTTATAGATAATATAAAATTTTAAAAATATACGAATAAGAATAAAATTAATCTTCCCGTCTTCTCAAGCTCTTGATATGTAGAAGTCTCATGAATTCAGTCTTTAGTATAAACTATTCTTATTTGTTTCAAGATGGCTTGGAAATACCGTTACATTTTTTCTAATAGATTTTGTGTATTTATGCGACAAACAACGTTTACGTGATGTAATAAAGGCATTATATTATCACCAGTCATGGAGTATAATTATTTACATGTGTATATGATATATCCAGTTCAGTTGTAATACATAATTTTATTATACAGGATACGTTTTGCACATCTTAATTTGATTCCTGTATCTTTGCCTAACTAATATATAATCAATTTGATATCTATTTGTGCCCCCCCAATGTGGTTTCCATGTGTATCTTCTTCTTTTATAGTTTTTGAAGAGTTTTTTTTTTTTTTTTTGCCCAGCTTACGCCATTTGGGCACAGTTTAAACCTTTATCCAGTTAAAGTATTTTAAACCTCAATGCCGCTACGTTTGATAAAATCATATAAACTGACTGTAACAGAAGACAATGGGTTGGAAACAATTAATTCAATACTCACAGGAAATGTATGCCGTTTTTGTAAAACACTGGACAACATCTCATCCGTATGCTTTAGAAATTTCGGACAAACCCAAATTTGATGCTCAATACAGTCGTCAACATGGCACGTATCACATGTACCATCAGAAATTATGCATAATTTAGCAAGATGCGAGGGGGAGACATTATGAAATAATTTTACATTCTAAAATAAATTTAAATAATCAACGTTGAAAATCGAAACTAAAAACACGACGTCTATGTAATATTTAGTTTGGTAATTATATCTAATTATCAAGTTCAGTGGCGTAGCCAGACTTGGTTGAAGAGGAGGTTCAAACAAAACTGAATTATAACAGTAAACCCGAGTTAAATTGATGTTTAAGTAAATAACTAAAACTCAAGTAGGCTGAACCCCAAAGCAATCCAACTCACCGGAGTTATTTTTATACTTATTAGACGTCGAATATGTAATTCTATTAGAAGCAATAGACGGCAGAAATATTTAACGTCACTGGAACGTACTAATAGTATATGTTATTGAGGACAGAGGCAGATGGTTACAAAGTACAATAAATTCCGCGAAAAAATAAACGATAAATAATGATTTTATATTTTTTGAAGGAACAATATATAGTGTGTGTGTTTTTTTTTTTTAAATATTATGTAAATCTCCATATGCCGTTTGTAACTACCAGGGTTATTACAGCGTAAGGAGACGTGTGTCTAGTTTATATGTGTGCTAGGAGTCCGCTTTCTCTTACAAAAGCCAGGATGCTAACTACTGATTTAGGGTTGTTTGAAAGTATTTTGTGTATTGGGCCCTGTATTTTGTGTTTTAACCTGTGTGGTGTGAGTGTTTGGCAGTTGTAGATTAAGTGTGTGACTGTTGGTTCTGTTAAATGTCCGCATAAGGAGCAGTTTGTTGGTGGAGGGCTTTTGGTATAAAGGTAATTGTGTGATATGGCTGTATGACCTACTCGTAGACGGTTTAGGGTACCATATTCTTTTCTACTTGTGCCATCTGGAGGCCACCAAGGTTCTATAGTTGATTTTATGCTCCTAAGGAAGGTTGTTTGTGAGGTCCAGTCGATCGTCCATTCCTGCTTGCTGTTGTTCATGAGTATGTGTGCTAATGTTGATGGAGGTGGTGAGTATTCTCGTGCTAGTAAAAGTACCATAGACCGAGCTTCACGGTATACTTTATCACTACCGTGCATCCCAATGTGACTTCCACAGAAAGCGGATTTCCCATCCTTCCTTATGCAGTGTGTTTAGATTGTGTTGAATTTGTAATATTAAGGTACTTTTATTATCTCGACGGCATATTAGTTGTAGAGAGGAGAGGGAGTCTGTTATGACCAATGTTTTGCGATGTGGAAGTACCATAGTAATACTTAACTAAATTTAAAATTTAAAATCTTTTTCTACAAAATTCTTCTAGTACCTCTTATATTACAAAACTGTTTATTTACTTCAAAAACAACGAAATTTAAATACAAAAATCGGTTTAACAAATGCAAAACTGCATTTAACAACGAGTATATATTTTCTTATTATCAGATTAATTCCAAGGGGGAGGGGACCAGACCCGAAAGCCATCCCCTGGCTA
Source organism: Coronaproctus castanopsis (assembly GCA_032883995.1). NCBI lineage: Eukaryota > Metazoa > Arthropoda > Insecta > Hemiptera > Monophlebidae > Coronaproctus > Coronaproctus castanopsis. The sequence goes on from CM065054.1 coordinate 90,865,416, forward strand.
CGCCACTGATCAAGTTAACATAATAATAGTATATAAATAAATATATATCTATTTATATATTATTATTATATATAAATAAAAGTACAGAAAATAAACATTTTTACAAAACTTACATTTTGACGTTAATTATTAAAAAGTTATTAGGAAGAACAATGAATTACAAAAAAAAAACTTCGATGTTTCAAATATAGAATTCTGTTTTATCAGCATAAAGCAATTTTTGTTTTTCATCAACCAGCGCCATATATTGACAAGTGTTTTTTATTATATCAGGTTTGAGTATTTGTATTATTTAAATTTTTCGCCAATTTATTTGACGGTTATTTGAAAAAGAATAATTCAATTATGTTTCATCGTTCAGAAGTTCAGTTAGGACGATTAATATAGAAGTAGAAAAATGTAATCTAGTACAAATTTTTATAAAATTTAATTCATTAACTGACGCGCGTAAGAATCTGTACGATTTATGCGCAAAAATGAGGAAATTTTTTACGCGTCCAGAAGAGTTAAAATTCGAACTAAGAGACTTTTGATAATTATGTTACATTTTCTTTATTCCGCAATGTAGATGTGAATGTTGGACGCTAAATTCAACATTGGACAAAAGATTAACGCGTTCGAGATGTATAGTTTATCGCCGGATGCTGTGAAAATACCGAGAAAGTCGAGAACATCGAAGTGTCTAATAGATTGGGGAAAACCCGTGAAATTATGGAAACTATCGAATGAACACAATTGGAATTATGAGAGGAACAAAATACATCGTAAAAAAAAAAAAACGTAAGTAGAGGGTAAAATTTATGGGAAAAGATCGAGGCGAAGACGTCAAACAATATGAACAGACAACCTGGAAACATGCTTCCGATGTTCGTCATTAGAACTTTTCCGCTCGGAGGCTCATAGGAGCTGCTTGCGATTGTGGATCGCCAACCTCACGGCGGATAAAGAACAAAGAAGCAGCTTTCCGCAAATATTCTAAATAGAAAGTAACAGTCAACTATTAATCGTAAATATTCGCATATAAAAAAAATATTTAATTTTATCGCTACTTGTTCGCTCACTCTCACACACACACACACACACATATATATATATATTAGAAATTACCCACGGCTTCCCCCTGTGTAATAATGTTTTAAAATATAATATCACTCTTTTACTACGTGAAAGCAAAAAATCCAGAACAGAGGGATATATATATATGTATATATATATATATAATGTTCCGTTAGTGAAGGCCGTATATATATATATACATATATATCGTTAGGAACGTAGCCTAAATAACGAAGGGGTGTTGTACGTTCATCGCAGGCAATCAAATTCGAACCTCAGCCGAAATCGATCACGAAATAGTTTATGAGGGTATACCCTTAAACAGTTGGGGGCGTATCACAAGCCATCACAACATAATCTCTGGATTATTTTTATTTCCCTTTTATTTTTCGAACGTAAAAACTATGACGTGATATCTGTTTCGAAAGAATACGTTTTTCCTACTCTTAACGTCATCGATCTTCCCTCGTCGATTTGAAAGTCGGAGAAGTTATAAGTCCGTTAGTTCTACGAACGGCTATAGTAACAGCATACATGTGGTAGTAAACCAGTTTCTACATGTTTCCCATGTGTTCATGTATGAATGTGAATAATAGAAGGTAGATCAGTTAAGTAACAATTCACGGATTCTTTTATTCTTACGAATTTTCATTTTATCTACGTACAGAGAGATATACGACATACACACAGCCATACACACACACACATATATATATATAACATTAGTAAAATGGACAAGTCTATGTTAAAAAAAATATATAATGCGCATACAAATAATAATTTAGATTAAATTTTCTGTTATTTGTAAATAAACATTAAAAGACATATTCCATTAGTAAATATTAATTGGTTTAAGTGGTATATTAAATTTACGTAACATTTCTTTAGTACAATACTGTATAATTTAATTATTTTATTTTATAATTAGATATTTTTGTGAAATACTCGGGTAATTAATAGTATTTTATTCAATAATAAACATGTTCATGCGAGTAGTCAGTCAATATATTCTCTAAATCGATATATGTGAAACACAACGTTAATGGTTATCCAAATAACGATTTAACTTTTTATTTGCAACAATATCAGCCATTCGAATTTGAGCTACTCGAAAATACACGCTAATATGTAACATCTATATAAATTTTAAAATACATTACACATATTATTTCAGTTATATTAATTTAAACCCGTATGCTTATTATATGTTTATTACTGTTTGTGTCACAATTAATTGAATATTGAAATAAATATATACATATGTTTCACTTGTCAGCTTACTGCAACAAACAATTTAACAAATATAAGTAAACAATTTTATTAAATGTAAAGTTTGTTTATACTTAATAAAATGAAGAAGTTATAGCAGGCATGTCCAACTGTTTTTGCTCCTGGGCCGGATTTAAAAAAAAATGTTTTCATGGCCCGGAAAAAACATTAAAATTATAAAATGACAAGTGAAACATAAGTAAATATTAAGGTCTGTAACGGTTCGAAAATGATCGATTTTATACGATTCGATTGATATTTCTAGTCGCTTTCGTAGTTTCAAATTTAACTTTGATATCGGTTAAGATAATATGAACCATTGAACTATACACCGACACATTAGTCTGAACGGTTAGATCTCTATTATTGAATACTCTCTTGGATAGTTTTCGATACGCGTCATTTGCCTTTTTTCAATCGAGATGAGATCTCATCATCGAGAGTTGCATCCTTCTTTACAACGTTACCAAAGTAGTTAAAAAAAATTACTGTCTGAATGTTAATCCCATTTAGTTGAATATCCATTTCATCGTTGTTAAGATGCAAAATTTCTGTTTTATTTCAATTTATAGTAAGACCAAAATCTTTATATACGATTTCCAGACATTTTAAGGCATCTTGCAGGTCATTTGCATTTTTACCAACTAATACGCAATCATCTGCATGCTGCAAGCTTGTAACCGCGAATGACTGAGTTTTTTCCGCTCTATATTTCATCAGATTATATAAGCCTCCGTCGTATCGGAACTTTATTTGTATACAAATCCGTTTCACACGCTGATTGAAAATCTGATGCACCATACTCATGTAGAAATTGAACAATGTAGGTGCTAGTACACATCCTTGTTTTACTCCAGTGCTCTTATCAATTAACTGCGTCAATCCCGCGTCACATATTATAGCGCCCTTAGTTTGGTCATGTAGTTGCTTCATTAAAAACGTAGAATCTTCTGTGGACATCCAGCAGCTTTAAGGTACATTCATAAGCCTTCTCTATTAATAGGGTCAAAAGGTTTTTTTACATCGACAAAAGCCAAACAAAAGTTAGATGACTGTTCTCTGCATTTTTCAACCAACTGACGCATCGTAAAAATCATATCTATCACGCTATATATGCATGGGTATATGCATATACGATCGCTTTATTGCCGTACAAATTGATAGATAGATAGATAAAAGTGTATTTACAAAATAAATATATGTTACGAAAAAAATAACGAAAATAATAATAATATAACGCATACACAGTTCTTACTACGTATACTAGTTTTAAAAAGTATGCCCAGTTGCTCATTTAACTAAAATAAAAATACAGGAAATAACAAAACCTGCATACACCGTACAAATTGGAATTACTTTTTTATTAGAATAGAGTATATGAATGACAATTTATGTGTTCTTTCCTTAATTTTTTTAATAATTGATTTTACATGAAAATATTTTTAACATGAATATTTTTCTTTTGGGCGTGTATATATTTCTTTCAACTTTTTTATTTGGTTTCTACTTCTACTTATATTATAAAAACGTGAATAATTTTTATTTTTGCTTGTATCAGATATTTGAATTATGACCCTAATAACTCCGTGATAGGTAGAAACGTAAAATAAAATTGCGTTAGTTTTGGAGTTACCTTTTTATTAGAATAGAGTATATGAATGGCAATTTATGTGTTCTTTCTTTACTTTTTTTATAATTGATTTTACATGAAAATATTTTGAACATGAATATTTTTCTTTTGGGCGTGTATAATATTTCCTTCAACTTTTTTATTTGGTTTCTACTTCTACTTATATTATAAAAATGTGAATAATTTTTATTTTTGCTTGTATCAGATATTTGAATTATGACCCTAATAACTCCGTGATAGGTAGAAACGTATTAAATAAAACTGCGTTATTTATACATCTTATATATGTAAATGAATGATTCTTGTATTTATATATATATATATATATTTCGTATATAAATATATTTTTCAGACATCTTGGCAATGGCCCTAATGAATTTTGGATAGAATTTTGTACATACATATAATGTATTGATTAATTTGAAATAACCCGTATGGAAATAACGAACTTTGAAAATCTTGGTCCTGAATCCAAACATCCCCTAAAATTTTAGAAATCTCAGTTTGTTCTTTCATAATCTTTTTCTTGATACATATGTAAATTTACATTGAAAGTTTCAGCCCAATTGTATGTACCTTACCGGGCGAATGCTACAAACTTGCAAATTTGTTTTTTATTGCAAATGTGTTGGTAAATATAATTAATATACTATATACCGTTTCGATTTAAGGTACCGGGATGTTACAAAAATATTTTCTAATCTACTAAAAAATTATTTTGAGGAAAAAGCCCGATCGAAAAATTCGCAAATTCATTTCCAAATATGTAATTGTTTCTAATAAGTATGATTTGTATCCAGTGTACAAAATTTGAATAAAATAAATATAAGTTGGCACAGTATATTTACCTTTGTAATAATTAACAGACGAATAACAATAACGGTTATTTTTTCTGTGCGCTGTGTACGTATTTACCTCTATTTTATATTGATTGTTTAAAAGAAGACGAACTTATGCCGTGTTTAAAAAGTGTGTACACGAAGCTGAGATGATAACAATAAAGTCGCGACGAATTTTTGCGTAGCTACACTTTCATTGATGTTTCTTCACTATGAATTTTTGTCATTAGCATTTGACCATTCATTTTCAAACAACGTAGTAGAAAAAATCAAAAAATTATTCATTTATTATATTTTTAAATAACATTAGTCCGATAATTTTCAAGGTTCAATATAAATTATTCGTCTATCAAATATATAAAAAGAATAAAAACTTGAAAGGTTATTTATATTGTTTCCTTAACAATAAACCGATATTTTGCCCTTCCTTTTTTTAACAATGATTTAGTTAAATTTTCATTCATTTATCTCTTGTATATTTTAATCTTAACACTATTCAAAACGGATACTTTTTCACTCATTCCGATATTTGAAAACGATACCTAACGTTATATAAAAACAGACCACGTGTATATATAAAAACAATTAATTGTAATTTACGTGACTGAAATATTACTAACTACAGTCTAAAATATAAACATAGAAGTTTGAATGTTTATAATATAAGAATGATCTCTTCAGATAGGAAAGATAATTTCGAGACAACATAACATGTGAAAGATTAAGTTATACTCTATAAAACCATAAGCGCTCTCTTTCTTATTAAAGTAAATGCCCGTTGATATATGCAATTTTATGTTATTATAAGTATTGTAAATTCTAAATTTATCACTTACCAACTCTTTTATACCATAATGTAGCGCAATCTCTTTAAAATAACACTCTTGTAATACATAATAAACATAATAAACCATATACTAAATGTTATATATAATACAGTCTTCAGTTTCAGCTGTACCAAATCTTTTTAAGTATATTTAATGACCAGCGATAAATGGTATATTATAAAAAGTAACGTATACTGTTTATTCTTTTCGTTTAAATTAGTATTTGTATGTTAATCCCTTAGGCCGAGGTTACATTGGATCCGAATGGCGATTTTTTACGACTGTTTAAAAATTTACTCGAAATTTCGCCATTTTTTCACATTTCAAAATTGGTAGCTTAACGAAAATCGGTCCGATTTCGAAAAACTCTATCTCGTTCGAAAGCTCTTTACTTGCGCTCGAAAAAAGTTTAAATCGCTAATAGCGAAATGTATATTATTTATCGAGTTATTAAGCTTCGAAGTTGACCATATTTTACGGAAAGAACTTTAAATTTCCTAGTATAGCGAACTTTCAACAGGGATAACCGGGGAACGGTTAAAGTTTTCGATTTAATTTCTACATCGGAAGAAAGCCCCGAGTACGCAGATCGAAAAGTATAACTATACCGGTCGTAAAATCATTTTAAAGTACGTAAACAGCCGTCCGAACGCGAACGTAGGCGATTTTCCGTAAGATAAGAATAGAGGAAATTTCGTACAACTTTTCAATTTTGGATTTACGATTAAAAATTTAATTTTCAACCGATTTAAAAAATGTTTATTTCGTTTTAAAGCTAATACGTATACGAAAAAATAACGTAATAACTACTTCACCGGTATCTCGACTATTCGATACCGTAATAAGCGCACAAGCTCGTAATGTGCTTCTTAATATTTTTAATGCGGAGCTTTCGAGAACTTATAAAAGCTCGAATTTTGATTTTACGATTTTCTTTTAAATAACTCGAAACGTCGAGAAATATGTTTAAAAAAAAAGGAGCGAAATTTCGTTTGGATCGGATAAACCTTTCTAGAGTTATAAACGATAATAGCCACCTACTAATGAGCGTTAAAAAATTTCACTACCCAAAAGGGCCCCGCGTACCTGAGGTTGTTCAGAAAGTTGGGAGCGCCGTACGACTTGGACAGAATTTCGAGTTAGGCCTTTGTTTTTTTTTACGTCCGTTTTAACGAAAAGTGCACTGCCCGGATAAATGCTCAACTTGGACATTTACGCATTTTTACCGTAGAATATAGGTTATAGGAAATTTAATTATCTATCTATCAATACCAAACTCGACCGGTTATCCTAAATTTATGTAGGTAAGGGGCCGCCTCGATTAAACACGTAGCCTGAAAAACGCGATTTTGACCCAATTTTCGCGAGGTTTTTTAGCCTTAACAGTGAATTGTACGAATTTTTAAGTTATTACAAAATTGTAGGGCCGTCCGTTCCGAATAGGAAAATAAGGTTTTCGAGTAGATCCGATTATTATTCGATTTTATAGAGACGGTTAAGTAAAAAAAGTGCCATTTTAGGCCTTTTTTTGAAGCCCCGTAACACCCCCAATTTTCGAGATAGCCAAAAACGGATTTCACCACGTGAAAGCGCGTATCCAATGACGATTTCGCGACACAACTTTTCTCACGAATTCTGATCCAACGTAACCGCGGCCTTATTCTGAACGTACGCATTGTGATATTGTTTAATCACTTTAATAACCATAATTTAGTTTTTAAGATACTATAATAAATATTAATACTACATGTTATGTTCGGTATTATCATAGATTTATAAAGCATACTTCATTTTTTAAATTATATCTGTCATTATTATTATTATAGTATATTATATAAAATATGCACATGATTTTGTTTATTTTATGTGTTAGAGAAATAATTATAAAATTTATTAACATTATATTTGTATATATTATTTTAACACTTTTGGTAAAACGAGTTATTTAACTTAGAAAAAAATAGTAACTGGATTATTCACATAGTAGATTGTAATTTATACAATACGACAAAGGTATATATGTATATTAGTTTTTAAAATAATGTATTTCCTGACAAGGGAAATGAAATTATAAATTACAAAGCGTTAATTATGATCAATCTGCTGTATAGGAGATAAACAGCCCAAAAAAGAGTAATTCATTTTCATTTTTAAATAATTAAAACATCAGTTAAAAAACTATATTGTAGCCAAATAAAACACACAATATACGATGAATTAAATGCTGAAAGTGATATGTAACTTTCATTGTGTTTCTATTATATTTCCAAATATCATTAACCTCCAGCGATCGATATAAATGAATCATTTACTCAATATATTAAAAAAATAAAACTAATTCAGATAATAATTAAATGTTTACTTATATTACCATTTACATGATGAAATAATCAAATTAACTATTACAGCACTTTCAACATATCAATAAAACAAAATTATGCAAAGTAAGTCAACTTAATAACAAATAGATTAGACGTATAATAATAATCGTATTAAATATTTTTTTATTTATTAAATCTCAAAAATGTTTAACGAAATGAAATACATGAAATTAGATTAACTAAATCATTAATACATTCATTAAGCCATATAATTAAATAAAAAAAAATATAAAAAGTTTCGGTTACTTACATAGTTAATAATAAAATTTATTATATTATTCCTTTAATATTCATTAATTTCAATCGTTAAGATAATTATATATATATCCGAATTCCTACTGAGTCAATTTGAACCTTCTGCATTTGCTTTTGAGGAAAGGATTCTGAATTCCAGCAGGTAGGACGAAACGGTGAATAAAATATTCTAACGAACAAAAGAACAAAGGCTAAATATGTGTGAAACGATCTGACTTCGTGGAAAATTCCCTAATTTATATTCAATCATTCTAATAGTATTTGTTTCACAGGATTTTGAATATACAAATATATATATATATATATATATATATATATATATATATATATATATATATATATATATATATATATATATATATATATATACATCCAAAGAGAGAGAAAGGTAGAACGATGTACATATATAAAAGGGTTGTTCTGTGGGTTATATATATATATGCATGCATACATACAAAGGGAGAAAAAGGAGAACGATGTACATATATAAAAGCGTTGTTCTGTGGGTGGTATGAAGGCGACGAAATAACAGTCAAACTTGTGTTTGTTATGTAAAAAAGAGAAATAAAAAACTTAAACTTATTATTTTTTTTAGACATGCATAGCACAGACATATTTACATCTTGAATAAAATACTAAATTAACTGAAATATAATATTATGGGAAAAAATTTTTCAAAACTTCCAGGATTTATATTTAGTTGTATTTTCAATTTTATATGTGTTAGTTTATTGAATTCGTACGTTATGTTGTAATCGAAGTTACTGGCTTTCGTCATTACGAGCTGATTGATGTAATTATAAAAAAAAAAATTGAAAATCGAAGTAGCTTTCTTTAGTTGAGCGAGTAGTAGTAATATTATCCGACTTTAGAAATATGTATTATATTTGCGATAACTGCTAGATATATATTACACAAATTTCCGTTTAAACTTATTTTAAAATAATAATAACAATACAAAATCTAGTCGGAAGTTTTTCTTTAAAATTTTAATTTAGTGTGTCTAATAATCGGACATTAAACAAATATTAAATTGAATTATTTATTATTATAAATTATAAAATAAATATTATAATAATAAATTAGATACAACAATTTCGGAATAACTGCGAGAAAAAAAGAAAAAATCCGATTTATTAATAAAAGTAAAACGATATATTAACAAACCGGAGTAGCAACATGCCGTGCCCATCATCAGAACGATTATTAATAAATCGTTTTTTTTTGTACGCGGTTATTCCGAAACTGTTGTATCTAATTATGAATATCGACTGTGAAAAAAGTTATAAAAAATAATGAAGAACAGTCATTTTAATACTCGATCTCGCGTTATACTATTATAGGAAATTCGGTTCGGATACCTTTAGCATTTCTTTAAATACCATACGCATTCATTCAACGACATCGCAACAGTTCCTCCTGCTGTATACCGACAGGTCGTATTTATATTTTATTTATTTTAATATATTTATATTTCGTAATTTCATGTGTGTTTTATATGTTGATGTGTTCGTGTAAAATATAGTCGTTACTATATAAGGTCTATCGGATGAAACGAAAAAACCGCGAAAAAAAATTTCAAACCCGATCCGAAAATTTCAAAGGGTGCACCGCGATTTTTTCGAAATAATTCGCGAACGATTCGAAATTTTGGAAATAGTGTTTTAATGAAAGTTATTCGTCATTAAAAGACGCGTTTAACGATGGTATTGCCGTATTTTTATATGGAATAATCGCCGAGAAAATCGGGCTTAAAGGGTTTTGGGCCCTTTTTGAAGCCTCTATGGTAGCTAAAGGGTTGGGGTAGGTCTTAAAAGAAAGTAGACGTGGAGGTCTATAATCTATGTTATTAGATAAATGTCTTAAAAATTAACCGGTATCGAGAAATCGCGAGTTGAAAATTTCATTTTCGATTTTTAAAAATTCTGCCAGCGATTTTTGGCCGGCCGATACTACAATGCATTTAGCACTGGCCAATGTTAATTATATATAAAAAAAGATTCAGTGTAGCTCGACACCTATCGATCGTAACGAAAAACACGCCTGGACCAATTTGGCCAAATTTTTTTTTTAAATGTTCGTTGAAGGTCAAGGATGGATTTTACGGCGAGAAAAATTCGTAAAAAAAATTCAGGGTGGTTGGGGGGTTGAAGGGGTAAATATATATATTTATAGCCAGTTATTTTACATTTACTTTTATATATGCTATTCTTTTTAATTTTAGAAGAAATAATTGGCTATTACTGAATCATGTTCGTGTTTATAAGGTTTTTAAAACTTTTAATTGTCTAACATTCAAACTCATTGACATTGGTAATGGCAAATTTCCTAGAGACATGTTGACTGGCTGCATTAACTTTTCTGAAAGTTTTTTGTCAATTAACTCGATCAAAAGATGAACTTATTCAGAAGGTGTTCCCAGATGTTGCTGAAAATTACAGAAACCATGATTTGTTGAGCGAACGAGCTATATTGGCTGCAAAAAACATAGATGTAAATGAATTAAATTTCAAAATTCAAGAACAAATTACAGGAGAATCGAGGATATATAAATCAGTTGATTCAGCTACTAACAAAGATGATGTAATCAACTATCCACCGGAATTTTTAAACTCGCTGGATTTGCCAGGATTGCCACCTCACAATCTTCAATTAAAGGTTGGATCGGTAGTTATAATGTTGCGAAATATCAACCAACCGCGTCTTTGCAACGGCACACGTTTAGCGATAAAAAAATTACTAAACAACGTGATAGAAGCAACTATACTAAAGGGAAAGTATAAAGGAGAAGATGTTCTCATACCGCGCATCCCAATTCTTCCGACTGATGTGCCATTTGAGTTTAAACGACTACAGTTTCCAGTGCGGCTTGCTTTTGCTATGATCATAAACAAGTCCCAGGGGCAATCATTAAGTGTTTGTGGTATTAATTTGGAAAACCTATGTTTCTCACATGGTCAATTGTATGTTGCCTGTTCCCGTGTTGGAAAACCATCAGATTTGTTTGTCTATGCGCCAGGTAATCAAACGAAAAACATCGTATATCACAAAGCACTACAATGAAAATAAAACTGATTTTTGTTAATAATTATGATTCACATGATTAACAATAAAGCGATCTATCGGATGAAAAGAAAAAACCGCGTTTCAGCTAATAAATTTATACATTTATTGATTGTGTGGCGATACGAAGTTCGCCGGGTCAGCTAGTATTTAATAAATGTACCGGAACAAATGCCCTTTCCATTTATGAAAGTAAAAATTCGAATAATATAAACGGGTAAATAATAAATATACAAGATATAAATAGTATTGATGGAAAAATCAGACAAAAAACCATCACAAATGAAAAGCGGTAATTTAAAAAATAGTAAATATAAATTAATTTATATAACGAATATTAATATCATTTATAAGTAATGGAAACGAAAGGAAACAAATTATAACGTTATGAGAATAATGCGTCGATGCTTATACTTAGTATATCTAATACTTAGTTCCCTGGAATCGTAATTTCTTATTGCTGTAAGTAAATTATTACGGTGCACACTACAACTGAGAAAAAATGTTTGTGATAGTTTGAGGATATAGTGTTTTATATATGGTATCTGCAGAGCACTATGCATATATGAAATTTTAGTGTATACGGGGAGATTGAGGATACATCTAAGACATCGATTTTGAACTAATTGCAGTCTATTAAAACTAGCATTTGAGACTGAAGACCAAACTGGACAAGAATATGTTAAAATAGGCCTAATGATTGACTTGTAGATTATTAATTTATTATTAATATTTAAGTGAGATTTACGTTTGAAAATGGGATAAATTGAACAGATTGCTCTGTCTTCAATGATGCATGGTCAATATGCTTAGAAAACGTTAGTCTCTTGTCTAAAATGACACCAAGATAGCGTATCTGGTCAGACCATTCTATATTAATGCCACTGACATGAAGTCTGGTCGGTAAAAACGGTCTTCGACGAGTGAAGAAAATTGCTTTCGTTTTGGAAGGATTAAGAGCAATTTGCCATTTAGAAAAATACTTAATTACACGATCAACACCGGATTGTAACCTATTGCTGATAGTACTTGGCCTGTAGGAACTGCAGTACAACGCTGTGTCATCAGCGTATAAGGCAACCTCAATGTTATTTATATGCGGGAAATCATGCATGAAAAATGTAAATAAGAATGGCCCCAGCACGCTACCCTGAGGCACGCCGGCAGAACAGGACTTGCTACTTGATTTCGCATTATTTATAATGGTATAAAATGATCGATTACTTAAGTAACTATTAATCAGTTTAATATGCATTGTGAGTATAAATATGCATTTACATTTTTTTATATGTTATAAGCAAATATACGATTTTTTTCAACAGTGCTACATAGACTTAGAAAAAGTAGCGATAGTATGATTAACCGTCAGATGAAGATTGAGTACGCATTCCTGTAATAAGATTAGAGTAAGTTGATTGTTGTGAAAGATTCAGTAATTCAGCTGTTATGATTCAAGTAGATGAAAGAAATGATTAGCTCCAATGAAACATCGGGCTGGCAAAAGAAATTAAAATTATAAAGGTCTACGATTATTAAATTTATAAATAATTAAATAATTATTATAAGTCGCGAAAAGCAGTGAAACGAGACGGTACGAATTATTTTAGAGTAATAAAGATCTTAATTGCGCATTTTGCAAAATTGCCTGTTTGAGCGATAAGTAAATAATTTTGTCTTTAATTTAATAATTAACATCCTAACATACATATATATATATATATATATATATATATATATATATATATATATGTGCATAAATATTTATCGGTACATAAAACAAAATATTCTTAGTATCGAATTATTTAAAATGCCTAAGAACATCTTTATTTGTAGTTGTAAATAAAGAGCGATATATATATATATATATATATATATATATATATATATATATATATATATAGATAGATAGACATATTCCCTATAGATAGTGCTAGTTTTATTCGGCGAGTAAAATGTGATGTCGATACGGCTAATTCACCATGACCAGTTAAAACATATGGAGACGATTTTATTTCTTCGTTGTTGTTGGCTCTCCTTTTTTACGCAAAAAACTGACGTCACTTATTGATGATGTCACATTTTAAATCTCATTTCGTACGAAGTGTAGTTTTTCAATAGTTACAAGACTTGTCTTGTGACAAGATGTTACATCTACAAGTAATAAAACTGACGGAAACATACATCCAGCAGAGAGTTTGACACTCGTTACGGGTGGCGAAAAAGGGTCTAGGTTCGAATTTGAAGCACGCCCTACGTTCATAGTCGTATAATATACGTGTATATATATATATATATATATATATCTTGTAGTTGTTCAGCTTACTGTTTCCCGCTTTTAGTTGAAACGATCTGACAGAGATGGAACTAATATATGTAAAACGATCTGACAAAGATGGAACTAATATATAACCGTGATGGTCGATAATTCCAAGGCGGCCATCATAAATGTCATCAGTTGTCTAGTAACTGTCCCCTAAGTGTTAACTGCGTAACAAGTAAAATCACCCTCCATATTAGACCGCTTAACTACTCCGTTCATATTGCTGCGAAAAGAACACCATTAGCAGTTTAACGTGTTAGAAAAAGAAAAGAAATAATTATCGTAACGGTGTGTACATATGCGCTACTTCAGCCATACATAGTATTACAGTACACATACACACACACACACACACACTATCACATTTCCGCGACGAGGTTACAAAATGTACTAACACGTGGTTCAGTTCTAGATAGTAGAAGGAGGTAAATTGTTATTCGTTTATTTCAGTGCTTCCCAAACTAGCAGTGTCTAGTTATGTATATATATGTTATCTCCGTGCATTTATTATTTACTTATTGCATACGCATTACATTTAATTTAATTAGCCATCTAAATATTCGCGTGAATTTGATAATGAAACATCGCAATTCGGATTAAACCGATATTTGGTTTAATATTCAAATAATTTTTGAATGTTTGTATGAATACGAAACAATGCTGAACCGTGTTAAAATCAGTTTTCATAAACGCACGCATACATATTTATATATTATATATATATGCGCACACTTATATAATTACGTATGTGTGTGTGGTGAAGGTGTGTATGTTCTTAAAAATGAAAATTAGTCTTTTATTTTTAACCTATTCCAAAAAATTTAATTTTTTTATTAATAAAAAAAAATTACCTATTGCGATTTCGTTTCTCTATTGCGTAACGTTTGTTTTATTGTCTACAAATTTTATTAAGATAATTACACGATTTCTAAAAATGTAATTTTAATAAAACTAACGCTACGTCTATAATGTTCCAGTTATTTCGACAGACTTTTTTCTATTATATAACAAATGTGCTTTCTATTCGTGTTAATTATAAACAGAATGGGAAATATTTTGTTAAAATTATGACTGTTATGAAACTATAACAATGTGCATACAACTTAATATAATTAATTGTTTATAACAAATTTTACAAATATCAATATTTTGCGTTGATAAAAATTTATTATATAAATATGTTATAACGAAAATGTTCTATTTTATTAAACTGTTAAAAAATAGTTTTTTAGTGATTGACTGTTAAACTTATAATTTAAAGCATTAAAGTATGCGAGTTTGGCGACAGCATTTTGTACTGCCCGTTCGAATTATAGGGTAATTTTTCTTACATTCAGATTTCTATTTATCGTCGATGCAGTTTGAGAGAGGAACGTCCACACTGTAGTGCACTGTACTTTCCCTGGTAGAAAGCAATATAACCATGGAATATATATAAATAATTGTAATGTCCACGAATTGTGTACGAAAAAATTTTAAAAATTTCCTACATATTGCATTTGAAATTAATGAATATTTAAGAAAATTGTGTTTTATTTTATAAGCACGAAACTTTAGACCTATTTACTCACACTTATATTTTACTTACTGACTATAAATTTGTAATCTATCACATAAATATAGACGCGTATTATTTAGCAATACACGTCATACATCATCATCATTTAGTCGTAACTCCACGTAGGAGTATCGTGATCAATATTTTCTGCCTCCGTCCCGGACGATCTTCGGCATCATGAACGCATTTTGAAAATGACATCCGAGCTGCAGCAGTCACTGCATCTGTCCATTTAATTGGTACTCTACCTTTTGGCCGCACACCATTCATTCTTCCGATAACTATTGTTCTTTCGATTCCGTCATGTTTTCGTATGATATGACCAAAAAATCTCATAATACGTGCGACAACTTCTATTGTTAATCTGCGGTTTTGGACGAATTTCTTCCAAAATAGACGTATTAGTACGCTTTTCCATCCACGAAACTCGAAGGAGCCGCCTCCAGCACCATATTTCGAAACTATTTATGCGAGTTTGTTCGGACTTTCTGATCGTCCACGTTTCTGAACCATATAGAAATATTGAAAAAACCAGAGTGCGTACAAGTTGAATTTTTGTATTTTTCGTAACAGAGGAATCTTTCCATATCCGTGTTAGTTTAACCATCGCAGTCCGTGCTAGTTGAATTCTTCTCTTGATCTCACCTTCAGATCCGCCTTTACTTTCCCCAACAAGGATCCCAAATAAACGAAATTTTCTACCGTTTCATAACCAGGAATGGTTTTATATTTTTCCTTTATTGTATTCTTCCGATCAATTACCATTAACTTAGTTTTTCCATTATTTATTTGTAGACCATAGCATTTACTTATATCTTCTAATTTCTTCAACAATCTTTGCATTTTTTCCATGTTAGGTGCTATCAATGCTATATCGTCAGCAAATCGTAAGTTTGTAACTTTGAGTCCTCCGATAGAAACGCCTTCATCCCAATCCTCTAAAACTTTTCTCACTATATGTTCTCCGTATAAATTAAACAATATGGGTGAAAGTACACATCCTTGTTTTACACCTTTCTTTACACAATAATCTGATAATAAATACTAAAAAAACAAAATGTATGTTCTTCAAATCTATGATGGATATAGAAAGATACAAACCTATATTACAGATGCACTCAAATGATTGTGCCCATTACATGAAACAGGACAATAAGTGCAGTAACAAAGATTGCGAACAAATAGAAATGGTACGAGAACACAGATACTTGGGTGTAATTATTGACGAAAATTTAAGATGGGATAAACACATAAGTTCTGTGGAAAAAAAAATTCGAGCAACATTGCCAGCATTGTATACATTACAAAACTATGTTAGCAAAGAAATATTAAAAATAGTATATTACGCGCTGATTGATTCACGATTAAGATATGGTGTGCAGGCATGGAGTTTAGCTAAGAAGTATTATACTGTACGTATCGATCGTTTACAGAGAAAATCCTTACAACTAATTACAAGAGATAATGATAGTGAATTACATAAACTTTTGAAGGAGGAAAACATGCTGGTTATAAAAGGACTGCGCTTAATGGTTAGAATGTTGGATTATATTCGAAATCGGAAACCTGTAAAAGTTAGGGAAAGAAAAGAAATAACATATGATCTAAGGAAGATACAAAAATATCATACTCAAATACTGAAATCGAAGCATGGAAATCAGACAGATATGTACATATTGCCGCGTATGATGAACGAGATACCAGAAGAAATATTGAACGAAAGGATGGAGAGGAGACTAAAACGTGAATTAAAAAAATGGTTACAAAATAAGGAAAATGTGGATAAAATACTATAAGAATAATGAAATGACGAGGATTATGAAATATAAATATAGAATGATACAATGCGGATGTCAGGGTTCTACTACCGATTGGAAAATTAAAATTTTGGTGTAAATGGGAGTCTATATGTGGATGATTAGAGTGTAAATATATTGTTTGCAAATTGAAAGTTAATATGAATTAAAACTACTCTAACAGATATATACATGAATTCTATGTGTGTGTGTGAGCATGGTACTGATCAGTACTTAAGCTCACTTTGGCAGTTAAGTTAGAGAGTATGTGAGAGTGTAAATGAGTTCTAATTATATAAATAAACGGTAATTAAAGAAATCAATATAATAAATGTAATCAAAATAAAAATTTATATTAAGCGTAAATGTATAATATTAAATCATAAGAAATGTAATTACCCGTCGACAAGCGAAAGCTTGACGGGATAAGTAGTATTAAAATAATTGTATTATGTCGTATGAGTGTTGTTGTGTTGTTGTGTGTATATGAGGGCGCAGGCCCTAGCGTGACCCAGTCCCTTTTTTAGGCAGGCGTGTCGAGCTGTCACAAACTGTCAACGAGGCAATAACAAAATCGTAAAAACAACACCGTCGAAATTCGGTATTTTAACGACCGTGATCAGGAATGACGCCAAGGCCCACCATAAAGGCCGCCTCGTAAATGTCATCAGTTGTCTTGTAACTGTCCCCTTAAGTGTTAACTGTGTAATAAATAAAATCACCCTCGATATTAGACATTTAAACTAATCTCTTCATACTTCTGGGAAAGAACACGGTTAGGAGTTTAATGTGTCAGAAAAGGAAAAGAAATAATTCGTTTCCGTGTGTTACATATGCTTGTAATTACTTTAAAAATACTTAGTATTACATCAACACACACACACAACCACATCTCTACATAAAATATGCTTAAGCCAGAGTTCAATTCTATAAAAAAAGGGGAAGATAGTAGTTTCGTGTATTTCTGCATTCCTTTTTATTCGTTTCCTTCATTGCTTCCCAAAATAGCGGTATCTAATAAATATGTATATATCTTATCATTGTGTATTTGATATAGTGTGAAATCGCGCATTACACGCGCACACATACACAATTGGATTCGAAAATATCGTAATGATAATGAAAATATTCAAGTTCATTCATAGGAGTTTCAATGTAATATAGGGATAATCACACAAATAGTGACATGTAGTGTATATACAGTTTACGTTAAATTAGCGATCTAAATAATCCGATGAATGTACTGAAACATCACAAATCAGATTAAACTGATATTTGGTTTGATATTCAAATAATTTTCGAATTCTTGTATGAATACAGACAAATAAAACCGCGTTCAAATCAGTTTTCATAAATGCACCATACACACGCACACAACACATACATATATATACACATACTTATATAATTTCACATATATGTGATGAACGCGTGCATGTTTTTAGAAATAAAAACTACTTCATTTTTACCCTATTCAGGTTTTTTTCTTATTAGTAAACAAAAATTACGTATTGTGATTTTGTGCCATGGTTTCTTTATTGCGTAACATTTATTTTATTGTCTACAATTTTTATTAGAAAAATTACAATTTCTGAAAATATAATTTTAATAAAACTAATACTACGTCCATAATGTTCCAGTTATTTTTGCGGACTTTCCTATCATATAACAAATGTGTTTTGTATTCTGTTAATTATAAACAGAATGGGAAATATTTTCTTAAAATTACAACTATTAGACGTGTGTACCATTTAATATAATTAATTGTTTATAAAAATTTCAAACATTTCAATTTTGTGTTGAAAAAACTCTATTTTATACGTGTTATAATGAAAATTTTCCATTTTATTAAGATGTTAAAAATTAGTTTTTGGTAACTGACTATAAAGTTATAATTTAAAGCATTAAAGTATGTGTATATAAATATATATTATATAAGTATCTCGCGGTACATGTTTATATATATATATATATATATATATGTATATATGTGTGTGTGTATTTGCACGATGCAATTTAATACATATGTATAAATTTCACTAATTTAATTATACTTTATATTAATGTAAATAATGAATAATTAAATTAATTTTGTTCACATGTTTTTTGCAAATCCCATAAAACATTTTTGATAGTTTTTGTACTTTACAAACAGATATATTTGACATCATTATTAAATTATCATTAATTGTCCATTATGATTTTTAATCAATTAGTTTTCAAGGAGCATTATTTCGCATAATTCTGATTTGTTAATATTTTTAGTGTTCCGGGTAAATTATTTCATTATGTTAAAATCAATATGAATAAACTTTTAATTAGTAGTGAAATGATTTGTATTCTATTAATGTATTTATTAATAAGCACATTTTGATTTATATTTATTTATAGTGCGAATCGTTTCAGGAATGTCGACATTTTAATATACTTTTTGTGTGTGTTACCAATTAAAAAGTAAAATAGTGAGGGTGTATATAAATAATTTTCATATTCATGATTGGTTAGAATTAATAGATTCCATCACCTATGTTTATATTATTGTTGTGTAATTCATTCAGCGGCTATTGTATTTTATCTATCCACAAAATAAAATTTTATTTTACAAGCAATAGTTAAATTATACGTGAATTAGTTAACTGTTTTTTTTTTTTAATTTTTTATAAATGTTTAAAAAGTTACTATATTATATAAACTGAAAATTTATATTATTATGCCATTAATGTGTTTCTACATTATTAATAAATACAAAATAAAAAACTCTCTTCGGAAAACCCATTGATAAAAATATAATCAAAGCTAACAATTTTTATAAAGAGAGAACTTATATGTAAAATTGCAGGAAAAATATAAAATACAAAAAAAAACCTGCATTTAAAAATGATAGAGTTTATACACACTTTTCTTATCATAATGAACTTACAAGTAGCTTAATTTTTTTGTTAACATTAGAACTAGGGTTTATATTACAACTGGCTTACTGGAAAAGGATATATTTTATACGCCTATGCTTTATACCTGTGTCGTAGAGATTGCTAATTGTAGTCACCTATCGAATTTACTATTGGAATATACAAAAATGATTTAATGAAAGCTTACGCTTAGTAAAAATGATTTACTCAATTTTTCTCATTTAAAGTTCGATTGTCCACTTACAGTAAAATTGGATATGTTTATTCGTTTTATAAATGTAAATCATATTCAAAATTTTAATTTATTCTTTATATCAGGCAAATTATTAAGTTTTAATAACGAGTTCAAGATATTATGAATGTTGTATTATATAATAAAAAGTGTTGAATATATTTAAATATTTCTCATATTAATCTATTTTATATGTACATTGCCGTATTAAATAATTGAAGACCCATGAGTACAAACAACATAAGGGACAAGGAAAAAAATTATGAATTTGAAAACTATTGCATCGGCAAAAATATACATATAAAAAACTTTTTAAAAACTTATTAATTTAAACGAATCTTGAAAAATAAGTACTTTATTTTCATTTATTTTGATAAAATTAAAATATATCGAATAGGTAATACATTTATAGCAACAAATACTTATATAGAATACTTATTCAAAAACTTATAAAACAAAATATTTTCCTACTTTTTTTTCTGCGAAATTTTTTATAATCTTATTAATTCCTATTTCTCGTAATATATCTCGCTTCGTACTCATAATTGTCAATTAATTTAAACGATATTGAGCAATTGATGTTTATAATCCATTTTTCACAATAAATAATTTGGAGAATGATCTTTCGCCGGTTAAGTTGCTACTCATTAACGTTAAATATACCCGTATGACTATTTCAACATTCGGAAAAAATTCCTTCGTCTAAAATTAAGGAATATGCATTGCTTGCTCTTTATATTAAAATTTTTTTTCAATAGTTTTATTATTTTCGTGGGGGCCCTGGGCCAGTGTCCGATGTGCCTTTATGTAAATCCCTCCCTGATGAGGATACCTATACATTATCTATCTTTCACATTGTGCAGTATTTTGAATAAGTTGTATGAGTATAAAAATAATATTAATTAAACTACAATAGAAGTGCCGCAAATAATAAACACGTCCCTTCATTAAAAAATCATCTTACAATATAACAACAAATAATAAATATATGACATATGACAGTAGTGATGAAACAAATATTGAATAAAGAAACATGTAAAGAGAGTGGGAATTTTAGAACTATTTGATTGTAGTTAGTAATATTTGACCTTAGAGCGAACGAAAAAGAAGGACAAGGTTGAACAAATTGTTTCGCTTTTCGGTTACATGAATTACAATTAAATTTTTGTAGATAGTGTATATATGTATTTGTTTTTATACAAAAACTTGCAAAGCATTAAGTTATATCGGAACAAACTGAAATAGTATGTACATTGAATAATATTAAGATAAAAATGATTAAAGTATTTTTAACTATATCGGAAAACGTAAAGATCGTGATTAATTTTCCAGCGATTACAAAGAATACAAAAATGAAGACATGACAGCTAAATTATTAATTACAGAAAAAGGCTTGCAATATCATTAACTTATATATGAAAAATGAAGATATAACAAAAGTATACTTTTTCAAACTGGAAACTTACCAAATATACTCTTCTTACATATTCGGTTTTTTCATGAATTTAAGTGGAACGTTCGTTCGCAATATCCAAAAATAAATTGATCGTAATTATATAAATCGGCGGAATAAACGAAGTTACTAAATCACAAAGTAATAGTCTGTTAAATCAAATACATACGAAACTGAAAATAAATTAGTTGATTGTTCTCTACATAAGTTATAGTAGTAATAACAAAATTTCTAACGCCAGGTATGAACTTATGAAACTGGTTAGAACGCATCAATACTTAGAATTAAACTGAAAGATATTTAGATGTTTTAGAATATGTTACTGCCTTATATGACTATCAATAGTGATGATAGAATTCAGAACGAAGTTAAAAACAAGTTTTAACCCTTTTTTCGATATATAGGAAAATCTATTATGGATGATGAACATCCCAAAATAAAAAAAATCGAATGTGAATGATATTTTTTATACTACAGAAAGGACCACTATTGTGATGAACAAAGAGAATGAAACTGTGAGTTGAGATTCTACACATATACTTGCGACACGCACACTATGTATAAAATTAATATTCGTTTTTTTTTTGTTTTTTTTTTTTAAAGTGAAGATATAGCCAACCTATTTTCAAAAACACAAGGACGAGTTTGTCAATATTTTCCAAGATTTTTTATAAAAATCCGTCTGAAAGGAATCATTCTTTTTTATATCTGTATCAAGTTAATATAAATATCAATAATATCTATATATATATATATATATATATATATATATATATATATATATATATATATATATATATATATATATATATATATATTCCTTATATTACAAATAAGTTAGCTTGCCTCTCAATAGATTTTTTTAGTTGTCAGAGTGTTTGACTAAAGAACATTAATGTCGAGTCCTTGAAAATAGCGACTTATAACATTTTCAATATGTGACGCATAACGAGATAAGAATTTTATAATTTTATTATATATGTCTCAGAAAGATTGCTCGGTACAAGCACCATATTAGTTAATTAGCAATACATAATGTTGATATAATAGCAAACAAAAGGATTTTTATTTAGAGAGACGTTCATCTAAATAGAGCTTAGGTTTAAGTCGACGCACACTTATCATGATAGTTGCAAACGTGCGTACCTATAGCCACAGTTTTTATTATAATTATTACTGTATCGTTAAAATCTGGTTTAAGATGTGTAAACTTTTATCATATAGCAATGATAATAATTTAAATTAAAACGCCCTTATAATTTCAAAGAGAGTTGAAATTAAAAATTGCACATGCACAAAACCAACCTGTAAGTTTGCGTTCGGTTCAGTGAACGGAAAAACGCAAAAAATAGCCAATAAGGGAATATCTGCCGTGCAAACTTCGTCACACAATTGAAAAAAATGAATGGTGCGCTATACAATGATAAGAAAAAAAGCAGAACCCGATGGGGTTAAATAAGGATAATTATATATATATATAAAAAATATGGGGTCTAACAATAAGAGAAAATAACGAAACTCGGATGCGGGGTCTATGCTGAGTATCCACAAGGAAAACGTAAGAACAAAAATGTTCATTAAGAAAGGAGAATTCGGTTCGATTTTGTGAGATCAACAGAAAGAATGTAGGTTGGCCAGCGTGTAAAAAAGTGACATATTCCGATCACCTATTGAAGCACAAGTTTGTGAAGTAGAATACCGGAGGATAAATTAAAGCAGAATAAAAACCAGATTAGTTTTCTCTTTGCGTTGTAATTCAGTTAACGTAAAAGAACAAGTTTTTCATTAGCGAAAGCGTAAAATTATATCGTTTAAATTATTTCAAGAAAAATTAACTTAGTGTAATTAGAAATAACTCGCGTGTAATTATTATCGATATTGCTATTCGATATTAAAATATTTTTTTAGCGTGTTATCGTTAAAATTAGAATAATTTCATTGCGTATATTTCACGTTAAATAAGTGTGTTAAATAATTCATTTACACTTCACCTATTTAAAAGTGCATTTGTTTACACAATGTATTGTATATAGTCGCTCCAAATAAAAAAAAAAGACTGTTCGGTATAAACATCGCGTTAATAAATAACTTTCGAAATCGTTATGTCTGCTCGTACGCTAGTTTGGGTAACACTGATTTTTCGTCATTCTCATTTTTCCGATACATATTCACATATGTGTAAAATGGTTTCTATACCCTACAAGTATTTCTTTTTCGCTCTCACGTATAGGTAAAGTCCAGATGGTCGCTGTACCAGTTCGTCCTTTTTCGTATGCGTATTTATTTTTCACTCCCACACATATGTGAAGGCTGTAACTGGTTTAACAGCAAAAGGCGACTTAATAGGGGTGATCAGACACGCGACGAAAGTAAGACTCATAAAACTAATCGCTAGTCGTAAATTCTGTCCCTTTGAAAATTCCAGTGGCGTCATTCGTGACAACAGTGTTATATGTATATATATATATATATATATATATATATATATATATATATATATACATATAACACTGTTGTCACGAATGACGCCATTGGAATTTTCAAAGGGACAGAATTTACGACTAACGATTAGTCTTATGAGTCTTACTTTCGTCGCGTGTCTGATCACCCCTATTAAGTCGCCTTTTGCTGTTAAACCAGTTACGGTCTTCACATATGTGTGGGAGTGAAAAACAAATACGCATATACGAAAAAGGACGAACTGGTACAGAGACCATCTGGTCTTTACCTATACGTGAGAGCGAAAAAGAAATACTTGTAGAGTATAGAAACCATTTTACACATATGTGAATATGTATCGGAAAAATGAGAATGACGAAAAATCAGTGTTACCCAAACTAGCGTACGAGCAGACATAACGATTTCGAAAGTTATTTATTAACGCGATGTTTATACTGAACAGTCTTTTTTTTTATTTGGAGCGACTATATACAATACATTTTGTAAACAAATGCACTTTTAAATAGGTGAAGTGTAAATGAATTATTTAACACACTTATTTAATGTGAAATATACGCAATGAAATCAGTCTAATTTTAACGATAACACGCTAAAAAAATATTTTAATATCGAATAGCAATATCGATAATAATTACACGCGAGTTATTTCTAATTACACTAAGTTAATTTTTCTTGAAATAATTCAAACGATATAATTTTACGCTTTCGCTAATGAAAAACTTGTTCTTTTACGTTAACTGAATTACAACGCAAAGAGAAAACTAATCTGGTTTTTATTCTGCTTTAATTTATCCTCCGGTATTCTACTTCACAAACTTGTGCTTCAATAGGTGATCGGAATATTTAATGTCACTTTTTTACACGCTGGCCAACTTACATTCTTTCTGTTGATCTCACAAAATCGAACCGAATTCTCCTTTCTTAATGAACATTTTTGTTCTTACGTTTTCCTTGTGGATACTCAGCATAGACCCCGCATCCGAGTTTCGTTATTTTCTCTTATTGTTAGACCCCATATTTTTTATATATATATATAATTATCCTTATTTAACCCCATCGGGTTCTGCTTTTTTTCTTATCATTGTATAGCGCACCATTCATTTTTTTCAATTGTGTGACGAAGTTTGCACGGCAGATATTCCCTTATTGGCTATTTTTTGCGTTTTTCCGTTCACTGAACCGAACGCAAACTTACAGGTTGGTTTTGTGCATGTGCAATTTTTAATTTCAACTCTCTTTGAAATTATAAGGGCGTTTTAATTTAAATTATTATCATTGCTATATGATAAAAGTTTACACATCTTAAACCAGATTTTAACGATACAGTAATAATTATAATAAAAACTGTGGCTATAGGTACGCACGTTTGCAACTATCATGATAAGTGTGCGTCGACTTAAACCTAAGCTCTATTTAGATGAACGTCTCTCTAAATAAAAATCCTTTTGTTTGCTATTATATCAACATTATGTATTGCTAATTAACTAATATGGTGCTTGTACCGAGCAATCTTTCTGAGACATATATAATAAAATTATAAAATTCTTATCTCGTTATGCGTCACATATTGAAAATGTTATAAGTCGCTATTTTCAAGGACTCGACATTAATGTTCTTTAGTCAAACACTCTGACAACTAAAAAAATCTATTGAGAGGCAAGCTAACTTATTTGTAATATAAGGAAATATATATATATATATATATATATATATATATAGATATTATTGATATTTATATTAACTTGATACAGATATAAAAAAGAATGATTCCTTTCAGACGGATTTTTATAAAAAATCTTGGAAAATATTGACAAACTCGTCCTTGTGTTTTTGAAAATAGGTTGGCTATATCTTCACTTTAAAAAAAAAAAACAAAAAAAAAACGAATATTAATTTTATACATAGTGTGCGTGTCGCAAGTATATGTGTAGAATCTCAACTCACAGTTTCATTCTCTTTGTTCATCACAATAGTGGTCCTTTCTGTAGTATAAAAAATATCATTCACATTCGATTTTTTTTATTTTGGGATGTTCATCATCCATAATAGATTTTCCTATATATCGAAAAAAGGGTTAAAACTTGTTTTTAACTTCGTTCTGAATTCTATCATCACTATTGATAGTCATATAAGGCAGTAACATATTCTAAAACATCTAAATATCTTTCAGTTTAATTCTAAGTATTGATGCGTTCTAACCAGTTTCATAAGTTCATACCTGGCGTTAGAAATTTTGTTATTACTACTATAACTTATGTAGAGAACAATCAACTAATTTATTTTCAGTTTCGTATGTATTTGATTTAACAGACTATTACTTTGTGATTTAGTAACTTCGTTTATTCCGCCGATTTATATAATTACGATCAATTTATTTTTGGATATTGCGAACGAACGTTCCACTTAAATTCATGAAAAAACCGAATATGTAAGAAGAGTATATTTGGTAAGTTTCCAGTTTGAAAAAGTATACTTTTGTTATATCTTCATTTTTCATATATAAGTTAATGATATTGCAAGCCTTTTTCTGTAATTAATAATTTAGCTGTCATGTCTTCATTTTTGTATTCTTTGTAATCGCTGGAAAATTAATCACGATCTTTACGTTTTCCGATATAGTTAAAAATACTTTAATCATTTTTATCTTAATATTATTCAATGTACATACTATTTCAGTTTGTTCCGATATAACTTAATGCTTTGCAAGTTTTTGTATAAAAACAAATACATATATACACTATCTACAAAAATTTAATTGTAATTCATGTAACCGAAAAGCGAAACAATTTGTTCAACCTTGTCCTTCTTTTTCGTTCGCTCTGAGGTCAAATATTACTAACTACAATCAAATAATTCTAAAATTCCCACTCTCTTTACATGTTTCTTTATTCAATATTTGTTTCATCACTACTGTCATATGTCGTATATTTATTATTTATTGTTATATTGTAAGATGATTTTTTAATGAAGGGACGTGTTTATTATTTGCGGCACTTCTATTGTAGTTTAATTAATATTATTTTTATACTCATACAACTTATTCAAAATACTGCACAATGTGAAAGATAGATAATGTATAGGTATCCTCATCAGGGAGGGATTTACATAAAGGCACATCGGACACTGGCCCAGGGCCCCCACGAAAATAATAAAACTATTGAAAAAAAAATTTAATATAAAGAGCAAGCAATGCATATTCCTTAATTCTAGATAAAGGAATTTTTTCCGAATGTTGAAATAGTCATACGGGTATATTTAACGTTAATGAGTAGCAACTTAACCGGCGAAAGATCATTCTCCAAATTATTTATTGTGAAAAATGGATTATAAACATCAATTGCTCAATATCGTTTAACTTAATTGACAATTATGAGTACGAAGCGAGATATATTACGAGAAATAGGAATTAATAAGATTATAAAAAATTTCGCAGAAAAAAAAGTAGGAAAATATTTTGTTTTATAAGTTTTTGAATAAGTATTCTATATAAGTATTTGTTGCTATAAATGTATTACCTATTCGATATATTTTAATTTTATCAAAATAAATGAAAATAAAGTACTTATTTTTCAAGATTCGTTTAAATTAATAAGTTTTTAAAAAGTTTTTTATATGTATATTTTTGCCGATGCAATAGTTTTCAAATTCATAATTTTTTTCCTTGTCCCTTACGTTGTTTGTACTCATAGGTCTTCAATTATTTAATACGGCAATGTACATATAAAATAGATTAATATGAGAAATATTTAAATATATTCAACACTTTTTATTATATAATACAAGATTCATAATATCTTGAACTCGTTATTAAAACTTAATAATTTGCCTGATATAAAGAATAAATTAAAATTTTGAATATGATTTACATTTATAAAACGAATAAACATATCCAATTTTTCTGTAAGTGAACAATCGAACTTAAAATGAGAAAAATTGAGTCAATCATTTTTACTAAGCGTAAGCTTTCATTAAATCATTTTCGTATATTCCAATAGTAAATTCGATAGGTGACTACAATTAGCAATCTCTACGACGCAGGTATAAAGCATAGGCGTATAAAATATGTCCTTTTCCAGTAAGCCAGTTGTAATATAAACCCTAGTTCTAATGTTAACAAAAAAATTTAGCTACTTGTAAGTTCATTATGATAAGAAAAGTGTGTATAAACTCTATCATTTTTAAATGCAGGTTTTTTTTTTGTATTTTATATTTTTCCTGCAATTTTACATATAAGTTCTCTCTTTATAAAAATTGTTAGCTTTGATTATATTTTTACCAATGTGTTTTCCGAAGAGAGTTTTTTATTTTGTATTTATTAATAATGTAGAAACACATTAATGGCATAATAATATAAATTTTCAGTTTATATAATATAGTAACTTTTTAAACATTTATAAAAAATTAAAAAAAAAAACAGTTAACTAACACACGTATAATTTAACTATTGCTTGTAAAATAAAATTTTATTTTGTGGATAGATAAAATACAATAGCCGCTGAATGAATTACACAACAATAATATAAACATAGGTGATGGAATCTATTAATTCTAACCAATCATGAATACGAAAATTATTTATATACACCCTCACTATTTTACTTTTTAATTGGTAACACACACAAAAAGTATATTAAAATGTCGACATTCCTGAAACGATTCGCACTATAAATAAATATAAATCAAAATGTGCTTATTAATAAATACATTAATAGAATACAAATCATTTCACTACTAATTAAAAGTTTATTCATATTGATTTTAACATAATGAAATAATTTACCCGGAACACTAAAAATATTAACAAATCAGAATTATGCGAAATAATGCTCCTTGAAAACTAATTGATTAAAAATCATAATGGACAATTAATGATAATTTAAAAATGATGTCAAATATATCTGTTTGTAAAGTACAAAAACTATCAAAAATGTTTTATGAGATTTGCAAAAAAACATGTCAACAAAATTAATTTAATTATTCATTATTTACATTAATATAAAGTATAATTAAATTAGTGAAATTTATACATATGTATTAAATTGCATCGTGCTAAATACACACACACACACACATATATATATATATATATATATATATATATATATATATATATATAAACATGTACCGCGAGATACTTATATAATATATATTTATATACACATACTTTAATGCTTTAAATTATAACTTTATAGTCAGTTACCAAAAACTAATTTTTAACATCTTAATAAAATGGAAAATTTTCATTATAACACGTATAAAATAGAGTTTTTTCAACACAAAATTGAAATGTTTTAAATTTTTATAAACAATTAATTATATTAAATTGTACACACGTCTAATAGTTGTAATTTTAAGAAAATATTTCCCATTCTGTTTATAATTAACAGAATACAAAACACATTTGTTATATGATAGGAAAGTCCGCAAAAATAACTGGAACATTATGGACGTAGTATTAGTTTTATTAAAATTATATTTTCAGAAATTGTAATTTTTCTAATAAAAATTGTAGACAATAAAATAAATGTTACGCAATAAAGAAACCATGGCACAAAATCACAATACGTAATTTTTGTTTACTAATAAGAAAAAAACCTGAATAGGGTAAAAATGAAGGAGTAGTTTTTATTTCTAAAAACATGCACGCGTTCATCACATATATGTGAAATTATATAAGTATGTATATATATATATATATGTATGTGTTGTGTGCGTGTGTATGGTGCATTTATGAAAACTGATTTTAACGCGGTTTTATTTGTCCGTATTCATACAAGAATTCGAAAATTATTTGAATATCAAACCAAATATCAGTTTAATCTGATTTGTGATGTTTCAGTACATTTATCAGATTATTTAGATCGCTAATTTAACGTAAACTGTATATACACTACATGTCACTATTTGTGTGATTATCCCTATATTACATTGAAACTCCTATAAATGAACTTGAATATTTTCATTATCATTACGATATTTTCGAATCCAATTGTGTATGTGTGCGCGTGTAATGCGCGATTTCACACTATATCAAATACACAATGATAAGATATATACATATTTATTAGATACCGCTATTTTGGGAAGCAATGAAGGAAACGAATAAAAAGGAATGCAGAAATACACGAAACTACTATCTTCCCCTTTTTTTATAGAATTGAACTCTGGCTTAAGCATATTTAATGTAGAGATGTGGTAGTGTGTGTGTGTGTTGATGTAATACTAAGTATTTTTGAAGTAATTACGAGCATATGTAACACACGGAAACGAATTATTTCTTTTCCTTTTCTGATACATTAAACTCCTAACCGTGTTCTTTCCCAGAAGTATGAAGAGATTTCTAATATGGAGGGTGATTTTATTTATTACACAGTTAACACTTAAGGGGACAGTTACAAGACAACTGATGACATTTACGAGGCGGCCTTTATGGTGGGTCTTGGCGTCATTCCTGATCACGGTCACATATATATATATATTCCTTATTCTCGTATTAGGGGGTTTAAATGTCCGTTCCTTATTCGTTACTTTTGTTACTTTCTTAGTATCAATACATCGTGAAACATTACACACACGCCCACATATATGCACACATATGGCTGGACATATATACGTATGTTATTGAAGGGGGGATAACACCAATTCGAATACGTCAATCATAGGCGTACATGGAATTTACAGAATAAGTAAATATTTGGATAAATTTGATATTCAAATATCATAAATCGAATTAAATCGATATCAGAAAACTTTTTTGGTTTATAAATTGGAAATATATAATTTTAAATTACAATAATGTTTAATCATTGCAACGAAATAGTACAAACTAGTTTTTAAAAATCTTTTGTTATAATAAAATAAAATAAAAAGATTTTTTCAAATCACTGTAATGACGTTATTCGACATAAAAATTATAACCTTACGACTAATTTAAATTCTCCGAATAAAAAATTGATTTTAATATCGATTATGTGGATTCATTTTTCATCAAAATATCCAATATCGAACACTCGGGAGTTATATCGACTGTAAAAATAATTTATTTCATACAGAAATTCTGCGAAAAATGCGTTTAAAAATAACGGTTATATTTCGTAACACGAAGGTTCATTTAATATATTTCGTATTATCGGAAATTTATCATTATAATAATAAACCAATTCACCTTATGTTAAATATAAATTATCTATTTCTATATAATAGGCAAAGTTTTCTTTCAAATGATTTTGTTTTAATAACACAAATTTTTTATTTTATCATAAGTGTTTAAACACTGACTTAATTTTATTTATTCCCTCGTAAATCTGATTCAATTTATCCATCACACACCTAAAACTCACATATATATACATTAAATTTGCAAAATGAAATACAAATATATATATATATATATATAATTAATAAAATGCGTAAGACCTGACGATATACCGCAGGAACTGATCAATGCGATGTCGAAGGGTAGGGCAGTGACGATTCCCCGGTCCAGATCCTAGCGACCTCAGGTGTAGCCGACGCAGCAATTAATTTAAATTTACGCATTATAAATTAATCTGACTAAATATTAACCAACAGGTTTACATGTATTCCAATTAGGATACGGAATGATTATGAATAAGCAATAACATTTTGTAATTAAATGAATCTTTAGTGACTAGATTTAATTTTTTTTTCTTTAAATACTATTATATTCTCGGTTTCTTGCTACAATTAGCGTATACATAACAAAAATTTATAGTTCCAGACATCATATACGATTAAAGAAATTTTAGTAATAATTAAGCAACGCGTATTAAAAAATATTAACGAATACGTTTAAATATCCCGTCCTTATGTTCTCGAGCAACGTAACCTACTCGACTTTTCCTACTACTACGAACGAGAAAACCACGAGGCTGGTCGTTGCACACTTTTAAAATCTAAAGTAAATTTTCTTGGATTCAAATTTAGGTCCATCGACAATGCAATTTAGAATTAGAACGTCCCGACACCTTGCCCTTTTCGTGCAGGAAGCATTTGTAGCCGTGGATCATATATAGTTGATTAAAAAATTTTGGTCGATATTTAAGTGTTCTGTCGGTAAAAATGTCCATTGTTAAATCTGATAGGATTGACATATTTGAGTAACACGTGAATCTGGTGATTTTCGTCAACATACAGAAAGTTTTGATTTTAATATTGGGAGATACTTGCAATGATCTATTGCTTAGAAGACGATGGCTGATTTGTCTAAATATAATAGAAGCAACCGTACATTTTAATTCCGTCCGAGCAACTTCGTTCTTAATAACATTTTTTTTTTTTTTTTTTTTTTTTTTTTTAATGGGGATGCCTTTACAGCTTACCCAACGTGGAGCCGTAATAATCACTAACTCATATTCTTATGAACTCGGACAACTTCTCGAGAAAAGTCGCTATGTCCGGGAATAAATCTAGATTCTCATAAATCTTTTTAGTTAATTTGATGATATTAATGTTATGTTATTGATAAACCCATATATTTGAGTTATCTTAACTATTTGAAACTGACGAATATGTAATGATAGTGATAAATGTTATGAAAATTTAAGAAATATTAATATCCATGATTACTAACTTAAATTTAAAAGTATAAATTATACATTTGTATAATTGGTAAGATTTAATTTCACATGTATACGTATAAATTTGGTTTATTTTATTATGTGGTAATGATTATTATTTTAATGTAATAATGATGTAAATTAATCTATTTTTTTTTCGCAAGTTCTGTAAAATATTTGTATTATTTTGTATAGTTTTGATTTGTTTATATGTTAGCAGATGTCTAATTATTTTACTATGTAAAAAGTAATATAAATGAACTTTCAATTATTACCCGGATTATTTTCATATTTTTAAATATTTTACCAAATAAAAAGAAAGCTAATGTACCATACATAATACTCAGAATGTTATATACTTGATAATTTCAATGGCTTACAATGCCTATTACTTTCATGCATTTAACCCATTGGTTATTTAGTGTGTTTTATTTAGCTACAAATATGGGCGCATACATCTGTTAAATAGTTTGAAATAGTATGCATGCATTTTATAGAACTTCTTAAATAATTTATACAAGTACAAGTACACTATTAATTAAAATTTATAAAAATATAAATTGAGTATGACGACTGAGAAAATATGTCTGCGCAATTAGCCATATTTTGAAGTGGTGCAAACGATTAAAAGTTATAGAGATTAACGTACAATGTGGGATAACAGTCGAAAACAACTTAAAATTTTATAATCTTTTCCATAAATTAAAAAATGAAATAAACAAATTAACGTTTGTTTCATAAACTATATAATAATAATAGACATAATTTAAAAATGGATTTGTACTTTCTAAATCTATAATAGTACTGAACATAACATAATATTATTAATGCTTATTATACGTTTAAAACTAAATTTAACCTTTTAAAGTGAATAAACAATAAGAAAATATTTGGAATCAAAATAAGAGATTAACTTCACAAATTTAAATGAACGATTTTAAAGGAAACAAGTTACCTCAATTTTCATAATGTACAATTTGTCGTTTGTCACGTTAATAAAAAAATTCAAGTACTTCAATTTTATGTTAATGAGAACTAATTTTATAAATATGTTATAATAAAAGTTTTCTATTCGATTAAATTGTTTAAAAATGTTTGATAACAAATTAATATTAAGTATAAAATATCAGTACAATTTTCCTGATTCTTCCATATATGTACAGTAAGTTTTATTTATTTCATTATATGGCTGTAAGAATGATTTAAATTAATCTAATTTTATATTTTTCATTTTTCAGATTTTTAGGCATATTTTAAATCTATTTAACACGACTATTATTACAGGTTGCCAATTATGATTTCAAGTATATGTGTTTTCCGAGTAAATTACTTTGCATAATTTTGAGTTCTAATAGTTTCATTAGCTATATTTGAAATGTGCAAACGATTAAAGTTATGCGGATTAAAAAATGAGAACAGCCAATTGTGACAGGACACGGATTGTTTAATATTATTGAACGTATTTATAAAAAAGTGCATTTTCGAGAATTTATTAAATAAAGTTAATAAAGTACGTCAAAGTTATCACGTTTGTAGATAACCTATCTATGAGAATAGTGAACAAAAGTGAAATACATATGGAAAGAAATAGATGTAACGCATACAAAGAAGTTAAATTACTTATTATTTAATAATAAAATAAATTAAAAAAAAATTAAACATATTCTTATTTTAAAATGCAAACATATGTAACGTATTTAGTGATAACAATTCAAAACTACCTAAAATTATATAATCATTTCCATAACATATAAAATAAAATATACAAAATAGTATACATATTTAATAAACTATACAATAATAATAAATTAAAAAATATAAATGTATAATAATGCCGAACGTAATATTTATTACGGTATGTTAAAAACTAAATTATTGTTATTAAGGAGAATAAAACAATATCAAAATATGTGGAATCAGAATAAGGGATTATTGTACAAATACTTTCCAAATTTAAATGAAAGACTTAAAAATAAACAGTTCACATTAATTTTTATAATATACTATTTATCGTGGGCCATTAAATATATTTAAAAAGAAAATGATAAATTTGAAACTTTTCCTGGTAAATCTGATCCAATTTATTTATTAACTTGCAGTTTCATTGTATGGCTGTAATAATGATTTAAATTAATCATTTTAACTATTAACCACACAAACCATATGGAGGATTATGTTACCTACATTACTGATACTTCAAACAGTGGTATTTACTCCCATTTGTATTTTGAGTACTTACTATAAATTTATGTTTTAATATGTATAAAGAGTTCGTTTACGTATGCATGTATCTGACAATGGATATGGTTTTATCTGTAGTGCCTGAACATCCAAGACTAAAACATCGGAATATATATATATATATATATATATATATATATATATATATATATATATATATATATATATATATATATTTAACACGATTATTATTATAGACTGCCAATTATGATTTCTAGTTGATTTGTTTTCAAAGTGAAATAATCTCCGTAATTTTAATTTAGTGCTCTATTAGTTTATTTGATTACCTCAGTATTTAAAAAGCAATATAATTAAACTTTAATATCATTGCAATTAGTTTTATTTCTTTAATATATGTGGTAAATTAATAATTTATATCGATTACTGGATGTGAATGTATTCGAAAATATGATAGGAACATGGTGAAAGTTATATTTTTGATTTATGCCATCAACGTCCACATAGAATTAGCTATATTTGAAATGTGCAAAATGAATTGTGACGGGGAAAGAATCTTTAAATATTAATGAACGCATTTATAGAAAAGTGCATTTTCAAGAATTTATGAAAATAATGTTAACAAAAGACGTCAAAGTTATCACATTTGTAGATAACCTAGCTATGAGAATAGTAAATAAAAGTGAAATAAATGTGGAAACCATACAAAGAAGTTAAATAATTTATCTTAATTTAAAGTGCATAACATATATAAAGTATCTAGTGATCACAATTCAAAAAACCTAAAATTCTATAATCATTTCTATAACATATAAAATAAAATATACAAATTCGTGTGCATATTTAATAAACTATACAATAATAATAACAATAACAGATATAATTTAAAAAAGGAATTATACTTTATAAAGGTATAATAATAACGAACATAAGAACACACACAGAGTAATATTATTTATTATGGTGTAGGTATGTGAAAAATTAAATTATTGCTATTAAAGCGATTAAAACAATATCAATATATGTGGAATCAAAATAAGGGATTAATGTATAAATACTTTCGAATTTAAATGAAAGACATAAAACTAAATAGTTCACCTCAATTTTTATAATATACAATTTATCGTTGGTCATTAAATATATTTTTAAAAAACTTGTATAGCTGAAACTGTTATGCCTAACTTTTGTTTATCATGTATTAGTAAAGATATTCTATTACATTTGATATAGAAGAGTTAGTAAGTGATAAATTTAGAATTTACAATAGTTACAACAACATTAAATTGAATATTTCAATGGGCATTTACTTTAAATAAAACAACGTTTATGGTTTTACAGAGAATAACTTCATCCTTCTCAGGCTGTAAATGTTTGGAAATTATATTTACTCTTTAGAGAAAATTTCATATTACGCACACTCATACTTCAATTTTTATATTTTCGACTGTAGTTATCCATATTTTATATTAGACAAAAGGGCAAACGCATAAGGGTATAAGGTTGAACAAATTATTTATTTTTTACAAATTTCAATTACATGAATTAGAATCAATTTTTTTAATATATATATACATATGCGCATGTTTTTATAGTAACATTATGTACCGTTTTCAAATATAGAATGAGTGAAAAAATATCTACAGTGAATAACGTTAAGATTCAAATATACGTGGGATAAATGAATGAAAATTTAATTGCATCATTGATAAAAAATTGCAAGACCGAAATAATAATTTATATAAACTATATAAATATGTAATGCAAATTAATTTTTCCATATTTGAAACTTATTAAATATACTCTTCTACATTTCGATTCTTTATGAATATAAGCAGAACAAAAATAAGTTGATCGTAATCGTATAAATGGGTAGAATATTTGAGCTGTTAAATTACAAATTAATAGTTCATTACATCAAAACGAAACCACAAATCCACAAGTAAATTAAGTGATATAAATTATCAGATACAATAAATAAATATGCATGCACTATAATATAATGATAAAATATCCAATTCTAAGAACGAATATCCAAAATTCTTTATAAAACGCGTCAATACAGAACAGAGAATTAAACAGAACGATATTTAGAGTCAATAGTCAATAATAATGAGAGATTTCAGAAAGAATATAAAAACTAGTTTCACACCTTTTTATATATCTGGAAAAGTTATTGTATAAGACGAATAACCCCAAAATAAAAAAAAGGACAGAACAGAGGAGATATTTTTTGTGTTAGAAAAAGAATCAGTATAGTGGCGAACAAAGGAAGTGAAAGCGTCAGTTCAGATCCTATACATTTACTCGCGCACGCATACGCGTATAAAACGACCATCGCAGGTTTTTTTTTTATATGTAAAAATACGTTTAAACCGATTTTTGAAACCAAACAAACATTCGTTGGTCGTACTGTTTGTAAATGCGTTTAAAGATACATCTGATATAAAAAATCATACTATTCTAGTTTAGGGACACAAAGGTTATATGTGTATATATCATGATTCAACATTAACTTTCCGTTGAAGTTTAAACGATATCAAAATTAAAGTCGAAACTACCATAGCGAATATGAATATGAATCGAACAGTGTAAATTGTTACTTAAACTAATATAAACACATCATGTTATCATATTATGTAGTAGGTTAGAGCTATTCGAAGTGGTTATAGGCGACTCTGAGATTTTTTCATAATCGAGAAAATAGTAATCGGGCTGGGGAATGAATCGAATCGGGCAAAAATAATCGAGATCTTTCTCTGCATTATTGTCGATGCGCTCGTATTCTAATGGGTCAAAAACTAACTGTATGTTGTCAAAACCAATGACAATAAATTTAATTTATACATACATGTGTATTCAAAGTATGTAATTATACAACCTAGATCTTGTTTCAATTATTACGCTTCTTGACCCTTTCCATACATCTATTCCAATATCATCCCCCGTTCTTTTAATTCTCCATTTCCAACAAAAAAAAAATGAAAAAACAAAGTAATAAACGTTTTAATCGGCTATCGGTGTTCTTTTTCGTTTTCTCTTTCCTTTATCCTCACTCGGCGATTTTCTTTCTTTTTTACTAAAAACAAATTCTTCTTCATCTTAAGGTCTTGTTATCCCCCTCATTATTTATCAACAATGATTTAATTTCTTTTTTCCAATCCCCTAGTTTCCTTTCGTTCATGATTTCGGCTGGTATTTTATTATATAATATAGGCAATCTAAATCTTTGACTAATATTGTCATGTATTACCGTGTCGAATGCCTTTGTAAAACTTATAAATACTACTAAACATTGCTTGCCTGAACCAACGTTTTTATTTATCAATTCTGAAAAATTTATCAGTAATGTTGTCGTAGATTTATTCTCTCGGTATCCATACTGACACGAATCTATGATACTGTTATTTGATAAATAATTTTTTAAATATTCTCCAACATATTTTTCTAATACCTTGCTTAAGGATGTTCCTATCGTTATCGGTCTGTAATTATTTAAGTCTTTGTGATTACCTTTTTTTATACATCGGCCTTACAATTCCGGTTTTTATATCTTGTGGTATATTTCCTTCTCTGATAGATTTATTTATTATTTTCGTAAGTACTATGTAAAAATTATCGTTACATGTTTGTAAATTTTTTATCCTATATCATACCTTGTAGCTTTTTTTTTTATTCATTTTTTTTATTACTTGTTTAATTTTTTCTACTGTTGCTGTAGGTATATATAAATTACTTTCCGGCGGCTTGTTATCTGTGTACGCTTCGCATAATTTCTCTTCACAACTGTGGATTTGATTGACTTGTGTTATGAAAGTATCCAATATTTTATCTGCCGTTTCTTC
This sequence comes from Coronaproctus castanopsis, assembly GCA_032883995.1. Taxonomy (NCBI): domain Eukaryota; kingdom Metazoa; phylum Arthropoda; class Insecta; order Hemiptera; family Monophlebidae; genus Coronaproctus; species Coronaproctus castanopsis. Next base: position 90,904,084 of record CM065054.1, read on the forward strand.
ACCATCTCCTACATACTTTTTAATTATTTCATCCACTATTTCTTTCTGATGACCGCCTAATATATTCTTTATTGTCCTCCATGTCTCTTTCATTTTCGTTTTATTTCTCGCTTGTTTATATAATTCCTCCACTTTCTTATTCCTACGTCTTTTCCTCCATTTTTGAAATAAAATATCCCGTTCTCGTATAAGTTCTAAAATTTCTTTAGTCATCCATTCTTTATTCGCAACTTGTCTCCCAGTTTTTGTATAACTTTTATGCACATTAGTGCACTTTTTATATATCTCTTCCCATTTCTACATTATTTGTGTATACATTTGTTCGAGACTTACGTTCTCCATTATTCCCCATTTCTCATTTTTCAAACTTCCTTTTAATTTCACCTCATCGATACTTTTTTTCTGTATTTTTTCTTCCTTTATATTTTGATTCATTTTTACCAATTTGCATCCTATTAGATAATGATCGCTTATCTTTGCGTTTATTAACAATGAATTTACTTTTGTTCCTTCTTTGACTCTTACTACTATGTGGTCAATACAAGATTTTGTGCATCTATCCTTTACGTATTCTTCTCTTGTATTCTCTCTTATTATGTGACTTAATCCATTTCCCGAAATTATATTTTCATATCTATTAACTATATTACTTACTTTATTTAAATCTATATTTATATCCCCGATCACTAATAACTCCTTCCTTATGTCATAGGTCTCCAACATTGATTGAAATTCTGTTATAAATTTCCATTTATCTTTACGCGGTGATCTGTAACATTCCATAATTGTTATTGCTCTATTCGTCTCTATAGTCACTTTCCCTATGAGCACTTGATATTGTTCATCTTTAATTCTAAATAAAGGAGTGTGAGTAGCAATGTAACGGGTGTAAGATCATTCTCTAAATTATTTATTGTAAAAAATGGATTAAAAACATTAAATTGCTCAAGACCGTTTAAATTAAATGACAATTTACGGAACGAGAAATAGTAATTAATGAGATTATAAAAAATGTCGCTGAAGAAAAAAGCACGAAAATGTTTTCTTTAATTTTCTGTATAAGTTTTTGAATAAGTATTCTGTATAAGTATTTGTTGGTATAAATGTATTGATCATTCTCTAAATTATTTATTGTAAAAAATGGATTAAAAACATTAAATTGCTCAAGACCGTTTAAATTAAATGACAATTTACGGAACGAGAAATAGTAATTAATGAGATTATTAAGTTTTTGAATAAGTATTCTGTATAAGTATTTGTTGGTATAAATGTATTACCTATTTGATATATTTTAATTTTATCAAAATAAATGAAAATAAATTCCTTATTTTTCAAGATTCGTTTAAATTAATAAATTTTTAAAGTGTTTTTATATGTATATTTTTGTGTACGTAATAATTTTTAAATTCCTATTTTTTCCTTATGAGTGGGTCCATATGCTGTTTTTGCCCATGGGCCTCGAATCATTTAATACGTCATTGATGCTCATGTACATATAAAATAGATTAAGATGAGAAATATCTAATTATATTCAACACTTTTTAATACAAAATACAATATTCATAATATCTTGAACTCGTCGTTAAAAGCTTAATAATTTACCTCATATAAAAAGAATAAATTAAAATTTGGATTATGATTTACATTGATAAAACGAATAAACATAATATCCAATTTTCTATAAATAGAAACTCAAACTTAATGATGAGAAAACTTGGTAAATAATTTTTACTAGATGTAGGCTTTAAATACATCATTTTCGGATATTCCAATAGTAAATTCGATTACAATTACCAAACAATCTCTACGGCACGGGTATAAAAGATATAAGCATAGGCGTATAAAATATGTCCTTTTCTAGTAAGTCAGTTATAAACCCTAGTTCTGTCAATAAATAAACTAAGATACTTATAAGTTAATTTTGATAAGAAAAGTGTGTATACACTCTGCCATTTTTAAAACAGGTTTTTTTGTATTTTAAATATTTCCTGCAATTTTACATATAAGTTCTTTCTTTATAAATATTATTAACTTTGATTATATTTTTACAAATGCATTTTCCACTTTATTTTGTGGATAAATAAAATGCAATCGCCGCTGAATTAAGTACCCAACGATAATATAAACATAGACGATGGAACCTATTAATTATAACCACTAATGAATATGAAAATTATTTATATACACCCTCGCTATTTTACTTTTCAGTTGGTAACACACAGAAAAAGTGTATCAAAATGTGGACATTCCTGAAACGATTCCCACTATAAATGAATATAAATCAAAATACGCCTATTAATAAATACAACACAAATAAATGCATTAATAATATTAACGATCTGTAAAGTAGTCAAATGACTGTAATTTAAATCGAATATTGAACAAAGGTTTCTTTCCGAATTTCAGTACAAAGTAATAAAATTTTTATAAATTAAGCCGAACGTTGAACAAAGATTTGTTTTGGAATTTCAGCTTTGCAATATATATTCTAAGAATATAGATAAAAATATATATATGTATGTGTGCGCTCGTTCTGATTTTCTATTTAATATACCAGATTGAATAAGATACAACAGCGGGTTGTTTCATCTTTTTCGCCATTTTTATAAGCCCTTCGTTCTTGTTGTATTTCTATTACATATTTAATTATCATTAGTTCGAAAAATTTCATTAATGGATCCAAATTAATCGTTTACGAAGTATATTAAAAGAATAAAAATAATTTCAGTGATAAATAAAACTTTATTTACGTTGCTTTTTAGATAATGAAATAAATTTATATCTGACTTTCGCGCGCAGTTTTCTGAATAATAAATGATCTTTCATAATCAGCTCCGCTTTTAATTTTTTTAAATCCTTCACCTACTTCTGATTGCATCTGAAATCACCAAGGGACTTTTGTATTAGTTTTGTTCAAATTTACTTTTGTAGGAGGTGAACATGTTTGGCACATGTTATTAAAGTGTCTGTGAAAGATTGTACTACAGTATCAACGTTATTCGCTATATTAATGTTCGAATTTAATCTGTACACCTGCACACAGTATTATAATGTATCCAGTCTGTTTTCTTATAATTATGTATTAAGACTTTTAGATAAAATCTTCATAATGTGCAAAAACACCATTATATATTTCCAAAAGAAAAATATGTAGTCTCATTATAACAAAATTTTTAAATGCCATTGGGTACTTATTACTAGAGAATTTGTTTGTGATATTTTCTTCGGCCGGCTGTAAAAGATGTTTAGTACATATTTTTTGTTGGTTATTTTTTCTTAGGTTGTTATCTAGGTATCTCACCTTGTGTAATTTATTATTCTTTGTTCAGCCAAAATATTTAATTTATTCTTTTCGGGCATTGTTAAAGTCCCTGAATTAGTAGAAGAAGGTAATCCCCCCTTTTTTTTGTAGCACCTAGGTCGGGAGCAATTTCTATTTTTTCTGGAGGCATACAATCAGTATCCGTACTTGACGCATTTTCTCCACCATCCACTGTGATACAAGGATTGTAATTCCTGTCAGTTGTGTAATATTACAGTTATACGTGTATTTATTTTATGCATCCATCTCATTTGCTGATTCGCATTCAGTACAGATATGTCCTTGTTTTTTATAGATGTAACATTTAATTTCATCATTTCTTATAAATATACGGAAGCTTTCGTTATCGTAATTAATTAGTAGAGAATCCGGGATATGGACATTTTTATCATCATGAATATAAATTAATATCCTAAAGCTCATCATATGGTAGTATTCATAATTTAGTACGAATATTATTAGCAATTAAAGCATTGATAATTACGATATCCAGTTTGCATGAATGAAGGTTTGAGAGGACTAATTTCTTCGATAGTTTTCCAATTTTTTAGCGGGTAAAAAGTGATCGTTTACAGTTTTTATTATATTGCCTAATGAAATAATATATTGTATTTTTGTATTTTCGAGCGCATTGAATGTTATAGGTTGATCTTTTTTAGGTATTTATTTAGTTACCGTTAAATATTGTAGCGGTGTTGTTAGTTTAGGTTGAATATAGATATTTTCAATTTCTTTAGATTTATTGTTCATTAGTCTGTTGTCAGCACTGATAACGCCGCGTCCATCATCGTTTAATAATAGACAAGCCGATGGGTTTCCCAGATCGGCTAGATTACTTATACGTTTAAATAACAAAGAGATATTTCCGGGTATTTTTTTTTTTACTAATAAAAAAATCAAGTTTTTCGGAATAGGTTAAAAATAAAAGAGTAATTTTTATTTCAAGAAATATACACACGTTCATCAGATACATGTATAAATTATATATGTATATATATGTATGTGTGTGTGTGTGTGCGCGTGCGTTTACGAAAACTGATTTTAACACGATTCAGTATTTTTTTTGTATTCATACAAACATTCAAAAAGTATCTGAATATTAAACCAAATATCAGTTTAATCCGATTTGAGATGTTTCAGTATCTCCAAATATTTAGATCGCTAATTAAATATAAACTGTATATATACTGCATGCCATTGTAGGCGTGATTATACCTATATTATATTGAAACTCGTATGAATGAAACTAAATATTTACGCTATTTTCGAATCCAATCGTGTGTGTGTGTACGCAATATGCAGTTTCATACTAGTTACAAATGCAGGGAGATATTATTTTGGGAAGTACTGAAAGAGACACAAGCAATTTAAACATCATTAAATATATATATATATATATATATATAATTTCATAACCAGTATGTCATGTTAATTTGATGGAAATATCTGAGAATTATAATTCTTGGAAAAAAAGCAATCGTATTAATGATCTACTTCATTATTTTCACATATATTCAATGATAATTAGCAATTAAGTAGAAGTCGCAAATAATTATTATGGTAAGAAAGATTCCTTAACAGGTTGAACTAATTTATCATCATCATCTCATTCTCTGTGTATTAATGACAAATACACGCATTTATACGGCACAAGTAATATATTCCACTACATTCTTATATCGGCATGAATCAGGCTATAAAATAGATCACTTTACGTTCAAAAAATTATTCGTAATCGATAAATAAGTTCATTGTGATTTCACTTCACGTTCACGATTTTATTTACTACGTTCATTTCATTTAGAGGACTGCGCTAACTTTCCATCAAGTAAGTACTTATTTTATATATATCTTCATTTCGCATAATTGATACCATTTAAAATAATAATTTCAATTAATATTAAGTTTGAATCTCATATTATTAGCATATATTAATATTTGCGTGATTGATATTATTTGAATTTTTACACGGGAAAAAATAATAATAAGTTTGAATTTCATATTATTATTAGCATATATTAATATTTACACGATTTGGTGATATAATTTGAACTTTTACACAAATATTGTTTTTTAAAAAATATTTTATGTTTCATTAAAAAATATTTAATATTATGTTTGACGATATTAATTATATTTTCACGCAAATATTTTGTTTCGTATAATTGATTCAATTTAAAATGATAATTACGATAAAAATATATTAAATATTATAAATGAAACGATGTATTAGTGAAAAAATATAATGTTTACGCGATTTAATATCGACGTTTTTTAATCGCCCATTCATACTCTAAAACTTTAAAAGAAATTATATTTTCTCATTAACTTCATTCAAATATGAAGTGTTCTTGATATGTAGGTGAGTGAATGTATTTATTTCTACCTGCGTGAAATCATATTATGTATTCTTTGTTTCAATCAAATTACTGATGAAATAAAATTTATTTAACCATAGATATGTCGGCTGAACAAGGTACTTCGAAATCATTTTCCGGTCAAACATCGAAATGGTTATTTGAATTAAGCCCTTCATCAAAAATTAATATCGATCAATTAGAAATTGTGCTAAAGATGAATTTTTCTGGAGTAAATGTGAAGGAAAAATACGAAAACTGGTTAGTGATCCAATCACCGTACAGGATCGCGAAAAAAACAATCATGGAAAGAATGAATTTGTTTAAAGAGAATTTCGTATTAAAATGGATTGATCCAGAACACAGCGCTGCAACAGAAGAAATAAAATCTGAATATGACGCGATTCTTAACATGTTAAAGTAAGATGCACATATATATTTGTGAAAGGAATGCTAACCTTTTTCTTACGCAAAAAAAATAATAATAATTTAGTTTAGTATAATTAAGTTAAATGGATATGTAAAATTAAATTATACTACTCTTTTACTCGCGATGTAAGTAATGGGAAATTCTTTATTTATTTAAAAATTTATCGGATGAAATAAATTAATTTTAATACTTGCAGAATTATTTTTTATTATTTTATTTATTTTTTTGTTCTAGACGAAAAAAAGAATACAAAAGCGTAATAATTAGATGTGCTAGACATAGTCTGTGTGAGCATGATGAATATTATTGTCTTTGTTATATTTGTAATCACGCTCAATGTTTACACCAGATTTGTTTGCATGGCAAGTTGAATAAAAGTGTACAATAATGATGATGCAATTGAATTTGTGTAATAAATTTACGTTAAGTAATAGTAAACTATAAATAGGTTTTCATATGAAATTTTATATTCACTCTACGCTAATAGATTAGTTAAGTGATAGCCATTTTCGTGTTCATTTACGTTAGAACAGATGAAAATGTTCTCTTAGTTTTTCGGTAATAATAAATGTAAAAATTTTTCATCTTACTCTAAAAATGAAATTAATTCGCTGAATGAAAAACCTAGCATATTTTTCGTTGATTTACAAGGTTTTAAAGATAATGATAATCGATTTATTGTTAAAGAATTAGCAATTCTAAATTTAAATGGGGATAACGTACATCATAATCTTTATGCACCGCCATCAATTAATAATTTTTCAAAGGAAACAACTGCAAGTAATAAATGGAATACATTTAATCATCACGGACTCGAGTGGAAATCAGGGCGAGTACCTTATGGTAGAATATTTTCCGAATTAACAGAATTATTTAATTTATCGAGTAGACCAGAATTAATATTTTTAGTTAAAGGAAATGAAAAAATTCAATGGATGTCGCAATTATTAGTTACGTCGGGAATAGGAAAATATTCAGTATTAAACATGGAAGAAATTTTCGGTGCACCTGCTTTAAAAACGTTAACGAAAAAGTATCACGCTATTTCGCAGTGCATTCATTGTCCTTTTCATCGTGCGCGTGATAATATTTGCGCATTACGAAATGTTCATCTATTATCTAAATGGTATACAGATGTAGTGAAACCTGTAGAAAGTGTATTATATCCTAAAAATGTGTTTGCGGATAATTCAATTATTATTAAATGGATTTTCTTCGCAAATATGTGATATATATAATTGGTTGCCCGAATCGATAGCGAATAAAGATGAAATTAAAGCATGTTTACCATGTTTATCTCATCATAACTATGACGTGCCCGATTCTCTTTCAATTAGTTCAATGAATCCTGTATTAAGAAAAGATTGTTTTGTTTTGTAATCTAAATAAATAATTGTGTAATTTTACTTGGTATTAATATAAACTATAAAAGTATGTGTTTCTTTCTTCCTTCCTTTAAAACAGTAATATCACTTAAGAAAGACAGTTCATTTCTGAGTTTAATTACGTGGTATTTGTTTTAGGATGTCGAATGTTCCGCAATTCGCAATTAACGAAATTCATAGAAAGTATAAGTCGAGATTGCTGACGTATCAATTAAAAAATACTTCAGCCAAATTTATCAGTCCTCTTTCATTTTTTAGTCTAATTGAGTCCGCGTTAATTAGATTACTAGTTTATCCAATTAGAATCACAAATGAAGAACGGGAAGATCATACGGACTTATTATTGCTAAAACATGGAAAAACTTTCCATTATTGTTACATAAAAAATTTAGAAAGACTCGTACGTAGTCAATTAACAAAATATCATAAACGAATGTTTATGTGTCGAAAATGTTTATGGTTTGTTCAAGATGAAGTTCGTTTTATTCAACATCGTAAACTTTGCTCGAATCATCAACCTGCTAGAGTTAAAATGCCGGAAGGAGAAAAAATTATTTTGAAGTTTAGAAATTACCAACAAAGCGAATTTATCCCGTTTGTTGTTTATGCAGATTTTGAATGTTTATTAGAGCCTGTTGAAAATGATAATAATGTCATAAATGATGTGGAAGAAGATACTGAAGAAGAAGAAGAAACGAGTTTACGCAGACCTAATTTCATTAATTCTAATGTTAAAAAAATTCAATCACATACACCAATGAGTTTCTGTTATTACATCGTGTCGAGAATATCAAACGAAATATTTCATCAACCGCGACTTTATCGAGGAAAAGATGCCGCGAAAATATTTTGTAAAGAAATTCGACAAAAAGCGCTCGATATCGATGCTCGCTATCGAACGATTGTCTCAATGAAAATTTCACCAGAGCAAGAAGAACAGTTTAAGCGATCATCGTCATGTTATATCTGCGGAGAAAATTTTGATGATGATGAAGAAAATAAAAAAGTTCGCGATCATAACCACTTTACGGGAGAATTTAGAGGAGCGGCGCATAATAAATGTAATTTATTATTCAAACGGCCTTACTTTTTACCCGTTATATTGCATAATTTATCGGGATATGATGCTCATTTAATTTGTCGCCGCTTAGGAGATGATGAGGAAAATATAGATATAATACCAAATACTGAAGAACGTTACATCTCTTTCAGTAAATCAGTTTCTTCCACAATGAAAATCAGATTTATCGATAGTTTTCGTTTTTTAGCATGCAGTTTAGAGAAACTTACGGACAATCTCCCATCTAATGCTTTCTATCATTGTTCATACCATATCTCACCCGATTTGTTGCCATTACTTTCTCGCAAGGGAGTGTTTCCTTATGAATACTGCGATCGATGGTCTCGTTTAGAAGAAACATCGTTACCGCCACGAGAAGCTTTTTATAGTTCACTTACAAAGTCAACAATTTCGATTGAACAATATCAACACGCGCAAAAAGTGTGGGAAGCCGCCAAAATATCATCACTCGGGGTTTATAGAGATATTTATTTATTAACTAATGTATTATTATTAGCGGATGTATATGAAAATTTTTTCTATTTGTTTCCGCATATATAAAATTGATCCTGCTCACGTTTTTACAGCACCAGGTTTATCATTTTCCGCGATGTTAAAAAAAACTCGCATTAAATTAGAATTAATGACGGATTACGAAATGGTATTGTTTTGTGAAGCAGGAATACGCGGTGGATTAACTCAGTGTAATCAACGATATGCAAAATCGAATAATCGATATATTAATGAGGAAAAGATCGAATAGAAGAAAATTATTTGATGTATTTAGATGCGAATAATTTATATGGGTGTGCAATGAGCGCGCCACTTCCAACTGGTGGTTTTTAATGGTTAGATAAAAACGAAATTGACGCGTTAAATATAACAGAAGTAAATGATGATTCTCCGATAGGTTATTTTTTAGAAGTCGATTTAGAGTATCCATCTCACCTTCACGAATTACATAATGACTTGCCGCTCTGTCCCGAAACGAAACAAATCAACGCGCATAGTAATATAAAAAAATTAATAGCCGATTTAAAAGATAAATCGAATTATATTTTACATTATCGAAATTTAAAACAAGCTCTAAATCTTGGTCTACATTTAAAAAAATTCATAGGTGTATTCGATTTAACCAATCTCCATGGTTAAAAGAATATGTAGATCTTAACACTAATTTACGTAGACAAGCTAAAAATGAATTTGAAAAAGATTTTTTTAAATTATTAAACAATAGTATTTTCGGTAAATCGTTAGAAAATGTACGCAAACAAAGAAACATAAAATTGATTGCGGATGAAACCAAATTTTCTCGTTTAGTTTCAAAATCAGTTTTTAAAGACCGAACAATATTTTCCGAAAATCCTTTTTTAGTCGCTGTTCATTTAAGAAAAACAACTATTTATTTTAACAAACCATTATATTTGGGTTTGGCTATATTAGATATAAGTAAAACAATAATGTACGATTTTCATTATAATACTATGTTACATCACTATAGTACTCGTAATCTTAACTTAATCTATATGGATACGGATAGTTTCGTTTATAATATACGTACACGTGATTTTTATGATGATTTAAATCACCATTTACAAGTTCATTTTGACACATCTGATTATGATCCGAATCATAAATGTTTTAACTTAATAAATAAAAAGTTGCTTGGTAAATTTAAGGATGAAACAAATGGATTACCAATTACTCACTTTGTTGGATTACGAAGTAAAATGTATTCATTTAAAATTTTTAATTTAGACACACCGATTAAAAAATGTAAAGGCGTTTCAAAAGCTGTTATTAAATCGGAAATATCGTTTGAGAATTATGTATCTTGTTTAGAAAATTACTCGGTACCGTTAAGTTTTTATTATAGATCGTTCACTAATATACGTAGTTTTAAGCATAAAATGTATAACGTTAAGAAAAACGAAATTAGCGTTAAGTTGTAATGATGATAAACGTTATATTTTAACAGATTGTGTTCACACACTCGCTGACGGTCATATTTGGACAACTTCTCACAATCTAAAATTGCGAGTTGTACTAAAAGAGCTTCTTTCACACAAATTAATATTTAAGAATTACGATGAATAGTTTAATATTATGTTTAAGAATTGCGATGAATAATTTAATATCGTATTTAAAAAAATTTTTTTATGAAAATAAATAATAAAAATTTCACAAAAATCAAATTTCATTTATTCATTACTCGATAATTCGTTTTACAATATCATTTATTTGGGTTGTAAGCAAAATTTGCGTCGTGAAATAGTAAAACATAACAGCTTGTATTTGCTTTTATATTAGTTTCAGTTTTAAATTCTAATCTGATGTCTACAGGACAATTACTAACGGTATTTTCATTTTGATAAGAACAATCTATCACAAATAATGGATAATCATTGATAAATTCTTCTACATTCCAAATAGGTGCGCATTCTTGATCTCCATAATATAAACTGCGAAATCTGCTATACATTATAACAACATAACTTTTTTCTTTTTAAAATCTAAATTCAAAGGTTCATAAGGATAATAAATTGAATTTAGATATAGTTTCAAATCAGTAATGTTGCGACGATCGAATTTACTACAGTTTTTATTTAACTGATTTTTTTTATTTTCTGAAAAGAAAACGACTGCGCATCGTGGTCTATTTAAATTTGAGGATGTTTTTAAAAGCCAACTATGATGAGTGCTTTGCGCTAAATCAGAATATTCGTGAAGTTCCCATCTTCTGAATCGTACTGGTAACATTTTTGAACTTTTTAAATAATTTAAAAGACTTATACGTGCAACATCACTTACACGAATGAAAGGGGCATACCAAGCTACATTTTCTAATGTAACAGTCACATCACTCGTATTTAATGAGGAAGAGTACAACAACGCGTTTACATCTTGAGTTCCACGTAATAGTACAAGTTCGTGTCTCACTTGAATCGCGATTTTTTTAAAATCTTCGCAAACGCCTAAAATAAATTTTAATAGGATCGCGAATGAAAAATACTTTTTATCTGGTTCACTAGTAGAGTCGAATAAAGATTTTTTATTAGCTTCCATATTAGGATTTAAAAATGATGTAGAATACGCATTTTCTTCATTTTTGCCGCGCATAGAAAGACAAGCTTTAATTAACGAAGTGATGCCAGGATTACGACTTCTGTCTATTTCAATTCCATTCATTTCATATCGGATTTCTGAGAAGAGAAATAACGGTCCCCCAAAAATAAAATCGCAACTTTTTTTTATATATCCTTCCAATATTAAACAACTTTCTGATATTAATACGTGCAAATCTTTATGATAAATCGGAATTCTTATTTCATCATTTGGATTGAAATTAGCTGTATGAGGTTTGTGTAAATGATATTCTACAGATGATAATCCATCATCTTCTACTATATCCGATTGAGATAACTGTAATATGCTGCTATTCATCATATTTATTTGTTACAATAAAATATAACCTAATTGTTTTAATATTTGTTTATTAGATTTATTTAGTCTTTTAAAATAACCAACTTTCACTTTAGATACAACATCATTTTTACTAATACGATCTCTATTTATACTTTTTCTAAGGCTACTTTGATTGTATTTAATAATCAGTATGAATCTTCTTTCAAATAAATAGTAACAGTTAACACTTCTTGTTTAAAATCGATTGGATTATCTTCGATAGTTACCGTTATATTACTAATACACTTCACTAAAACTGGTAAATATATAATATTCTGCGGTCGTTCGATAATTTTATATCCACTTGGAACGCTTAGAGGAAACGAATGAAGAATATGCGCCTCAGCTCCGTTTTTATAGGTATTCGATATTAAATTACACGTTAAATTAATCACATCGATATTAGAAATTTGAACTGTCAACTGTGAAATCTGTTCTTGACCACCTTTTAATACGCTCGTTGTAGGAGTAAATCCTAATAAATCACCAACACTATTAGGCGAATTAAAATTTATGTGTTTACTGCATGAAATTCGCGTGCGAAGAGTTTTATGATCTGAGCTCCAGCTTTACGAGCTGTTTGCAGTATTTGCCTGAAAGTTGTATTTCTCCTTCGGCTAACACCTGCACCTAATTTTCTTTTCATTATCATTGCTCCCATAGTTAATATCACAGCCGCTCGTTCATTTATCGATGAATCTTTAGCTAAAATGCGTTTTTTTGCAGCAGTTTCAAGTATATAATCAGCTTTTCTTCGATTATTTTTATCGTGAAATTGATTATAAGCTATATCGTGTTGTTTACAAGCGTGATCTAAAGGATTAATACCTTGTTCACCTCTGCTTATCCTATCTTCTAATTTAGTACCTGGCCGGCAAAACTGATATCCCGGTATGTGAAGTTCTATTGGTAGTTTATCAATTAATTTATTCACTAAATTACCACCTGCACGCTGACAATTGTTAACTCGTTCAATAAACTTTTTCATATTAATCAACACACACACACACAGACATATATATATATTTATACATTACTTTGAAATAAGTTGATTCTTATTTATATACGATTATATGAAGTCATGAAAATTATCGAACAAAAAACTACTTTACCAATCGAAGATGATGCCTTATCAACTTTATTAGCGAGTGAAAATAATAAATTTCTTAAACATGGTCCTTTATTTCCGTCATATGTTCGTGCTTTGGACCGAGTGGTAGTGGTAAAACAAACGCGATGATTAGTTTATTATTACACAGAAATGGTTTAAAATTTAATAATGTATATATCTTTGCTACATCTCTTTTCCAACCTAAATATAAGCTATTAGATCAAATTTTTAGTCCTCTCGCACGGATATTGGATATTATGCTTATTCCGATGAAAAAGACATCCCTCTTCCTAATAATGTAATAACCGATTCATTGTTTATTTTTGATGATATTTCTTGCAATAGCAACGAAACGGGTAATATAATAAGAGATTATTTCGCAACAAGCAGACATAGAAATGTTGACTGTTTTTATTTATGTCAAACGTATGTTAAAATACCAAAACACATGATTCGGGATAATTCTAATTTTATTCTTGTGTTTCCTCAAGATGATGTGAATTTACGACATATATACGACGAACATGCTTCGGACACGTGTTCGTACTTGTCATTTAAAGATATTTCACGTAAATGTTGGAATGATAATTCACATAATTTTTTAGTAATTTCGAAAGAAAATGGTATAAATAGCGGTCGATTTAGAAAGGGAATTGATAAATTCATTGTTTTGAATGATTTTAAAAATGAATGATAAAATAAATCATGAAATTGCTGTAAAACAAACACTGACTAAACTCAGAGAAGAGGTTAAACAAAAACAAAAGGAACTTATTGAAGCGAAATTTATGCAGGATCGTGAAAATTCTCTCTTATTTAATCCTATTTTAGAACCATTGCTAGAGATTGAATCAGTTATAAAGAAAAAAAATATTAAAGAAAAAAACAATGATGATCAATACGCGAGTTGATGAAATAAAAAAAGAAGAAAAAACTGCTGATTTAAATGAGAATAACACGTTTTCAGATGAAATTTATGGAATTCGATATAATTCTAAAACAGGAAACTTCCAATCTCCAATCACATGGAATGAAAATAATCGAACATTATTTCTTCATTCACCTACTTGGAGTGAAGGAGAAATAGAAGTTAGCCCTGGTTTATTAAAATTATTAACGGTAAAAAGAGTTGAAAAAGATGAATATACGTCGGATGATTTAAAAATGTACAATAAATTACTAACTGCTACAGGTGCTCATTTAAGAAGCAATTCAAGATTAAAGTCTAGCGATTCGCATAAATATCACACTGTAATAAAACCGATGTTTACTAAAACTGGAAAAGGAAGTTTTATGCGAGTACTAAAGAACAAAAATATAAATTATGAATATTGGAATGATCCGAACGAATTAGTAGAAAGGCTAGCTCTTTTACACGCTTCTAAATCAGCGGGTAATAATAGTGTAGATAACGAAATTTTAGCGATTGAAGAAGAATTAATAGAAAACGGTTATATAGCAAAACCGAATGATGCCGCTACATAGTGATAAAATATCATTAATTGAAGAATTGTATAAACCTGCTAGAGTACAGTATTCGCGTTGTCCGGTAAAATTGTACGGTATTGATGACTTATGGCAGGCTGATTTAATTGATATGATTAAATATGCTCGTTTCAATCATGGTTATAGATATATTCTAATATTTATAGATTGTTTCAGTAAATTTGCGTGGTGCAAACCGATAAAAAATAAAAATGGAATAGAAATGAAACGAGCTGTAGAATTAATTTTTAAACGTGCCATTAATGATGGTCATCGTATCCCCACCCATTTACAAACGGATGATGGCAAAGAATTTTTTAATGAAAATATGAAAATATTAATGAAAAAGTATAATGTAAATCATTACAGTACTTACTCTTCGTTAAAAGCGAGTATTGTGGAAAGATTAAATCGAACTTTAAAAACAAAATTGTGGAAACAATTTGGTATTTACGGCAAATTTAAATGGATAGGAAACGGTGGTGTATTAAATAAAGTTGAAAAAGAATACAATTCATCAGTTCATCATTCCACACATTTTCGTCCAGTTGATGTTACGAAACAAGTAGAAAATCTTGTAGCTCAAAATTTAGCTAAGGAGAAGTGGAAAGTTAATGTAAATTTAAAAAAAACCATATATATATAAAGAAAATGATACAGTTAGAATCAGTAAAGTTAAAACAGTTTTTGACAAAGGATATACCGCTAATTGGAGTAGTGAAGTTTTTCTAATACATAAAGTTCATTTAACAAATCCCATCACTTACTCGTTAAAAGATCAGAAAGGTAATATCATTAAAGGCACTTTCTATCGCGAAGAAATATCACCTACTTCATTTCCAAACTTTTTTTTAATAGAACGTGTTTTACGAAATAAAGGTGACAAAGTATTTGTAAAGTGGTTAGGATTTCCACCATCAGAAAATAGTTGGGTCTTAAAAAAAGATGTCACTACATAAAGATGGATCATTTATTCGAAATGAAACTAGTAGTAAAATCATTAGTATAACTGTGTGAAAAATATTCTTTATTTAGATAGTGATGGTGCATTTAATTTAAACGCGAAACGAATTAAAAATCTCAATACAGAAGAAGAAATTCCCAAAAATAAATCGGATGTGATATCTTTATTTCACTGCGAAAAATATATAAAGCGATATATTACTTCAGATGAATTTAAACAGTTTTTATTATTTCATCTTTGGGAATATATTTCATTTGAAGAATCGTTAACCAATATGACGAGAAAACGTGTAGCTAATGCAGCTTCAGCAATTGATGATAATGACTGTATTATAAAATCGCAACTAGATACCGCAATAATTTATTTACAGCAGTTACTTGAAAAAGCATCTACTCAATTGAACAAAGATATTGAGTCTTCAATTAATTCATTAAAAACTGTTATGATGCAAAAATTAAATAAACTTCAAAACGAATTTGATCAGCATTTAAATGAACTTACAATCTTCAAAATGAAAAATGAGGATAGTATCAAACAAATATTTGATTTGAATAGTAAATTCGAGAAAATTCAAATCATTGTAAGCGACTTACAATCAAAAAATATCGCACGCGCTATTAATCAAGATGTAATTAAAAAAATATAAGAGTTCAAACGTATGATTTGTTTAAAAAAAATGAAAATTTATTTAAAGTTATATTCTATAAATAAATCGTGTATATTATTGTAATGAATGCTTTAACTATAAATAATTTACCAAAAATTCATTGATGAAAAAAATATATTGATCATATAGAATAAATAATAAAATTGTTTATTTTAATCATATCAAAATTATTTATTTATAAATCGATTTCATTATTACTACTACTACTGGAACTAATTTGATCTTTGCTAATTTCTTCAAGTTCATCTTCTTCTAATTCATTTTCACTCGAACACCAATTACAACTATTAGCTGGTGGGATATTAGCAATATTATTTTCTGTTAAATGAACATCATGTAGTAATTGTTCATACAAACTCATTGCGTCATAATTGCTTCCTGCATCGATAATAAATGGAATACGATCATTAATAATATGATCGGCTAAATAATTGATGCAGAATCGATTAGTTATAATTTGTCTGTATAATAATGACTTTTCAACAGAAAACAAAATTTGTGATGATGGATTTATAGCTTTAGCATGCACCCATTGTTCTATTGAACAACTAAGTGAAGGTTTGTTTTTATAACTTTTCCGTATAACCCAAAATAATTTATGTAAAATTATTTCTACGGCCCGTTGTTGATAAATTCTCAAATCAATTAAATAATGCGCCATTTCAGTTGAATTATAACTAAATTCCGTACGTAACAAATAGAATTAAAAGAAATTTCTTTGCCTGTGGAAATGCATTTTAAATTTAACAATGATCGATCTTGTCGAGAAGAATCACAATCAACGTGTATTTCAATTTGTTGATTAGAATAATTAATTTTTTTCATTTGCGATAAATTAGCAGTATCTTTTATCTGTCTAAAAACTGAACTCTCCGCTGAAAGAAACTGTGAATATGATAAATAAATATCTACCACACCTTTTCTTATCCAAACAAATGGTTCAAACTGAGCATTAATATTCATTCCAACCATTACTGAATAATCCCATTCGAAAAAATATGTTTTTTCAGCTATAGCTTCGGGTTTACTAATATTTGAATAAACACCATTTATTGATTTAACATTGATATGCGGAATAAAATTTTTATTATCACACTGAATGCTCATTTTAAACACAGAAAATGCACAAGTTATAATTAATAACAAATAAAATGAACTAAATCAAGTAATCGTGATTTATGCGTTTTTATACTCAATATAAAATATATAATAACAGATAATTACTTGTTTTAATATAAAATATTTATTTTAGAAAATTATAACACAATAAAAAAAAAATTCAAAACTTACATTCAGTAAAATGGAGACTAATTGATTTACAGATAAATAATCTATTAGTTTAATTAAACAATAATCACTCGTCATTATCTGGTGACAAAGTAATGATTTTTTCATTCGTTTATAGTTTAGATGTTTCTTTTTAAACAACTTCGATATCCATTCGATGATGTCTTCACGAACAAGTAATTTCCCAGGTTTATTATGAGATTTTATATACTTTTGATAACAAACAGAATATAATTTATGTAATATCGCAATAGCCATCTGTTGATATCCATGATTGTGTAATATTTGCAAATATCGTAAAATTTCTTCACAATTCCATTTGAAACATAATGTTTCTTTCGAGTTTAATATAAAATATTGGAGATGGACTTTTAGTTGAAATTATGATTTTCATTGATGAAGTAAAATCACATTCACACAAAATTAAATCAACTACTATGGAATCATTTTCATATTTTTGTTTTGAGAGTGTATCTTTCAGTTTTATTACAGTTTCATATAAAGTTAAAAATGAATAATAATCAAACATAATATGATCATTACGTGATGAACATATTGATACAAATGGAATAAAATTATCTTTTGCATTAAGTCCCACAGTAACAATATACTGCTCGCCTAGATTGTATGTTTTTTCCGCTAATGGTATTGGTTCATCATTAACTAATCTATCATCCATAATTAAAAAACGAACACGACAAACATGAACTAACTATTATACAATGGAAACTGATAGTCAAACGAAATAAATTAATTAATTACACATATTTTTTCATTTACGTCTCTTAAGTAATTCATTGAAAAATAATTTATCACTGAAACACTTTGAACAGTCTTTCTTCAGTGTATTTGACTGAGGGAAATGTTCTCTACACGGCAATAAATCTAAAATATTTGCTTGCATGGCTAAATGCGGTGGTAAATGAATATAAAGATTACTTATTTTGCTTAGAATATGCGTTTGTGAGCAATATGGGGGATACATTTTGTAATGTTTGTTTAGGATTGTTTATTGCTTCTATAGGTGTAACATTAATATCATACCATTTATCCATTAAGTATACATTATGTAGTACACATTTATTATCTCGTCTAAAATGGAAAAAACAATGAATATTTTTTAATAATGCTTGTTAACGATTGTATAATATTGATAAAGATGGCATTCCAAAAAAATTATTCATATTTATTATATAAACTCTATTATTTAAATTTGATAATGTTTCAAATAATTGTCTTAAACAATGAACAGTTTCTAAATCTTTTACCATAAAAAATGATGGATCTGAATGGTTAACTATATGTGTAAGCAGTGTAAATAACTCTTTGTATTGCAAATATTTACCACATACATCATGGTGTATAATCCCCTCATTTTGGGATTCATCCACAATTTCCCTTGAATTTGGATGAAAAAAGGCATTATGTTGAAAAAAATTATCTTCACTATTTAGAATTGCTATTTCTTTTACTATAAATATATTATCGACATCTTTAAAACTTTCAACATCAACAAAAAAAACCCCGGATGCGATATCTCAGACATTATTTTATCGCAACAATAAACAACACTCCCATTTAAATTAATCAATACTAAAACTAAATTAAACGAATATTCAATTTAAAAAGTGATAAATAAATTAATATCATATAAATTACATTCATAGAAATATAGATTATCTATGTTAGCGCTATCTCATGATAAAATTTGTAATCATGATATTTTTAATTTGTACATCACACGTGAGAATACTCATCTATGCAAAATAATGCAAATGAATACACATGCGCGCATCAGCGTGTGTGTGTGTGTATGCTCGGCTTAAAGTGTAAGAAAGAAATAATAAGAACGAAAAACTAATTACACTCTGCTCGGATGACGAAAACCAGTCACAACAACCTCATCAAGCAACTGCCTATGTATGTACATATATGTGTGTGTGTGTGTGTGTGTACACATTACTTAAAGAGAGTAAGAAAGAAATAACAAGAAAGAAAAACTAATTACACTCTGCTGGATGACGACAAAAACCCCTCAACCAACAGTCTATATATCCACATATATGTGTATAAAATTCCTTTGTCCCAGAACGTATGCCACATATCTACTTTATATTTTAAGTAAATTAACTATTTAATCACATGCTATTTATATTTATTTTTCTTTCTCTTTTATTGTAGCAGATGTTTTCAAATTTTCCTGTATTATATCATCGTTGCTTTTATAGGTTGCAGTTTGTTATTAATATTATATTACAGCTACTAAGGGAAATTCTGTGTACTTAGTATACAACATGTTGCATTTTATGTTTACAATTTTAAAAAAAAAAAATGACATTTTCATTCTTTTTTCTTCTGTATAAAATGTCAGATTTTGTTTATAACAGAATCAGATAAAATTTAAATATTTATTTACAAATGATAATGCTGATGAAATAGAGAACAATAATAATGATATTTAGCGCAAGAAAAAAAAATATAAATGATCATGAAATAAAATACCGGCTTAGTGAAATAATTAATAATAATAAATGATAATGTTTAAGTAGAAACATCCATTAAAAAAAAATCAAATTAGTACCATTCCTGATGAGCACATTTATAAAATATTTAGATACACTATCAGCCAAAAAACAAATACAAATAGTTTTATTCATTATATATATTATATATATATATTATATATATATATATATATATATATATATATATATATATATATATATATATGGTATTTATTTTTGAACAGACACCAGTCTATAACGATTTATTTATGAAGATTATCACTTAAAACGGTGGTTGTATACAAAATACGACAGAGCACTTTGTGTATATTTGCGAATTAACCAGCACACGACGTGACATTTTCTAAACGTAAAAAGTAGTATAATTAAAGCGAGTATATACACACACACACATTTATATATATATATATAGTAATATTCATTTATATATAAGGACACGTTTTCATACGTGCATTAAAAATATGTAATGTTCGTATGACAGTGATGCACCCAGGATTTGTATCTGAGTAGGCTCAAACATCCCTCCCAAAAAATAAAAAATCTTAATAATAATGAATAAAATATACACAGCCAAATATGTAACAATATTCGACAGGCAAAACAAACTATATACGATCACAAAAAACTCCGAAACAAGTAATAACAACAAAATAAAACGCACTGGTCACGGGTCGCATTCGAATTCCGACCAATGGTCATTTTTCTTCTTTGTATTGCACATAGTCAGCTGGATTTTCAATGTCATTGACAGACAGAATGTAAGGAATATTTTCTAACGGTACTTTTTGCACTCTAGGCCATTTTGCACACTCTTCAAGATGAGGTTTTGTTAGTGATAACGCCAGCTCTGTCAAATATTCTCTTTTTAGTTGCGAAACTGATTGGAGATTACAAGTTAAACGCCTTCTTGATATGTATTTTATACTTTTTTAAGTCCTCTGGGGGGCTTAAGCCCGGTAGCTCCCCGTGGGTGCGCCATTGACGTATGGTACTTATTGTAATAACATTTGATGGGGTGCGTTTGAAAATCAAAATTTTAATATCTTTTTACTATTTTACAACGTATTAAATGATGATATTATATCACCTTATTAGCAAACGATATATTTAAATGAAAATATGAAGTTTCCAACACACATGCACACAAATATAAAATCATATATATACATATATATACATATATATATATATATATATATATATATATATATATATATATATATATATAAATGTAAATATACATATGTAATATGTATCTTCAATTTGAAACGTTCTAGATTTTACGATAGTACAGCATATTTCCGTAATTAACCTATTTCAGTCATAAATTATAAAATGTTTAACACAAAATTATAAACTTAACACAGGAGTTTATCGTACGATACTGTTTTCTAGGTGAACTGTATAGATAATTTTCAATATATTTATTTAAATATTTTTAAAATTGAGACGTAATAAAATATTTTGTTAGCATCAAAATTTCATGTACCATATAATGGACATCATGACTGAAGGAGTTAATTACGACCGGCCGGATTTTGTAATAAAGAATATAGCGATCAAGTTTCGATATTGAGTAAATCGACGGATATATATTCCTATAATTTTTTGGATAATTAGTTCGTTCTTTAGAAAAAGTTTTTAGTTTTTTTTTTTTTTTTAAATTGATGAAATCATCCTATAGAAATAAAGAGCAGGACATACACATAACTGAAGCAAAAGATGGATATATGTAATTTTGCGACACATTTTTTTTTCTGTCTGACACATTTCCTACATAATAGTATGCGCGTATACCTATATCATAGTGAGAAAGTGCCCTGTTCGAATTTCAATTGTAATAAACGCAAATTTCTATCAATAACAAAAAAAAAAAAAAATCCATAATTCGTATAGTATAGGTAATAATTTTTTCAATAATTAATTAATTAAAAAAAAAACAATAATAATAACGAAGTCTATGTTCTTCGAAGTTCGTTTTCTCTCAATAATTATAAGGTCCGTATTGCGATCCGTGATAATACGGTCCGGTCTGATAAGCGGTAGCCGTAGTAGCAGTTGGATAACCGGCGTACGTATAAGGTTGCTTCTGCGGATATACTGCAAATAAA
Organism: Coronaproctus castanopsis; assembly: GCA_032883995.1. NCBI lineage: Eukaryota > Metazoa > Arthropoda > Insecta > Hemiptera > Monophlebidae > Coronaproctus > Coronaproctus castanopsis. Next base: position 90,926,253 of record CM065054.1, read on the forward strand.
CGATAAGAATTTAATAATAACGCAAATATACACGAACTTATAATCCTTAAAAATTGATATAACGTTTATATAGGGTGACTCGAAGAAGACGAATGGTTTCATTTTTTGGTAATACCGGTACAACGCAAAGCGCGTGCTCCACGTTTAGTTTTGTCCAGTTTCAGTTATCACGGCATCTCCTATAACAAGAAGGAGCATGCGTTTTGCGTGGAATGTTATTTACGACGTGAATCGATCACGATGAGATTCGAAAAGAGTTCAAAGTTGCACGATTTTTTTTTTTGTGCGGGGATACCTTAAGAACCGCGTTTATGAAACACGTCCACGAGATGTGGAAAACGTGAAAACTCGAATTTCTGAAGAAATTTCAAAATTCAGCGACCTATATTCGACAAAAGTCTTAGAAAATTTTAGTAAAAAAGATCGAATGAAAGTATTGTTGCAAACGGTGGCCATCCGAACGATATTATGTTCCACAAATGGTTGTAAGCTAATTTCTCGTTTTCCTGTTTTGAAATAAAATTTCATTCGAAATTTTGGTCGCGTAGTTTTTGAGTTATTAAAAAAAAAAAACACGTCCGTCTTCTCTGGGTCACTCTGTATTATAGAATATATTTGGCAGGGTTTCTTTAATCCATAGTTTATCCGTTCTTTTTCAGGTCGTCACCTCAATATATTAGTGCTTTTCATGAAGTTGTTTCTCAACTTAAGTCTATATGCCATCTTGGTTTGACCTATATTGGATGTCTCACGTCTCGACACTGGGCCGTCCTTTTCTTGTTGGCTATTATATGACGTCTTATATGTGGATGCGCTATTCCACTCAGGAGATGAAGGTTTTCTTGTTGCCGTTGGCTAATTTGAAAATCCGTTGACAAGGAATAGTACTCACTTGAGTTACAATAGGATGAGGTATTCAAGAAAGCTACAACTTTTGACCTTAGCCTTGTACTACTTCTTTTCGCGCTTGGTTCAATTGTCTACGATTATCTATATTATTTCTAGACTTAAGTAAAATTATACCAAAAAGGCCAGATCATTAGTGTGATAGTATTAATATGCATATATACATACATATATATATATATATATATATATATATATATATATATATATATATAAAAACCTTCACTACTAGATGTTGGTCTCCCCGTAATTTTTTCCAGATACCGTGGTCTTGCACTTTCCCACCAATTAGTCCCTCGATCTTTTGAATTTAATTCCATGTTCTTCCTAATACTCCTTTGTCATCAGGTTTCCATGATGATGATGCACTTTATTCAGTGGTCTTCATCACAATTTACTACTCTTAATGATATTTATTATATCTGTTGTTTACCTTATGCGATGTTTCGTCTATTTAACTTTCAAACTGATGCCGAAAGACCTTTCCATTTCTCCTTGATTATATTCTTATTAAAGAAATTGATTTCTTCGGCTGTTCACTAATGCTCGTTGGTCTCGAAGAAATGACTCATTCCACGCAGATCTACTGATCAAACGGGTCAACGAAGTAATACATGATTATGCTCGACAGCATCAGAAACGGCTTTCTTACCATCCGAATCCGGAGGCATCAGCACTTTTGTGTACTCATCTCGATCTCAGAAGACTGAAACGTATATCAAACCTCATCAATTGGTCGTTACCAAATAAGATAATTAGCAGAGTTTAGTCATCGGGCTATTCTTCCACACACGTTATGCTACGAGTACTGCTTATTTAGTTTAGATCTAAGATTGCAGAAATAAACCAGCTATCCTTTTCAGGAGTTGATTAAAAATATATATATATATATATATATAAATATAAAATAGGCGAATGTTGGACGAAGGAAATAGCGGACTGAACGACCGTACACGATTAATTAAAAAAAAAACCGTACACCTTCAAAAAGAAGGTCGTACGGCATAATGAAACATGTCGGCAATACATGCGTACACGTGGCTCAGTACAGAAAACGGTAGAAAGATTTAGAGGTGTCATCAAGTTGAAGGATATGAAGAGAAAAAAGATGTGGAACATTTTTTAAGTGTTTTCGTTTTTTTCTTTTCTTGCAGTTTTTCACTTACCCGGCATTAAGTATTGCATATTGACCGCTTCTTCTCGTTCACGTTCGCTTCTTAAGCATATAGCAGCTCCGGAAAATAAGATGGCGGATGTTAGTGTAAATCCGACGCCAATCCAAGCCAAATAAAACGACCAATCGTACGTAATTCGAGAATTTTCTTTCAATATCTAAACGGCCGAATATTATTCGAATTAGTTTCATGATATCGTACGTTTATGTTAAATTTATATTTTATACCGACTTATTTAACAAAAGGAAATTACATAACGCTAAGTATGTGAATACGCCCTATTGTAGAAACTAATACAACAAAATATAAATCACGAATAAATTCAAAAAATAAATTATTTAAAGTTGCATCATGGTGTATGTAACTAATCTTACACTTCACGAAGATAGTCTGTAAAAGAGGAAATCGCCATCGTTGCCAAAAAATATGTCAACCGTCTGCAAAAACACACTATATGGCGATCTCGCTAATGGATAACTCGCTTGAATATCGTCGACTGGATAGAACGAAACGTCCGGACTTAATATTAAGCGTGTTAATATATACAGTTATGTTTTAGCCCTTCATCACTGGATGGAATGCTACTCATGATATAGTACGCGTACACACCAAATAGCATAAAAAAGTATATATATAATAAAACCGAGGCAAATATTGAAGATCAGTCCGAAACAATTTATAATCCGAGATATAATGAAGGTTATCCGTTATTTTCCGCCATTTGAAACATAAGTCTGTACCATAGAGATCTCGGTTTTGCGCACAACGAATGCATTCAAGAAAGCTTCGATCCATTGTTTTATAGATCATGTCCATCTCATAGGAGGCGACTTTCTTCCGCGATACCTTGAATGATAGCAGTTTCTAATATAGGTATATTGTAAATATAAGAAGGGCATAGAGAGTCAACAAAATGTAAAGTGGCAGACACGAACCGATTTAATTAATTTTTTAAAATTATAATTATTATTATTTAGTCAATTCGAATAGCGAAGGTTATTTAATGGACTGCTTTTTTTTTTCTTTATGAAAATTTAACTTTCGGATGGTTTTGTGTACTTTAAAGGCCGTTAACATTTTGTTTCGGCGTACATGACGACTTATGAGAAGCGTTTCTCTCTTAATATATATGTGGTGGCGAAGCGTGTGTACGATCGATCATTTGTGAAACGAACGAGAGATGCCGAGGAGAATTGTAATTTTATGAAATCGAAAATTTTCGCCAGAAATTAACCCCTTCACTATATGGTACACGAAATTTTATTAACGGTAACAAAATTATATATTTTCTAGTTGACCGTGAAATGTCTTAATTCTAATTATATTTATGTAAAAATATTGAAAACATCTAGAATTATCTAAAAAACAACATTCTATAATAAAACGGCCTGTATAAAATTTATCATTTTCCGTCAAAATTAATTCCACGTGTGGTTAAGAAGGTAGCGTCGGATTATTAGTACGCTCAGTGTTTTTTTTTTTCAGGAGAATATAGAACCGTCGTAAATAGCTCTAGAATTGGATAATGATAATAAATAAAACGATTTTCTCATTCTCGTTTTATAATAGGCGACGATAATATAGCTCTCCCGTAATTTCGATTATAATTGACTAGCTTCTGCGGAATTTCCCATCGTTTACAAGACTACTAGTCCCTCCACAAAATTTTAATCTCAAGGTTGAATAAATATAGTTTATAGCAGCGGGAAAGCGGTTATTTACACGATAATAGTATTTACGATTTAGAAATCGAAACACTACACGCATTATACACACACACACACATATATATAAAGTGTGAGAAAATAACGACCCTAAATGATAAAGTATACAAAAAGAGATTTCCTAATTTACTAATAAGTAGGCTTCATTTCGTTTTTCTCGATTTTTCAGAAATGTTCCCACGCCATTCCGCGTTAAGAAAGGAGAGGAGACATCGAATAAATAAGGAAATAATTAATATTAAATAGTTCGCAATATTTTTTGTCGGGTATGTTCTTATATTAAACAACGGTTAAACGTAAATAAAACAAGAGCTGCTAGAGATACACAGATTGAATGTGTAAACAAATAGAAAGAACGATTACATAGATAAGAATGCGTATATATTTGATTTTATGAATTAAAATTTCCGTCTACTAAATCTATTTCAACATCCGCGCTAGTTGAAAGTAAAAACGAAATTAACACTTCCAGCCCCAAGCTTGAACATAGTCATTCAGAGAACGACTAATAAACTAAACAAATCATTCACACAGCATTCTGACAAATTGAAAACTAGCCCAAACGAAAATGAATGCCGACGAAACGCAAATAGATAATATATCGATAATAGAAGAGAATTTAGAAATAAAACTAAAAAAATTCGACAAATTTATTAAAGGAACCGAAAAAATTTTATAGTACCTGACGGACGATAGAAAGAAAAAGCATGCGAAGAAATACCGAAAAGAAAGGAAGTGAAAAACCATTTTTACCCGGTGGTCGGTAGATGGCCAAATTCGACGAGAAGAATTTTTTTCCGTTAACATCATACCAGCATTAATTGCTGCAAACAACGGTCATCGCATAAGTAGAAAATTAGCGTTAGTCTAGTGACTCCAGCGCGGAAGGGAAAGGAATAACTTGGTGAGAATGGAATGTATATAGGAATAGTATAATCGTATAGGAACGATCAAATACAATAATTAGAAAGAAGACAACATAATAATTATTATCTTTTGAATAAGGTGGAAAACCAGATTTATTACGTGATCGGAGTTGCATCTTGACACCACCTTCTTCGCAGACGCCTTGGAGGTTCGTCTGGAAGACTGACTGAGTGCATTCTGCGAACATCAGGATTTCTGTCAAAACGATCGGATAATCTCTTATACCGCACGACGTGTGTGTATCGCTGATGTACGAAATTTTGAGATCGTTATGCAGTGTCGAATCATTCAATTTACTCAAAAGTGAACTTAATGACAAGTTCAACGCTGCTCATTTGAATAATTAAAAAAAAACAAAACAATTTAAATTAAATTAAATACTACGAATCAGTTTCATTCGTTAATTTTATCGACCATTCAAAGTTCTCGTTCGCAGGAAAAAAATTTTCTTCGATAAGAGTCCTATTGCACAGTTTTCAGAATTAGGTAAGAAAAAAATTCCGAATTCTTACCTTCGGCCAGTTGAAAAAAAAAACAACTGCCGGAATAACGATTCTATTTTTCCGTTATTATAAACGTGCGACGATAGTTAGACGAGAATAAGCGGAAAGTTATATGAGTGATTTCATTTTCAGCTCTAATAGTACTTCACGAAGTGCGTTAGGAAAGTGTAACTAAGAGCGAATAGAATTATAAAATATAACGAAGTAAGAGATACGAGCTGTAGCGATCTGAAAATGATTGAGCAAGTAGGCGCGGTTCGGCTTTGGATATAGTATAGAAGAGTGAGTCGAACTAGTGTGAGCTGTCCCTATACGAAAGATGCATTATCTTGCGCGATAAATACGCTGAATAGGCCAGATATCACACACTTTGTCGAAGTAAACCGGAAAATCTCACTATCGATGCAGCGATGTGGCAATATGTTACCGATGGAAAATACGAATGCGGCTTCTTTTGCCGTTCGGTCTGCTTTGTCGGTTTTGATCATCGTTCATTATCTAGTCCTGACGAGATGCTGTAGCCGGTAAATATACTCCTATAATATATAACGTAAAATTGTACGGTAGATATAGCCATGTTTGCAGATGATACTATGATACTCTCATCTGATAAAGATCCAAGTGTAGCTATTAACAAATTGCAAAGCTATATAAATAAATTCAGTGACTGGACCAAACAATGGCTGATAGAAATAAATCCAGAAAAATCAGCACATATTACATTCAGCAATCGGCTTCAACATATAGCCACAGAGTATCTCTCGATAAACATACCAAAGCTCGATGAAGTTAAATATTTGGGAGTTTATTTAGACAGCCGGCTATCGTGGAAAACTCATATAGATAAAAAAAAAAAAAAAGGGAGATAGAATTAAAATTTAGAAAAATGCACCGGCTGCTAGGACCCAGATCAGAAGTTACTCTTTAAGTAATCGCGTACTTTTGTACAAAACCATGCTGAAACCCATATGGATGTATAGTGCGCAATTATGGGGTTGTGCAAAAAAGACAAATACGAATAAAATCCATCGTTTGCAAAATAAAATCTTACGCCTAATATACCGAGCTCCATCGTATATGACGAATTATATAATCCACTTAGATCTAGGCGTACATCCAGTACAAGAAGAAATACGTAAAATTGCTACTAGGCACCTTCAACGGCTACGACATCATCCAAACGAGCTGGCGGCTCAACTACTACACACGCAGCAAGATCTCAGAAGACTAAAAAGGACGAAGATTACGGATTTAGCCCATTGACAAATAGGAGGACTCACCGAGAGGTGTGTGTCCTTCATACAGGTGATTGAATCTTAGATACAATTTGTTAGATAGCTATTACTGGCTAGTTACAAATTTGGAAATGGTGAAAAAAAAAATAAATAAATTTATTTTTCATTACTTACATCGTTCCATTCTTTGTAAAATTCTTCGCCTACATGACGTTCCTTTTCGTAATACTCTACACCGTGCCAAAAGCCCATCGCTCCTGCGCTGAGTAAACCTGTCGAAAATAATTCGAAAAACGTTAAAAAAAAAATTCAAAAGCACTTCTTTAGTTTTAATATTCCCTCGAATAGCATACGTAACAGTCCAAGGTGCTGAGATTCGACGCACCTTACTACATCAGCGATGATACATCATACCATGATCCTGCAAGTGTCCACATTCACGCGGGTTTATCAGAATAAATACCAAACATTTTTTGATCGGACAGTAGTGATTTTATGAATTATTTTAATTAATGTTTTACTTTCACAAACTCACTGTTTGATGACCATCTGATCAATAATTATAATAAAGAGTGTACTGACTTTTTTTATAATTAATTTTAAATTTTCTGGATACTTACGATATGTTGTTGCAATTTTTGAACAAATTTATCGAAAAATGAAATTATGAAAGAAACTGGCATAATTAAATATGCATTAGTTCGAGTAGAACTTTGTTCTTGCAATGTATGATTACATGATGCTGATAAAATAAAGTTTTCTTTAAAGTCAACTGTTTACTTTTCGCGAATTTATTTTCATACTTGGTTGTTTATTTATTTGTATTGTAAATAAAATATAGAAGAAATGTGATACTTAATTTTTTTAATACCTATTATTTTGATGGACCGAAACAGTAATAGTTTATTTGTGAATAATTTGCTTCTTATTTTTTAAGACAACTACTAAACCAACGCGGGAATTTTGGTTAGTCCTCATTAAATAGGTACGTAATGATATTTAATGTTCATTGTTTGTTGTGAAGAAAAAAAGTAATAAATTGATATATTTTTCAAAAGGTGTATAAATATTCTACTAATGAACCTTCATGGTACATTTTAGATAAGAGAAAACAGTAAAATAATTTAGCGCGCATTATCTATCTATCTATATATATATATATATATAGGTGTGTTTTTTAATTTTTTATGTTCTTAATTTCAAAACGCATAGTGGAGAAGTATAATGTAGATTACGAAGTTTTAGATTGAATTTTAAATCTATCCGTTAATATCACTTATTTGGGTTGTTGTTTTAAACAAATTACGATAGATTTAAAATTTGTGATCTATATCATGGTAATATCAGTGATTAACTTTGTTTTTATTTTGTTAATAAATTCAATTAAACCTCCCGCTTAATCTCAAAATTTGCCCTTCAATTATTCCTAATATTTACGATATGTATTTAATGATTCGTAACTTTGTAATATTTTGAAATACTTTATATCAATTCTAATCGCGTCACTACTTACAGGATAAAAGAATCAAAATCGCGGTAGCGGTAATATTTCCGGGCGATCTTCTCCAGCAACCGGCTACTCCCGTCCAAAACGCGATAAAAATGACGAAGAACGACAATATGAAAAGCAATATGGCCGACCGACCCATGTCTGAAATTATTAAAAATCATTAATAAATATCTATAATCTCGTCGATAACAAATTATTATCACGCGATATTTACACTAATTACATATATACACATATACGTGTGTTTGTGCACGTATATAATCTCTCTATTTTTTTTTTAAATTTTTAATCGGGTTGCCTTTACAGCCCGATAGCGTACGTACTAACTCATATTTCTATAAACGCGGACAATTTCTCTAGAATTATCGCTATGTCTGGAAACAGATTTAAATTCTCAAGATGAAGAAAGGACAATAGGATTGTACGTAGGATCGTTACGAGACTTGCGCAGTAATTTAAGGTGTATATATATATATATATAGTTCCAAACGAAATTCTATTAAAGACGGGCATTCGAAGAACACGTGATTAGGATTATTGCACGTCCGGTATTGGAGAGGATAGCGGTTTCTCTAAGCTGTATAACGAACAGGTGGTCCGGCAATAATTCTTTTCCGCTTAATGTTGTTTTTAACAAAGTAGAACAGCGGGGAAATTTAGGAAGTCTTTAATAAATATAATTTAAAGGTTGAAAGAGATTAAAATAAGACGAATTTAATTCGACACAATCTTAACTGTACCCGACGAATGTGTTAATTTAAACGAGTAGAGGAAGAAACATCAAAAGCGAGATTTAATGATGAATTTAATCCGATCTAAGCTAACCCAATTTTGGCTAGACAGCTACCGGCCGTTGTTAAGACGGAAATCAATTTTAAACATAGCAGTGGAAAGTCCTAACATTCCTTTTAACCGGGTCGAAGTAACTATCGTAGAATACGGCAAAAGCAGTCCGAAATTCTACGTATATACAGCGTACGACAAATATTGCGTGCGAACTTGAACATACGTGAAGGATGTTTTTACAGAAGGTTCTTCGAGAAACTTCAACTCCTATCGTTTACATCAACGATTTTCTAGTCATATCTTGCAAACGACTGAAAAGGAACAAGATGCACTTTCAATTACCTGAGCCGGTTAGGATGTACTCGGAGAATTGTTAGATATACTGCGAAGAATGAAAGGCAATCGTTTTCTTCTTGAAGATGTTAATCAGTTCGTCTGTCCGATTAATATAAATTTTCATTCGTTCTATTCTACTACAATCTTCTCTACGAATTTTATTCTTACCTTTTCGAAGTTAAAAGAAAAATTACAAGAACTGCGTAATATTGTACATACAACAACGTATCTTATTGCTAAAGCGTCCGAGTTTTATTCCAGTCAGACGGCTTAGGCAACATTCTCTGGAAGATGTCCCGTCAAAGACAAATCTACCACCATAGGTCGCCACATGTACTTTACATCGACAACGCGTTTCGTGAGTCGTGATCATCTTAGTTGTTATCCTATTACATATATTTTTTATAACCGCCGATCGGATGAGTGGCGGAGGAGCTGGACTACACTGTGAAGATATGTGCCTACGTGTATAATAAACCTTTGGTTCGCTCGCTCTAAACTCCCCTATATATAACGCGCCGATAGAAGTTTCACTTCAAAAGTTCATCCGGTTGCCGTAATTTAGTACGTCCGTTTGCCCGGTCCGAGGTATTTCTACGCGTTTAAACGTTCTTCTATATTATCATACGTAGGGGTATGTCGCCCGGTAGAACACGGTCAATAGAGATGTGTACGTATGCGCGTGCGTTTATTTAATAAATCCGAATTAATTACTGAGATTAGTACGAAATCGAAGATTCTTTTTATTTGGTAGTAAATCTTAGCGCGGTCTACACTATATCGATTTAAACGAAACGATTAATTAATAATATCTTTACCGGTATTAACAAAGCGAGTGAATCATCGAAACAACTCGTTCCGATTGTTAACGACGAAGAACAAATTAAGACGAAGACGATTTCATTCGGTCGAAATCGTAATGTTCCATCTTCTTGACACAATTGTTACGTTCCACAACGCACACACGCGACTCCGTTTCCGCTTTATCGGAAATTGTCGATAGGATAACAACGACGCAGCCAGTAATGCAAGCTTTCCATTGTATTTACTTTCTCCGGCAATAACGAACGGTACCGTTTCACGAAGAAGACTTGTTAATCGTAATTTCACCGTTGACGAGCGACCGTCTTTTTTTAAAATTTATTTCGTTTTAATTTATTTTATTTTAATTTGATTTTTTTTTAAGTTCCTTTTTTTTTACGCTCGGTAAATTTGTTCGCTTAATAACAACCCTTTAAAATGTATATATATTAACCGTGTGTCTTAATAAGCATTCATTGTGTTCTTTCATAATTACTCGTTTGTATTCGAATAATTGTAGGCATAGACATACAAATACGTGTATATATACATACAACACGCACACATATTAACGATCGAGATGTCTGATGATGGATTTTCACAACATTATAATACATCGCTACAATAACGACAATGTTGTGCTGCTGACGGGGATTTATCCGCTTTCTAGAAAATAACGAAATCTCCGTTCCAGATTTCTGTTTTATTATTATTATTATTATTATTGCTATTACTACTACTACAATATTATTATTCCAAGCAAAAATTCACATAAGGAAATATATTATCATTGCCATGTTCGTTAGGGGTTTTTTTTTTGTTTCGTGCAGTTTATTGAGTATATATGTGTGTATATATATATATATATATATATATATTTTTTTTTTATTTTTTTAAGTTATTACGAATATTTGTTATTGTTTTTAAACGTCACGCTAAATAAATAAACGAGTTACCAAGAATACACTTCTTTTTTGAATTGGGTATGGAGTAAACAATTTTTCTTATGTGTCTTTCAAGAATATATTTACTTCTTTTAAATTGGGTATGGAGTAAAAATTTCTTGTTACATGTTCTTCGAAATTCTACGATAATCACCGATATAAATCCATTCGAAACGTCAATGAAACGAGGTTTTACCGAAAATAAAATTTTACTTTCACCATTCAGTCTTTCGCTTTATTTTACTAACTCGCATTTCACCAAACAAATTCTTGAATATCACAATAGACTCGTTTTTTTCTCATTTTCTCATATTAAATTCAACTCCATCATACTTGGGCCTGATCGTGTTGTAGCATTTTCAGATAATATTAACGGTCTCTATGTTATATTCGCCCAATTCGTTTCAATTTTCACTAAGTCTTTCTCGTTCTTATTCCGACTTAATTTCCATTCTTACGATCAAGATTTAATTTTATCCGATTCCTCGGGCTTTCTCGCGTTGTTGAAATGCTTACACTTTTAACCATAATTCGGGATACGTACCCTTAGCCGTTCGACAACTGACTTACTTTCTATACTGCCGTAGTAGAGTTATCTCGTACGTTCGGATTGCCGTACCGGATTTCAAACAATATCGCCGATGCTCACGTTGGAGAAGTCGCATTTTCACGGTCCGGTACTTACTTCTTTAGATCTGGTATCTATCTCAGAATACGCGGTAGCTTTCTATTGGTCTTCGGGGTTATCCAATTCTTCAACTCGGGGGAGCGTTAATTCTCCCGTCACTTAGTAATTCACAAATTGCCTTCTACGCGCAATAACTATCGTAAATTTATTGTCACCATCGCCCTTTTACGTTCTGAAAATAATCAACTTCCGGCGCATTTGTTCAATATTTATAATTCCCTATTACTGCTACCGCCATGCCGATGAACATATTATCGTCGATGGAAACCGCATTTTATTTTACTACCGCGTTTACCAAACCAGCAAATGTCTCTACTAAGTTCCTTGATATGACTATAGTTCTCCTTTTTTCCCGTTAATATTTTTATTGTTTTTTTTTTTCACATTCATTACATCTGGTAGATGACGGGTTAGACACGTCAGTTCTAGATTAGAAGAAGATAAAAAAAAAATCATGAATTTACTTACATGACATTCGAGTCTTTCTCTTTCTTTCTAAATTTCTAGCCGAATGCCATACTGACTTATAAAATTTAAACTCTCGTTAGTGGGTTGTAATTGTAACTTTGCGGAGCCCCCAAAAATGTTAAAATTTCGAAACGTTTCAATCGTTTGGATATATGTTTATATATGTTTATGTATGTATGCGTGTGTATATGCGTGTGTTTTCTCGAATAGAAATGAGTACTAAAGAAGACAACAAATGTTTATTACAAAAAGCTACATATGTGTATATTAATGCGTTACTGCTAGTTCGCGTAAAAAATTAAAAGTTATATAAAGGAGTAATGAAATTCGAAAATATCTTGGAAACCACCTAACAGAAAAACTCAATTCAGAGATCCAAATTAGGAGTGCTTACACAGCTATCCAGAAAATTAAGAATCTACTAATAGATAACTCACCGAGTTTAAACATTAAAATGAGATTTCATTATATTCTCCTAGCAACTACATACACAGCAAAATCAATAAAATGCCTAGAAGCATGCGACATGTGGCTGATTCGTAGAATGCTGAAAAAATCGTGGGCCCAAAAAATTAAAAAGTACTCAAAAAAGCTTACGTGGAAAAGAACAACCTTAAAGACAATTAATCAGCGAACAATAAGCTATTTTGGTCACCTAATGCGAGAAAAGTATATATATATATATATATATATATATATATATATATATATATATATATATATATATATATATATAGTCTACATCAAGCTAATACTTTACTGGCCAATTCAAACTATATATCAAATTACAATTTTAAATAGTTGATTTATATCATCAATGAAATTTATGGAAATATTACATTGTCATTGATTATCTCCATTTGAATAATAAAACTCAATGCGGAAATGAACTATGTGCAACCTTAGTAAAAAATCTGCGAAGTTGATGAGGGAGGGGATTGATATTGGGATACGAACAAGCCAAGGAAATACCGGAAGATGTGACTGGACAATACTAAAAAATATTTAACTTTTTTTGGAACATTTCCAATATTCAAACCACGAATTGCGAATTGTGATAGTTTTACCGAATGTTATAGCGTAGATCTGCTGATGGAATAAATGAGATTGGAATATCTGACAAGGAAGCCTGTTTAGCAGCTACATACGCCGCTTCATTAAGTTTAAATCCGTTGTGATTAGGAATACATCAAAATTCTAAAACACCGTCTAGTCGTATAATTTTTAGGCATTTGTCTGATATATCAAATATCAAAGGGTGAGAATCGAACCTGAATGGATGGACAATTCTGCATAGCTAGGAGCTGACTGAGACTATCAGTACACACAACGTATTTGCCCGCACCACCGAGCACATTAACGTGATAATCACAAGCTTTGATCATTAACTCGAACGTAAAAACAGAAGTGGCCGAAGGAAGTTTGAATTTTTAAATAAATAAATAAATAAAAAGTGTATTTTTACATTTAAAATAAGAAACAACAAATATCGTCTACACGTACCGAAATAGTGTAAAATTCTCCCCGTGTATCGCGATATATAAATATAAAAACAAAAGAAACGAAGCTTAAAGCAAATAAACTGCAGTAAAAACCACCACCAAAACCTGCATGAAATAAGTATATAATAAAATAAAATAATAACATAAAATATAGTATGCGATAACAGACGATCAGAGTATAGGAAAATAAATAACTATATACATAAAATAAACTTAAACTTAAATAATAACTATATATCATCGCGAATGCCGGCTACTCATTATAATAATGTATGTTTAATTCTTTTATGTTTATATTTCTTATATTTTAATTGGAGACTAGTGCGAGTGTAGTCTCCTATATTGTTTATAATGGAATACTCACTTAGGGTACAATCATAAAAAAATTTTTTGGTTTGCTGATTTATTACTTGATGCACGTATGGTAATTATAATTTTAAAATGTTTCACTTGATAATGGCGTAAATGCCGAAAAGCTTTGTGTTTTCTATAAGAAAATAAATATTAGTGATTTAACTAATTTTCAATTGATTTTTTATAAAAAAATCACTACATTCCACATTATATAAAAAATTAAAATAAAAAACATCTGTTATTATTTTATAGGAAAAAACAAAAACAGAAAGCTGAATGGAATGCACAGAATTATAGTATAAATAGATTTATTAATTTCACGGTTCAAGGATTATATATATATATATATATATATATATATATATATATATATACATACATATAAATTTATGACAGTGTTAAGTGTATCATATATTCCTTGAGTGTATATGTTAAGGAATAATTTTTGCAAATTAGTGGAAATTGTTTTTAGATGATATAAAATGCATATATTAAACGCTATTGTGTCAACTGGCGGAACGAATTAGAAAAATTATTTAAAAAAAAATATTCGTTTTGAGAATTATTGCGATAATATGAATGTTATAGGAATCGAAAGTTGTGTACGACTCTGCTTGATCGGTTTTGGTTCGATGATAGAAACGTGCAAGTAATTACCTGGGCTTGAAGAAAAAATGAGATTATATATATATATATATATATATATGTATATATATACATATATATAAATTATGGGCTAATTTTCCATTCGTCTTATAGACGAGGCTGTTGTAATAGTGTGCGGGTCGTATTGGTCGAATGTTTTCTAATATGTTTCGGAATTCCGGGAAAGACATTACTTTTATCGTCTCAATATAACTATCATGGATGAGATCACCAATTTCTCAAGGACAATTATGTAGGAAATGTTACCAGCAGTAAATGCTGTAATTTCATCATTTTCGATGTGTAAAATATACTTTCACTTGAAAATGAAGGGGAAATTATTTCGCTTATTTTTTGTTAATATGTTATTATTATGATTATTATTTTTGGAACCCGGATACTTTATTCGGTTTAAGTTAATATCTTGTCTTTTATTCAATGGAATGACCCAGAGTTTTTCGAATAACGCAAATACCACTCGACCGAAATTTTCGAATGAAATTTTATTTAAGAAAAAAACTATAGATTACCTTAGAATTATTTGTGAAACGGAACACAATATCGTTCAGATAATCGCGCTCTCTGTTCAACACCTGTCAACAGCTTACATGTAGAAGCATCAGACTGGCCTCTCAGGATCAGTCAAATGTATCTACTATCCAACAATTTGACACAATGTGATGCCTTCAATTTTATATCAGCTCGTCCGGTACAATTTGCATTCAGCCTAAACTCACCAATACTGACAAAATTTTCAAACACGCTATCAACACTACATACGAGTAAACCATTACTCTATAAAAACTTAAATCCAGTAATGCCACACTCTGGACAAATAATTCAATCAACTTGAACTTACATATTTATAATCTGAAGAAAAATTCCCATACTGATCAAGAAATTATTCAATCTGTTACTTCACGAACATCTCAATCATTAACATTCTAAACAGATGATTCAAAATTTGATTCGTTCGTTGCCTGCTCCTATTCGATTCTCACTACCGCAATCATTTAAAATTTTATCTGCCGAACTATATGTAATATACTTGGTCATCAATTTCAGTATAAATACTTGAGTCTAGCGCTCAGACTCCCTTCCAGCCTTGAATATTCATAATATATCTAACAACAATAGACATCCTATAGCGAAAACAACTGTAGAAAATTAATTACTAAAAATACTGAACGATCCATTACATTCCTCTGGATCTACACTGGAATTGCTGAAAATGAGCTAGCTGATAGAGCAGCAAAGAAAGCAGCAACTGCATTACCTGTGCCTAATTTACCAGTTCCATTCGCAGACCTCAAGAGGTTCATGAAATCATCATTATTTCAGTTACGGCAAGAAAAATAGCAATCCGTATTAAGATCAAATAGGCTACGATCTATCAAACCAAAAATAACACCTTCGAAGATACACTTAGGGACGGTGTAGTTGTCAGCAGACTCCGATTGGGCCACACTAAATTGACACGTGCTTATCTTCTAATAGATCGGAAGTTACATTGTGTACGGCCTGCAACATTGCACTGTCTGTCCAAAATACACTGACAGAGTGTCTTCAATACAGCCTACAGAGATCGTACTACGGTCTTTCATCTTCATTACAGTTATTGCTCGATGACAACGTTTCTACGCTATCCAGACTCATCCTTTTCCTACATGATACTGGATTGTATCATTTAATTTAATACTTATTTTCCTCTGTACCTCTAGCCATTAGTTGCTGTATATGGCACATTAATTTAAATAATAATAATAATAATAATGTATTTTTGGGAAAACGTTTTTGAAGTTTCATTTCTTTTCTGCGCCCCTAGGCATATACTTTTAACTTTATATATATATATATATATATATATATATATATATATATATATGTGTGTGTATACTTACAATTCAATTTACAATTTAACAAGGGGGACAACAATTAGCCTCCTGAGATATGAAACAATATACAGACCAAAGTATTCAGAGATTGTATACGATACCAAACTAATAAGTAAATAAACATGTAAATCAATTAAACTGAAACAAAAATATAATTAATAAATCAACGATCGAAATATTAAAATAAACACCAGTTTCTATGTGTGAATAAGCAATCGAAACTGTCTTATTATTGTTATTATTTTTATTATTATTATGGGCACAGGATAAAACTACTTAATCCAAACGAGATTAACAAAGTTAAAATTATGGATCAAAAAAGGATGGAATACAAATTAACACATGTAACTAATTTAATACAAAAATATTAACAATACAACAAGATAGACTCACACCATATATTTCAATGTTTTTTTTTTTTTTTAAAGATAAGGTCATTCTAAGTTTGATTTCCTTATGAGCTAATTGCTTTAGATCACAACAGTGATTAAAATTAGTTATTATATTTAAATTTTTCAATAACCAATTTAATATCTTGATAGTTACATACGGCTAGTATATGTATAACAGTGTATCACTGTGTCCATATATATAACATATATCACTGAATTTGATCAGGAACCGATGTAAATATTCCGCAAAATTCCAGTGTGCAGTCGAAAGTTGCGTTATAAAATTACCCGGTTCGAAATATATACAACTGAATCTTTCCGCGAGTAATGATATAAACTAATATAACAGCTTAGTACCATGCAATTGAAATTTTTTAACTATCTCTTCGAACAAATACTTGTTATTATAATAACACCAATATATCTAAATTATCTAAACAGCTCTATGTGATCTCGATTATCAATTTGGGATTATTTATATATATATATCTATCTATCTATCTATATATATATATATATATATATATATATATATATATATATATATATATATATATATATATATAAATATATAAATATATAAATATATATATATATATATAAATATATATATATATATATATATATATATATATATATATAATATATATATATATAAAGATTGTGTGTATTATAATGATTTAAGCGTAATGGGGTATTAAAGAAAATACAGTGTGATGATTATAGTAGGTTAAAATCGGTGGCTCGTACAGCAAATTCCATTCTGCCGAATAGGCTTACGATATTTACTCGTGTACTTAATATAGAACCAAGTTTCCGGCCATGAGATTAAATATACGAATATGATTAAATATATACATATATATATATATATATATATATATATATATATATATATAATTATAAAAGATATTAAAAGAAAAAAGAAAAAAAAGAATAGTATCAATAACATACTAGGCGAGGAATTCCGAAGATAAAGAACACATTAAGTGTGCAGCGATCAATCGATTAGTTTTAAGTTGAGATTTCGTTCTTGGATCGTACGAGTACGAGTATAGATAAAGTTTTAATATAACGTAAGCGTACAGTTGCTCGTAAAAATAGCACTCCGAATTCGCACGTGCGAATTACGATTATTTAATGTTTTTTGATAACAATTTATAAAATAAAATAAAGTTAAATAGATTATCGCAAAACTTGCAAATAAAATAATTACATAAATGAACTATAAATAAGAAATTATTACCGGTAAAAGGAATAAACCTTATCCAGTCTTTTAAAAGTCAATATTTTGATGATTAATAATAAACGAGAAGGACACAGATTAGAAAAGGGACCTGGATCCACACATCGCAACGCAAGGATCATCAGTTCAACAGATCCGGTGTCGGTGGTACACCGCAAGTCGTACAATTTCATTTCTTTAAGTACATTTCGAATTATATATATGTATATTTTGTATTTTGAATTTGTATTTTTTTTTTTTTTTTGTATGTTCGTGATTCCTATATCATAAATTTGTTATTTTATTATTCAGTCCATGATTTATATGTACGTAGATAAATTTTTTATAAGTAAAGAAGAACCTAATGTATAAATAACGATGATTAAACAATCAAACTATTTATAAGTTGGTAGCTTCGGACTTACGTGTTAAAAGTTTTTCTGAATATTTAAACTGAGGAAGAAAAAATCAAATATTAAAATTCATGTTTTATTAATAAATAATAGCTATATAATAGCTTGGCGACCAAGATATAAGCCAATTTAAAAAATAAACATAAATCTCATTTTATCTTCATAGTATTCAGCACCGACGTTGGGTTAAACTTAATAAATTGATAACAGACGTCGTCTAAATACGATAGTATGCATGAAGCTCTTCTACACAAATTTCATTAATCCGCGCGACCATCTTAGAGGCACACGGCCACAACATCTTGTATTTCCATTCGATGACGACCTTTTGCAATCCGTTTGCTCGAAACATCTTGTATTTCCATTCGATGACGACCTTTTGCAATCCGTTTGCTCGAATTATGTGGTCGCAAAACCGTCTTATTCTGATAAGTACTTCCGTTAGTAATCGTGTAGGTTCTCCGTCCTCCTTTAGTATAGATTCGTTGGTTCTCCTGGCCGTCCACGGATTGCGTAACATTCGTCTCCAACACCGCCGTTCAAAATATTCGACGCGTCTGTGTTCAGTTTCCGCACCGTATAAAAATTTTGGAAATATTAATGAACTTTATCGGTCTAGTTTTACCTTTTCTATTTACTACTTGATCACGCCCGATTTTTATATCGCTTTCGCGCGTTCTTAATTTTATTAGTAATGTGTTGACTGTCGGTAAGTTATTTTACCAAGACACAAACCAAGATATTTAACATGGATAACTTGTCCCATGTAGATGGACCGCTGGCGTCAGCCCTTATTCCGGAGTAAAAGTAATGCGAGTGGTTTTAGTTTGATTAATCTTGATTCTCCATCTGGTTAACCAAGGGTGAATCAGAGCTAAATGTTGTTAGTTTATTAAACACAATGACCGGATCAGAATCGGATGAGAGAAAGTGCGTAATACCGTATTTTTATTAACCGGTATATCTGCAGTATAAACAATATACATGGAAGGACTCATAACACTTCCCTGTGGAACTCCTGCTTGAATAGCGTATATTTGCGAGCTGGTTTCACCATATTTGACATAGAAAAATCTGTCTTGTAGATAAGATTTTATAGTTAAATAGTATGATGGATGAACCCTCATTTTGAAAAGGAGGTCAGGATGCCAGACGGCGATCGAAGGCCTGCCTGCAACTATTACCGAACAAAGTAGTTTCATTGCTCACTTATACATTTAACGCCATGCTTCATTTAAACTACTCTGCGTTATTATGGAAATGTTCAATAATTAAAACGGTATTAAAACCTAATAAATCATCTCACCTATGTACTCTTCGTATAGGCCGATTAGCCTACTTCCTATTGCTAGTAAAATGTTTGAAAAGCAGAATATAATATCCATCCTTAGAAAAAAGAAGGGAATAATTCCTTCTGATCAATTTGGATTCGGGCATAATAATCATTCAACTACACAACAATGCCACCGTGTTGTTGACAATATCTCTACAGCGCTAGAGCGGAAACAATATTGTTCAGCTGTTTTTCTTGATGTTTCGCAGTTTAAAGTAAAGTAACAATAGTAATTATTTTTAAATTGTTTTTTTTTTTTTTTTTATATAGATTATACGATATTTCGTGAATTAACAGCTGAGCAATGCAAAAATAAGATTGAAAATGATTATAATAAAATTTAGTCACGTGTCCTTTGCGCTACATTTACATTATAGGCTACGCACCACCCGGTTGGTTATGTGGAAATTTATCTCGTATTCGTATAGGATAATAATTCTCGGTATTTATATAGTCGGCACGAGCTCGGCTTGAAATTACACTGGAAGAATGTGTGTAATTAATTTAATTATTCTCGTTCGCTATGAATGAACAATAACACACACACACATACATATTGCATACGTATATAAATAACTGTAGAGCGCGTGAAACTAGCAACGTAATATACAAGTCGATCAAAACGTAATTTATCGAAATACTTACATAATCGCGTCATGGCGTATTCGTTTAATCCTTTAGTACGATTTTCCGTATCTGGAATGAAATAGTCGATATTCATGCAATGCGTTTCCACCGGGCTCAGATACGTTTCCACTACGTTCGTACATAGGTAAAAACGATAATTGAATATTATTATTATTATTATCGTATTATTATTACGTTTTGTTACAAATTAATTTTTATAGAATATAAGAAAAGAATCGATATGCTATAAAAATGCGTTAAAAAATAGAGCACGATATAATTAATTTTATCGAGGCACTGAAAATAATAAAGTAAATATAAATTTAAACTGAAAAAACATTAATAATAATAATAATAATAATATTAATTTAGAAGAAGAAAGATAGGCAACTCTAGAAATTATCTTCGGTGTACCGACAGTCAATATAGCCTATAATTTGGGAGCGGTTTTTGTGTCTTTGTCTCGAGTTACTCTCATCGTCCGTTACTTGATAATAAAGCAAGTTATAGGTAGGACCGTATACAAATACGCATACATATCATTTATATATATATATATATACGTACATAAATAATGAAGGTATAAAGAGATGTAGGAAGACACATACATATATATATATATATATATATATATATATATACATATGGAAATATATATATACACAGATATTTACACGTATTGTATCAGCCAACGTGATGAAAAACTTTTTTTTTTTTTAATGGACAGGGGATTTTTTCATCCAGGTTGGTATAAAATTATTTAAACGGATATAATATAAACATTAATATTAGTCGATGCGATGTAATTATAAGCTAAATATACATGAATGTGTATAAGTAGATGAGGCATATTTATTGGCAATGGTACTTTGAGAGATATGATTTGATTATATAATAAAGATTGTTGACATAATCTGCATCGGCTATTTTCTTGTCATTGGAAGGATGAGGACAAAAAGGGGAATATATATATATATATATATATATATATATATATATATATATATATATATCGGTATAGGGACGACGGAAGACGATTTGCTACAAATCGTAATCTACGTAATGAAACATCTATTGGTACTTGTATGTCACTAAACCATGATTTTATATGTATTAGAGGTTGAATCGATTTGTAATATAGATAAGGATTAGAAAACAAATATTATTCCGGCATTCTTTACGAGCAAATTTATTGAGACACGAAGGATCTGTTAAAGGTGTATATGGAATGAACCACTATTCGAAGCGGACTTAGCTTCTGCACCGGCGATAGTATTTCCGAATATACCAGAATGTCCAGGAATCTAGGAGGTACCTAACGGGAAAAGAAACCAAAATTCGGATTTCGTATAAATAAGGCGATGCGCAGCGATTAAAAGAGATTTTAGAACGGTTAAACAGCTTTTCGAATCGGTAAGAATAAGAACTGACGAAGCTGTACGATGTTGATAAACGTATTTTAACGCTTGGTATATCGAGCCTCAGCTACGGTTTATTATCAGACTGAACGGGTTTCCTTCGAATTTATACAGATGGTTCCAAAAACAAATGATTAAATAAACGTTTATTGAAATTGTAGATAAATTTAACTATTATCACATAAAAAAAAATTGTACCGCCACCGTGAAAATATAAAGTTGAGCAGCGCGAAATGGGAATATATACGGCAAATTTGTAGTACCTAGAATAAATGCGTAAAGCCGAAAAGAAAACTATGTACGCGTCGAATATTGGTAAATACGGGAAGTAATGTTAGATAAGCGAATCGGAAGAGAAAATTGGAAAAATGTTCACCTTGAAAGAAAATCACCACGCACAAATACTCAACACTCCTGAATGTTGAACAGCCGGCGCTATAGAATTCTAAATATAACCGTAGAAATAAAATATCATAGAAGGCTACTACCCTTCTCCATAAACGTTTAACGAGGAAAAAAAAACCCTGACCAGAAGATGCAATATCGAAGAATGCAAAATTTTAATGCAATACATTAAACCTGTCGCGTACGTTACGCGCAATGAAAATACACACTTATTTAGTAAACTCACGATTAGGTACAAATTTCACGAAGAAGAAAAGGATGCCACTATCTGCTACGCTTAACTTTTACATGGCGATGACTAAAATGTTTTACTTCTCTTTCGTACGGCGAAAATTTGAACGAAATAACGGATAGCTGTGCACGCATGCGCAAGAGAAAGAATTCGAATCGGCTCGCTCGCGCGTTTTACAGTTTAACTCCCCATATACAATGCGCTAATAGAAGTTTCACTTAAAAAAATTATTTTCGCTCCGCGAAAATCTTTTCGATTCGAGGAAGAATTTCAAAATATCTATTTCAGATTATAGATCGGCATTCCGAATGACTTCTTCTTGGCGTAACTCGATTCGTACATAGCGTAATCGTGGGCATCGCTATTCGACGAAGTGAGCGACGATTTCTCGTTATCCAGAATAATTCAACTAATTTTACAACTGATGCCCGTGTCTGAATATCTTAGAGCCGAGAAATCATTCATCTTTCTCGTTCCACTTTACCCTGTACAGCTCTCACTTACTCTATATGTTGAAGATGAGGTATGCCGGTCGAAAAATTCGAACAACCTGATACAATTATACGAATATTCGTTAGTATAATTATGAATACCTACTTGAAATTATCGAATAATATTCTATTAATTTGTATATATATATATATATATATATATATATATATATATATCTTCTTCCTCTTCATCAATGGCATTTTCCCATTGGTGCGGGATCTGTCATTCAAATAGAGTGCTTCTATCCAATTTGGTCGTTTGTTAGATCTGAAGAAATACCGACATCTCTAAGATCCATCCTTATACCATCACGCCATCTCTGCTTTGGCCTTCCTACTGGTCTTTTACCAGGAACTTGAAACGCCTATGCTACCTATATCAGTGAACTACTGTCATTATGTTCAGCTCGTAGCACCTGCCCATACCACCCTATTCGAATTTGCTTAATATATAATAACATAATTATATAAACACACATTTATATATATATATAATATCTCTTTACCTCCGTGTTTTTTTAATATATTTTTAATATATATATATATATATATATATATATATATATATATATATATATATATATATATATATATGCAGAGTTTCGTTGTAAAAAGGTAACAGTATCTTTTTTTTTTTTTTAAATGGTAACAGTATTGATATTGATATATGAACGAATTATCTCAAAAATTTGGTACGTTTGAGAATGAAAATGAAAGAAATAAAAGTAAGGTGTATTGATGAGCTTCCATATATATATATATATGTATATATATATATATATATATATATATATATATATATATATATAAATGTATATAATATATATTATATATATAATAATGGGCATTGTATGTCGCGCACGCCTTTCGATTCAACCTAATTTCGCATAGGCCATACAAACAGCATAAGAGAAACCTATACACAATACTATGTGTTTGTATACAAGGCAAGAAATCCGGTTCTAGTGAAAGCTGATCGCGGATGCTTTAAGGTATTTTTTTGTTTATTATTATTTATCTTTATTCGTCTGCCGATTCGATTATTAAGTTAAAAACGGTTAAGCGAGTACCATATTATTGAAAGAATGCGTGTACACGATAATACGATATACCGTAACGCGGTCCGCACTGGATTTCCCGCTTATTCTTCGACTATAGTGATGGTAGTTTTTCAGATTGAAAATATTTTTTAGCGTTCGTTAACATCGAACAGATGTTTCCATTCTGCACCCTCTTCCGGTTGAATCGGGATGAAATATTTCCCTTTTTTGCAGTCGGTTCAATTACGCAAATTTAAAATATACATTACGTTCTCGTCCTTAACGTATTTCTAAAGCGGAAGTAGTGATAGTATTTTGTTTTTTCAAATGGGGACGGCTTTACGGCCTAGCCAACGTAATACTGTGGGAATTATTTAAATTTTTTATCAAACATGTTGACTTCTCTAGAAATGTTAGTATATGTAGGAATAATTGCAGATTATTCCGATTAAGAAGAGTGCGTTATAGGTAGGCGTAATACATGGTGAACGTAGCAAGATAAAGTAAAGCTCAAAACGTAACGGTGTCACAGCAGAACATTAAAAAAACGGATTGTAGACTGCCTTTTCGGAATGGAAGAGACAGAAGGAACTTTCTCTAAGCTGCGTAAGGAAAAGACGACCGGTTAAAAACATGATGTCCAAATCGTAATTTAATGATGAGTAAAATTCGTTTGCGATTAATCTTCTTAAAGAAATAGAACCACGGCAGCTTGGGGAGAGACGGTTGAAGTTGGTAGTAATAAGTAAGAGGTGATTGATTAATGTTCTCAGTAATATATATATATATATATATATATATATATATATATATATATATATATATATATATATATATATATATATATATATATATATATATATATCAGTTCCAAATGATCCTTATGCTCCAGCTGAATAGAGTGAATGATATCCTTGTGAGAGACTTAGGAGAGTTCTACGCCTGGTAGATGACGCGTCTTTAGCTAATGAATCAACAAATTCATCTTTGCATACCTTTATGATCCGGCATCCGAAAGAAGGATACAAATATTTCTACACGTTCCAAATAAAAATTCTGCGAAATACTTTGGTCTACATCTCGACCGAGATTGACTTGGAATAAACACATAATCTCTAAACGTACACAGATCAGACTGAAAATGAGAAATATGGACTGGACGATTGGAAGAAATTCAGTTATTTCGCTAGAAAATAAAATTCTACTTTACAAAACAATAATAAAGCCAATTTTGCCTTATAGAGCTATGCGGTAGTGCAGCTAAATCTAATATAATTATTACGGAGAGAGCACAATAAAAAATCTTACGAAAAATTATGAACGCTTCTTGGTTCATACGAAATGACGATATCTGTAAGGACTTGAAGATCAGCTTGGTTAAAGATGAAATCCGCAGCTCAAGTGCAATATAGAAAGAAGGACTCAATCAACACTGAAATATACTAGCAAAGAACGTCAAACTGCATTAAATTCAATCGAATACACAGATTCTCTCCAGCTTCAACATCGATCCTAATAATCTCTTACTCTTATAATTACAGATTAAATTAACGTAAAAGTGATCACATCGATAAATATTGGGATGCTATCCTCCTTTTGATTTCTAATAGTAACATGTCTTCACTGCGACTTATTGTTATTAAATACAGATTGCATGCAAAAAAAAAACCACAAAAAACAGAAACCTATCCGACATATTTCTTTTATTGTCTATAGCCGTTATCGTGGTTTTCCGAATCGGTAATATTAAGGTAATTTCCGCGAACGTTTCCATTAAAATTTACAAATACAAAATGCTGCGATGAAAGGTCGTTTTTTAAGACTTTAGCGGTCGCCTCTTACTGCGTATTATCAGCTGCAGCCGTCTCTCCCTAGGTTCCCATGGTTCTACGTTTTCAAAAACATCAAGCGGAGAGGAATTGTGCTTATCAGCAGATTGCGGTTTGGGCATTGCTTGTTGCCTGACCGCCTGTTCGTTATGCAGCTTAGAGATAATCCGTATTGTCCTCTATATGCTGGTCGTGTAGTCTGCAACCCTGATCACGTGTTCTTCGAATGTCCTTCATTAACAGCATTACGTTCTGAACTGTATCTCAAATTACTTTACGCATCTCGTGGTGGTCCTCCTTATAATGTAATGTCCCTTCTGCATGTTGAAAATCTAGATTTATTCCCGGACATAGCGACTTTTCTCGAGAAGTTGTCCGAGTTCATAAGAATATGAGTTAGTGATTATTACGGCTCCACGTTGGGTAAGCTGTAAAGACATCCCCATTTAAAAAAAAAAAAAAAAAAAAAAAAAAAAGACTTTTAAATAAATTAAATAAATCATCGAACGTCTCAAGAGGCAGTACCTCAGAAACTGATGAATAATATTTATAAATTTAACTGACACAAAATTAACATTTTACAGCGAGAAAGTTAAATCAATAGAATGATTAAGATATTACAGTACAACGAAAACCATTCTAGTTTAGATTACTTAGTAAAATTATACTGAAGAATATAGACATTACATTTATTTGTGATAAGTGCAAAAGCAATTACATTCCGACTAATTATAAAAAAATCATACATAATAAACTCGTGATAATCTCTATCGATCTGGAATACCGCTAAGTACAGTTTATATACACAATACTTACAACATTATAATCGTTAAAATTTGTAATATAAACATCATTGTAACGTACATTCCGCCTAACAACCTAGCTACTTATTATTTTCAATTCTTAGATATATACATACGAAACGATAATGTGAATAAATTCATACTGTTGGGAGACTTAAACTCGCGAAATTTATTACGGGACACAGTAAATAATCAGAGAGGAAAACATTTATCGAATATAATACAAATCTACGACTTAATAGTATTTAATGTTAAAAATAAGCATACATTTCAGAGAGGAAATCAAAAAAAAGTGTAATAGATTTAACATTGGCGACAAGTAATATAGTAGACTTAATTGAGCTTTGGGAAGTCAGTTACGAATTAAATGCTAGCGATCGTTACTGCGTTACCTTCAACATAAATATAGTTACAAATGAGACGCGGAATAGCACTATCAAAGCTATTAACTGCGATAGATTAGCAGTAAATTTAAGAAAGCACGCATATATGATTGATACTACTGTAAATTGTACATAGCAGAAATTAAAAGATGGCTTTATCAATTCCAATATTATGTTGATGTAGTATTAAGAAATTCGTATACTACTATAAAATCTGAGGTATACTGGTGGAGTACTGCAAAAGGAAAAAAATATTTGTCAACAAGTTGTACAAGAAGTATAATGGCTGCAAAAATATAGAAAAAAAAAACCCAATTATTACAACAATTATTGGTGGATAAGCAGTTCAAAATATTTGACGTTTTCACAGTATCAGAAATAACATACCGCAAAATACATCTACATATATTTTAATCAAATTAATCGTATAATATCACCTTAACGTAAAATGGGCTGAGCACCGTAAACTTAATTGGATGGGCTCTTTTCAGAGTTCATTATTTATAAATTACACGTATCTCACTTATAAATAAATTTACCCCATCGTAATTTACGAACTGGGGGACCAAAAAGAAAAAAATTAAAATTTACACAGTTTGTAGCACTGCTGCATATTCCGCAGTAGGTACCGAACACTGTTGATATAATTTGTACACGTTGCTAGAGTATTGAAAGCTGGAATGAACACTGCAGCTCCCGTTCCTCGAGTTGACTTGTAACAAAGTAAATATCGGATAATACGATCGTACGATAAAAGAATATACGCAGAATCTCCCAAAAAATTTTTCGAAACAAAAACGATAAATTATTGTAAATAAAGAAAAAGGAATATCATAAAACGAATGTAAAAACTGAAAATCAATTTGAACTACGCGAATTATACGCTGATTATTTAAAATTTTAGGCGCTAATTGCAATAATTAAGAGTAGAAGCAATAATTCCTCGTATTTTATAAGTAAACAAATTTCCATCGTTCAACATGATTAAGAAATTTCACCTTTGAATACGAATGATAATTATAGCAAGGCAGGTAGATTAAGAAAATATTTTCGTGTATAATCGGCGAGTACGTGCGAACTAAAGATGAAAGTGTATAAATACGATAAAGTTAAAATTCGAAATTAAAAATCAAATCTGACTGTTGTTACCTGCGACGTCATTATCAAATTAGGCTGACTGCTCACGAATGATATTTTTCACATAGGGGACGATGTATATGTCCCTTTAAAAACGTCAACCTGCGGTAAGATTAGGGAATAAACCATTACGCTGGACAACGTCTTTGAAGTATCCGGAAGTTACGTTAGGCTCTAGCGGTAATTTCTCGGAGCATCTTCGAGAAGTTGTTGCGAAGGACAGCGTACCGCGAAATAGCCCGTGTGACACGGTCTGAAAGGGGGAACCCGCACGGCTGCAGCGAGTGTACTCCCGATAGAGCTCGTACAACGCACGGCCAACTTAACCGAGAGAGATATTCTGCTTGCACGATGATGATGATTCATCGGTAATTTTTGGTGTATAACTCTTGAATAATGGTCCGAGAACCGAGAGCGTACAAAGTTAGAAACTTGGATAAAAGAAAAAAAATCGAAAACCAAAAAAGGGAGGCGTCAATTGTCGTACTCGGTATAAGTGTTACAAGGGAAAGATGTCGCCGAAGCTAATTAAAACATATCGAACCTACTCGAATTAATATAATTATTTATAAATTCGTGTAAAGTAAATAGCTTTACTAAAGGACTGATTGGGCTACATTCACTAGAAGAAGGCGCAGAAGACTGGCTGTCGAACGTGAATTTATAATGCAGGATATCTCTAAATAAGCGCGTAATTGATACGATAATAATAATAATAATATAATTATTATATGTTATAAAATATTTACCTTTTCGCTGTTTTCATATAAGATTTTAATTTTATACCGTATCATGAACGTATAGAGTAGTCGAGCGTCGCGTTTAAATTATAAATAAATATATATGTCAGGCGTCTTTATGTTAATTTTGTCGCTCCGTGAACCATCTGGGGTGTTACGTAATTATTATTTAAAATGTTCGGTTTTATTATTTTCTCTAAATTATGTCGAAATAAACGTTATCGTTGTTGTAGACAACTGCGCTACCGACTTAAAAAAAAAAAAATAAAAAATAAATTTCCGGATATATCGATGTATTCGTTTGTTCGGAAATGAATTTGGAATTATATGAATTATATGAATTATATGAATTATATAAATTATAGAGGAAGTGTAAGAGAGTTTGCGAAGTTTATTATAACCCGGAAAGACAGCTCCTGAAATCGGCGACAATACCAATAGTTAAACAATATCTATCGGTGCAAACGTGATTTGAGTACAGCCGATAATTTCGCCGGTAAATAATGTAGTAACAGACGGGAAAAAACTTTCTCATAACTGTTGCAGAAGGAAGAACAAAAAAAAAAAATCACCAATTAGACGTAAGAAAATTGGGCCGATTGTTATTTAAAAGTAGTATGCGCAATAATTGTTTGATAATCTGTTGTTGAGGAGTTGGAAGTAATCTAAGTTAGTTATTAGGCGTAGGAACGAGTCAAATTTAGGGGAGATTGCAAAATGTGGAAACGACGATTGCATCTCTCCTATATGTCGAAAGAAATGGAAGAAAACTGAATTCTCGTCCGGAGACTATTTTGCGGGATATCTTACATCTTTTCGGTTTACATAAAACTGTCACTCACCTAACCTGTATAGATGAAACTAACTTTTTTACCCACCTGCCTGGTGTACATTAAACTGATTTCTGACCTACCTACCCTGTATGGAGTACGTGCGTTTACGTTTACAGTATTGTATTTTACATATGATCTGCTAACCTGTCGGCGATCTTTCTTTCGGATAGCATATTCGGAATAATCCTTTAGTCCTCGTATAGTAGTAATATTTAGTGTTCATTTGTTCCACCAACGATTCTTGACCACCTTTTTTCGCGGCGTATTGCTAAAACAAAGCAGAAAACAACAATAAAATTCATATAGTTCGAGATCATTGATTTTACGTGATATATATAATATACCAATGATATACATAAATGTTCGCGCACACACACACACACATGTAAAACTATAAGTAACGTACGGTTTCGTCGGAATTACTTACTGGGTATAATAGTTCTAATTGCAAAACAAAACGCGATCTGCATATACTATAGTTAACTATGAATAATTAATATTAGTCGCGATGAAGAGTGTATGTGTCCGTAAAAAATCAGCGGTTCCAGTGATCACATAGAATTATAGGCGTAAGAAATTCGGTGAACAGGTTATTCGTACATTGCGTCCGTCTACGAATCCAAGAGATATCGAAGAAAGTTCAACAATCGACTGCTTTGCCGGTCAAGATTTGATATAAAGAGACTAGGGAAATTCCGATTAACAACGTGTGCCGATATAATACTTCGCACTGTTCATCGGTAACAAGTTTAACATTTGAAAGAAAAGACAGTTCAGAAATATAAATATCTTTCAGAACAATAATAATCTAAAATTACACAACCCCCAAGGAACAAAATTGCGCGAGCAAAGAATCAATATATATATATATTTTTTTAACTGCACCGGTATTAAAGCACCATAAACAATGGTGATGAACAAAATAATGAAAACGTGATCGACGTCACGTCTCCAGTGAAATAATTCGATTCTCAGTAACAGTATTAGAGCTGTGAAATATTGAGTTATTTTATTACTAGAACGCGATACATAAGTTTATTATTCAACTGCATCCCCGCACCAGCTCCTCTTCTTTAACAGTGTTGTAGGATTGTCGGGGTGTGTAGAGATAAATGCATCAGACGATTACGAAGTGAAGCAAATAAAATCGATTTTATCATTTCGGCTTTCTGTTGACAGTGCACTATTCGCCACTTTGCGCTACAGCCTTTGCTCGTTGTGTGACGGCTTCTGTTCGATTGAATTCGGATTAGATTCGGACCAGTAGCGGCAGTTCTGTTTGTTTGCGAATCCGGATAGCCGAAAATGAGCTGCATCGCTCATCAAAACATTGTTCAAATCGATCTCTTCGTCTTCGATTTTTTTCAGCATCGTCTCGGCAAAAAGTTTTCGTTGTGCATAGTGGGTATTTTTTAATTCTCGAGTTATTACCACTTTATAAGGATGAAGTTTCAAGTCTTCCAGCTATATATGGCGATTCTCGAGACAGGTTTAAAGAAGCAGCATGACGACGAACAGAGCATCCATCCGAATGTTCGATGCCCGAACTTGATTCATGTTTGTGGGGAGTACGAATCGGTTTTTTTTTTTCAGGACGTTTTTCATCCTTTGCAGAAACAGTCTCTCGAAACTTTTCAAACCACCTTAAAATTGAATCGCGAGGTGATACAGATTTACACCGCGTAACTTTGAATTCTTTTCGAAACTCTCTTTGTACTGTCGTGATCGATTCACGCCGAAAATAACGTTCCATACTCAAAACGCGCGCTCCTTCTCGTTATAGAGGATGCCGTGATGACTGAAGCTCTGGACATCTGGTGTGTATAATAAACGCGGAGCACGCGGTTGTTGTCGTTGCAGTGTTAACAACTGCGGTATTTAAAAAAAAAAAAGTCGTCCTACTTCTCTGGGTATCGATGAATTATATTAATTCACATAAAAACTAAATACGATACGAGAACATTGATATTACGATACAAAACAGATCAATAATCGCGATTAATACTCCTGAAATAGGATAACGCTGATTATGTAAATCGAGAAATGTTTAAGGTTCCATAAGGGTTATCAGAGTTGATAGTGACAATACGGACAGACAGAATTTCCCTCCTAATGTAAAAAAAGACGCAATCCTCTGAAAGTCTACACAATTTTTTCCTACGACGTCTCATTTATCGTTTGTCAGTTTTAAATTCCTCTACGCGATGCGGTCAGCGTACAAAGCATGTTATCTTCTTATTAATAAAAATAATATCATAATTTTCCCGTTATTCAGTGAATGCATTACAGTTAAAAAAAATTAATTAGTAAATAAAACATATTTTTTCATTTTGGCGCATTCTTGTAATTAGTATTCCCATCGCCTAATCTAATAAAATTATGGACTTCGTCCATTGTACGTGTTTAAACTATTATCGCGCGCGTGATCATTTGTCACGAATTCATAACGGTTCTATTATTTATTTTACTTTTATTTTTATATATATATATATATACATATATGTATACACGAAAATTCCAAGTCAATGATCGAAAAGGTCAGTCGGAAGATCAATTCGTGAAATATTGAAAAAGTAACAAATTATATTTCCATTAAATTTCCGAATTAATGTTGAAGTAGCGGTTTCAAAAATTTCGTTACAATCTATTAATTAAGAATATATTCAAACATAACACAAGTCTAATATTCTATTCGTATGATTCGACGCGGAAAGACCACTTACGTCCTGATTACGTATCCATGACAACGCTTCCGTGAATATCGTTGAAAGTACCGTTGAAGGTACCGTTAAAAGCTCGACTTGCGCATCCACGAACAATGTCTTCAACGGTTTGCCGAGTATATCCGTAATCACATGCGGCGTCATTTTTAATTAATTCTAGGTTCGAATGCAATTTACGGGTAAAACCGCGTGATCAGGGTATAAGATCAATTTCCGTTTACCTGTATTTGTTCGAGTCTATTTTTCTCGCCAATTTTTCTTGCTATTGAAGTTCTTCGCAATAAGGGTGTTTGCCGTGACACACACACACACACACACACACACACACATACTGGTTTTCTTCAATTTAGCCTGGTTGTGCTTAAAAGCTACGTCTATTTACAGCAAGTCGCTGCTTTATACTTCTGCCACTTCCTGATGTTTACTACTTTTCCCGCGTATATTGGGTGGCGTAATATTATCCAGTACAACCATGCAGTAGAGGAATAGATTTAGTTCTCTACTCCAACGATGTAGGAAACTTCGTTGTATATATCCATCTTATAAATTAATCCGTAAGAAAAGGCGCGTTTGCAAAATTAATTAAAAAGTACGCCAGCATTTTTCCACGTTCGACCAGGGTGTTATATTGAAGTCGTGTGCGAATTGAAAATTTGCAATCGTCTTTTTCGTATATGCAAATAGAAACGCACTGTGTATGTAGTCATTTATGCGAAAAACTGACACCAGTAAGCGAGTGGTCCGAATGTGTCGCATATTCGTGCTCGTTATAGTTCATATAAATCACACGTGTTTGCCACTCAAGCTGAAAAGTATAATTCGCGTTAATTTAAAAATTATAAATATAAATAAAAATAACTTTTACACAGTATCGCACTAGGATAAATCAAACCAGCTGAAACTGTTCAAATAGCAATTTTAACCAATTACGAATATTAAAAAACAGATGTCTCAAATGTGTACTAAATGTCCCTAGATACTATACTGAATTGTTGGCACGTAACTACCTTATGCCTTATATTAAGGATCGTATAGAGTATACTAAATTCTAATGATAATTTAATTTCTAACACGGGTAATTACGATTCTAGGCGATTTCAATTTATGTCTATAGTAGATGTAAATATTCTAGGCTGAAACATTGTAAATGCGGCGCTTATTTCGCGATTTACTATTTCTTTTATATTTACTTACCGCGCAATAGCCTGTCATTCTTTTGCTTTATCATTATAACTTTTCCTTTTTCGATGTACAGTTTTTATTTTATCTTTTATTGATTTATATTATTTTTTTACCGTCATTACATTAATATTTTTTTTTTTTTTTTTTTACTACGTTACGCGTCTTTATACTAATTCCGCTCTATTATACGGTAAGCCATGTTGGACGTTAATTATAATTTAAAATTTGTGTTTTTATTATTTTCGGTAAATTATTGTTGAAATATACGTCGTAGTTGTTAAAACAGTCTACTAGTGACCGCCGATTACTGTATCATCATATTCATGCACATTATCATTAAGTTCCGTCTGTTGATAAAAACTTCGTGAATTAACTAACGAATAATTAGTAATAACGAAAGCGAACATTGCAGTAGTAGCATATAAAATCAGTTATTATCACATAGAGAATCTCTGATAATATTTAAATTCGAAGAAAACAGGATTAAAATTATCGATTAATCGATACGGCCGATTTAATTATTTCCAAAGTTAAGACTTGGAAATTTTTATTACTACCATTATTATTATAATAAATATTGTTTATTCATTTGAAGGATAATTTTTTATCGTATTCGAAGTTAATATCGAATCCTAGCTCATACTGACAGTGACGATGTTAGCTGACTTCGACTTGGTTATTGTTTATGATTATTACGAAATCAATAATTCAATTCAATTCGGTTCAATTATAATAATTGAATTGAATAATAATGATAATAAATATCCCAAGGGGACCGAACCCATTCGTTCTATAGCTCGGTTATTTATATATATATATATATATATATATATATATATATATATATATATATATATATATGTGTGTGTTGTCGGGATAGAGTAGCCACTAAAGCACGGAATTCTTACCAAATACGATCGGCGACGCAAAAATTATCATCAGATAATAAAAATATAATGAATCCTAATATTATATAGCGTGGAAGCCAATGGCAAACCGCCACGCACAACACAATATAAGAGCTAATAATAATAATAATAATAATATAGTGCGCTACAAAAACGGACGGGGCTGTATTGTGTGGTGACAACAAAGCAATTACAATCAGTTCGTCCGAGTGTGTGTGTGTCTATCTAAGCTAACGCCATAGTGCGCTACTCACATTGAAGAAGAAGAAATATAATTTATTTAAATTGTAAACACGAATACAACACATTGTGTACACTAAGTACACCGAATTACCACCCTTAGTAGCTAATACAATAATAATATCAAGGTACAAGGATAATATACAGGAAAATTTGAAAAAAAAAAAAACTGCTACAAAAATAGAAAGAAAACGAAATACAAATAGCATAAATTAAATTAAAACAAAAATTATTACAGTTAATTTACTTAATAATTAAATAAACAAATATATAAAATAAAATAACATTATGTTAAAAATCGGTGTTTTAGTCAGCGATGTTTGTAGCGCGTATACCAATTAGGTAAGCCGGTCATATTATAGTCCCCCCTATAACGCTAATTAATTCATTTTCGTGAATTTTACAATTTTTATAAAATTTTTTAGCAAGCTTGTTGATATAGAAAAATATCAGCTGAAGGTGTTTAGTTAAGAATGTATATCTCGAATCCTGGCAAACCTGGTGGCATTGAGATTCTGCAATAATTGTCATTTACAATAATATGTACTGTTAGAAACTGAACACCAAACGGGATATGTGTTAACCGGGGGACGAATAATAGTTTTGTATATAGTAGTTTTTTATTTGTAACAGTAAGGTGGGACCTTCGATGAAATATAGGTGAAAGAATTCGAATAGTTTTATAATATCGATATAGTGCGATTAATGTGATTATCGAAGGACAAATGCGAGTCCAGATTGATACTTAAGTACTTATGTCTACACAATCTCGTCTTCTGAATAGTTTAGCCGTACTTACTTTTCACGTATGGCGCGCTATAAAAACGGAAATAGTACGTTTTCAATAATATTAGTTAACACCGTTTTCTTAACGGGACACACACACTCAACTGAACGACTAGAACAGAAGCAGGATGTATATAACATTTATGGTATACTTTGAAGGATATAGAGGTTTCCTCTTTTTGAACACATCGACGCTACTTCCGGTGTAAGTTATTATATGCAATTCTTTTATGGGGAACACTTTATTACTTCCTTATCGAACATCGTGCTATTATCATTATTATTAATACCATTAATGTATTTATCATTATAATTAATATTATTATTAAAATTAAAGTTATTAATACTATGTTTCATGCTACTATTATTATTATAATTATAATTACTGTAGTTATAATTATTATAATATTATCGCTGCTCTTACTATTATTTAAAATTATTATTATTATATTAAATTATAATATTCTCCATTATTACTACTATCATTATTATTAATCATATTTTTATTATTAACGTTTTATTATTATTATATCGTTTATATACATTTTAATTGCTTTTTTCACCCGTACAATAAGAAGGCATATTATTAACCCAAGAATGACTGGAACGGAAATACCTCAGATAGCAACGTATATATATATATAATTAAATAAATAACTGACAAACATACATAATGAAGCGATGATATATTATATATATATATATATATATATATATATATATACAATTCAGTATTATAAAGTGTTCGAAATATTCGCTGCAAAATAAATAAAAGTTATCAAATACCACGCGTATGCACGATCAAACACGTATACGCGTGTCTATAATATACAGGTCAGAGTCCGTAACTTCGCAGTATTCTCGTTTACGATCACGATAGGTTAATCACAACCGACAAGATGACGATATAGCAAGATTACTATGTAAAAGAATGTCAGTCAACGCTAATCAATTCCTGTGATGTAGAGTCACATTTCGCGGTAAAGGTTGCAATTTCGAATATACCGATTAAGAAATGACCGATATTAAATGAACGGTTCGGATCGTTCTTACTTATTAGAGTCGTTATTCTAAAACGGCGGTAATCCGCGGGGTTTTGATTTCAAGCATAGTACAGAGCCGCGCCCTCGAATTTACCAAATCGAGACGTCAATTCCTCGACCTTCCCTGTAAGTAAGAGTTAAAATCGAAGAAATGACACGTTCTATATCGTATAAATATAATTGGGACAGATTTTTCGGGGTAATACCGACGAACCATTCCGTTCGTCCTGTTAATATACAAAGTGTCCAGACGAGACTGACGAATGCCATTCCGTGATCTTACTCATGTATTCATATTTATTACGGGAGACTCGTTCTATGTTTATTTGTGAAATCTCAAGTTCTCCGAATTTTCTATTCGTCGTCCTATAGCCCTGAGAATGGTTTTTTCCGGCATATTCTAGCTCCTTTTGGCAGCATTCGTTAAGGTTACTTTTCTGCAAAGTACGTTGTACTAGCACGACTGCATCCGGAGGTGCACCATGCGGATGTTGCTGCTTTAGAAAATAACAAAATAAATGTTAATGCCAAGCTAAAATATCTTAGGGTTAACTGGATAGAACGCCAGCATACAGGCAGCATATTGAGAATGTGACACAGAAAGTAAATACAAGAGTGAATTTATTCAAGAAACTCGCCGGTACAGGATGGGGTAGCAGCTGCAAAGGTGCTGAGAACAACAACTCTAGCGTTCACCTATTCAGCGGCAGATTATTACGCTTTTAGCTGAACAGTGAGCATATTGAAATAATAAATATGCAGTTGAAAGATACAATGGGAATAAGAAAGTCACTGGATAGTGTAAAAACAACCAGTCACAAATTATGAAAAAACAAATCACGAAAATACAAATATAAATTTGACTAAAAAAACAATTATTAAAAAAATTTTTACCTCCTTCTTCGAATACATAACGAAATTGGGCTAGAATTTGAAAAAAATTTTATACAGATGAATAACATGAATCTAGACGCGAAAGGGCAGACCTATTAATTGATATCGTAATTAAATAAAATCGGATAAACTAACGTGAAATATATACGATTCGCTTATATGGTGTAAATTACTTGGAACGAGATAAGACGTACACACGAATACACACCAATAGACACACACACACACATATATATATATATATATATATAAACATATTTTGCTTTTTGGCCTTAAAGATAAATACATACGTTCGAAGTAATCTATCCGTCACTAGTTATCATTTTTCTAATATTTATATTAAGTTGCCCGTCATTGTTTACATTTTTCGAGCTGGATTTATGTATATAATATTTCTTTAAATGTGCTCTTTTGTATACAATCCTTTTGGTTTTATTGGGATGTAAAGAATACAATAACGTTCTGTTAAATATATATATATATATATATATATATATATATATATATATACACACAATATATACACATATAAACATTTAGCCGGGTTGGTTAGTATTAGATTTCATATTTCACTTTTGTAGCCTGCGTCATATCATTTTTGTTTATTGTTATGTCTGAAATTATACGTTCGATTCATATTTGTAATTATTTGTTTACTTTTCAATAATGCATGATTCATTTGATTATACATATACATATGTGTGTGTGTGTGTATGCGTGTGATAAACGATTTCAGTGAAACTAGAGAATAAATAGAGTTACGAAGCTTGCAATAGTTAGACTAAATAATGCTTGTAAGGATGACTGGATTAATAAAAACTGAAATTGCGATATTTCTATATCGAGCGAAAACACTTACCATATATAGGAGAATTGACACGTTTCAACTCGGCAGATTAATATGCTTAGATTTATATGCATCGTAGTAAACTCTTCGTGAGAACTTAGAATATGTGGCAGATTTTATTAAAGTTTGAAAAAGGTAACCATGTACGACGATTGAAGCGTATAAAACCGCGTGAACTTATTCTAAGGTTCAGGTAACTGGATAGATAGCACTCATGCTCCATACTAAGAAACTTATTGCTATATGGTCTAGTAATATTTTTAAATAATAATTATAATTATATAAATACAATTAGAAATGCCTAATAAGACGAAATTATTATTGTAGGTTAAAACGGACATATTAAAAAACTTCTAACCTTGCGAAGATGGTTAATTAATTTTCCCTATACACCAGCTAACGTGTTCCATCTATAGGTACGTAAAATATCTGTAGAATAAACGGAAATAATTATTCCGAGGAAATCTAATGGCGAACGTCGATAACCGTATAACATTACTCGTGGATAATCGATTAAACATCATCCATCAGTCTGTATACCAACAGGTGGTTTACGTTCGATACTTGTATTATGCGTGATGAATCATGTATCGTCTTATGCGAGTTAATATGGTTTAACCCACTTAACTTTGTATATAGTATATAACTAGAAGGCCCCGCAGCTCGTTGTAAAATAATGAATTTTTACTTAAAATGTAATGGTTTTAAAAAAATCATTAAAAAAATCAAGAAAATCAGTAAAATTCCAGTCCCAATAAAAAACAAAACTGATTCATTTAATCCTTTATTTTTCCTCCAATTAATATATATACGATAATAATAATTATATATATATATATATATATATATATATATATATATATATATATATAAATAAATTTTTTTTAGCATCCTGGATATCCGGCACACAAATATATATAATGGGTATAACAATACGAATTCCCATATCTCATTTATGACGTATATGTTATTTAAAGCAGGATTATATATATATATATATATATATATATATATATATATATATATATATAAATATATATATACTATTTTTGCAACAATGTCCTTCGTAATATTGAAACACATTTTTATTTTCGAGTAGTCATGATAATAATAATAAAGTGTGATACTTTTTTTGTCAGTTTACCAGATTGATAAAGGTTAGGTATCATGACTACTCGAAAATAAAAAGGTGTTTCCACATTACGAACGACATTGTTGCAAAAATAGTATATATATATATATATATAAAAACCCTACTTTAAACAAAACATATATACGTCATAGTAATTCCAATTATAGAAAATTTCTAATAGATATAATATCTTCGTACATTACTCTATCTAATATTACTCTACAGGTTTTAGCACGTGTATAGCCTAATGGACTTATTTATTAAAAAAAGACCCCTTTAGTTCAAAAACTAACTAAATGCGGTAAACTGAATAGTGGTAATTTTAAATACACCAATACACCAATACACCAATACACCAATAATTAAAGTCTCTTACCGAATTTTAATCTAGAGGTGATACAGAAACTAAGGGTAAATTAATTATACGTTTTGTTTTCCTGATACGTTAGCTCGTTTTAAAGTTGTAATATTAACTTTTACACGTCTCAGATATTAACTGGACAAGGTTTTATCGTATATTATTTTAACAGTTAGTAAAGAAACATTAAAAATTGTATATTACGCGCTGATAGATTCACGATTAAGATACGGTGTGCAGGCATGAGGTCCAGCTAAGAAGTGTTATACTGTACGTATTGATCGTTTACAGGAAAAAATCCGTACAGCTAATTACAAGAGATAATGATAGCGAATTACATAAACTTTTGAAGGAGGAAAACATGCTGGATATAAAAGGATTGTGCTTAATGGTTAGAATGTTGGATTATATTAGAAATCGGAAACCTGTAAAAGTTAGGGAAAGAAAAGAAATAACATATGATCTAAGGAAGATACAAAAATATTATACTCAAATGCCGAAATCGAAGCATGGAAATCAGACAGATGTGTACATATTGCCACGTATGATGAACGTGATACCAGAAGAAATATTGAACGAAAGGGTGGTGAGGAAACTATAACGTGAATTAAAGAAATGGTTACAAAATAAAGAAAATGTGGATAAAATACTATAAAAATAAAGAAATGACGAGGATTATGAAAGATAAATATAGTATGATACAATGCGAATGCCAGGATTCTACTACCGATTGGAAAATCAAAAATTTGGTGAAAATGGAAGCGTATATGTGGATGATGAGAGTAGATATATATATATATATATATATATATATATATATATATATATATATATAATATATATATTGTTTGCAAATAGAAAGGGAATATAAACTAGAACTAGTCTAACATATGTATAAATGTACCTATGTGTGTGTGCGCGCGTGTGTATGTGTGCGTGTGAGCGTGGTATTGATGAGTACTTAATCTTACTGGGAGTTAAGTTAGAGAATATGTGAGGGTGTAAATGAGTTATAATTATATAAATAAACGGTATTTAAAGAAATAAATATAATAAATGTAATAAAAATAAAAATTTATAGTAAGCCTAAATGTATAATATTAGATCATAAGAAATGTAATTACCCGTCGACAAGCGAAAGCTTGATGAGATAAGTAGTATTAAACCAACTGTATTATGTTGTATGAGTGTTGTGTGTGTGTGTGTGTGTGTGTGTATATATGAGGCGTGTTATGAGTGTATATATCATTATAAAATTTATCACGAGTATACGTTTAAAAAAAAAACCAAAAAAAAAAAAAACAAATTAAATATTATTAATAATAATATATGTTGTAACACAGTAATAACATGGAAGATGTTCATAATGTAATATATGTATGTTTTAAACATAATGAATTACGATTAACGTATAATATAGACTGTTCAATTGCCTTTCAATGAGATAGTTTTATTGGAATATTTTCCAATATTTATATATGAACTACTTAAGGTCAAGTATATATATATATATATATATATATATATATATTTATATGTAAATAATCACTACAGGTAACCATATGCTATACAGTACGTTACTTTATCCTTATAATTATGATGTTTATATTTAATAATAATAATAATCAACATATAATATATATATATATATATATATATATATATACACACATTGAGAGGCTTAATAAAATTACATAAAGAAAATAAACCAAACTGCATAATTATACCAGCTTAGAAAAACTCAAGGAATATAGTAAATTAAAAAGAAAAAATTTAGCATTAAGAATAATATAGAATTAACAAATTGTTTGGAAGAAATAAAACTTAATAATAATGATACACTAATATCATTAGATGAAATTCATATATATAATAACATTTGAGAAAGTAACAATATATTAAGAACAATAATTTAAATGATAATAATATATATAAAGATCGTTACACAAAAATATTACGGACAATATTAAATCAAAATTATTTCTAGTTTTAAAATAAATATTATAAACAAAATAGTGGTTTCATCATGGGATCTCCATTATCACCCATCCTAGCTGATATTTATAGAAACGAATTAGAGATTTTTTTATATATGTTATTTAAACTGCAATCTGGCTGATGTAACCAATAAGCAACTTGGATATGGGTCATGACCGGATGGGACTCCGAACTACCTCTCCAATCATTCAAACTGGTGGGGAAGGCCTAAGGATGTGCAATAGTTTAATCTGCGAGATTCATAGATATGATCTAATAAATCTACCGCCATCTGGTTAGGGTAACCCTGTAACCTGTGCAAGTGAACTTTGCTAATTACACATTTGGTACTTTTAGATCTTGATGTAAATTATCGTTTCGTATATACCAGGGAGCACCGGCTATTATTCTTAGTATTTTTGAAATATTAAAACCTGGGTAACAAGTGAAATTGCATATCTAACGGACTACGCCAGTGGGAAGTCAGTATACTTAAAAAAAAATATCATTATATATTATGCTCATCGCTAATATATTTTACAAATTTCTATACACTTTCCTTCCAACGAACCATTTTTGTTATAGATTTTTCATAGTATAAAACTACCATCCTAAAAATGATGTCATATAAGCAGCTGTTGCACTACACACACTGGAAATTATTTTTTTTTTTTTTTTTTTTTTTTTTTTTTTTTAACGCTTAAAGATGCTTGCAATCTGTTCGGTTGAACAATAGGCAGCACTGATCTGTTTAAAAAGCTATAACGGGACACTTCCCAGCGGTCGTATCCCTTAATTTATCTTAGTATTATTATACAATATAATATAATATATGATATATAACATATATAAACTAGTTGATCGCTACGGTCGATTTCCCAATTCGATCTGACTGCGTCTCTTCAGTCGTTGGAATTGCACGCCGTTACGTAGAACATTGACTGCTAGTGGATTGATGTGGGTTTGAAGTCGATGCAAGTATCTTTCAGCGCAGCTTTTGACTACCTCTTTAACAGACGGTATACGGAGATCCTTGTGTATGTCGTCATTGCGGACATACCATGGCGCTGACACGATATTCCGCAATACTTGAGATTGAAATTTTTGTACTGTGTCTAAATTAGAGTTGCTCGTTGTACCCCAAATCTGGATACCATATGACCAGATTGGCTTCAAGACTGTTTTATAAAGTAATACTTTATTTTCATACGACAGTGTTGAATATTTGCCCATCAGCCAATAAATATTTCGGTATGTAATGCTGAGCTGTTTACGTTTAGCAATAACATGATTTTTCCAGGTAAGCCGTTTATCAAGGTGTAATCCAAGATATTTTACGTTACACGATTCGGAAATTGTTTGCCCATTTAACTTAATCGGTAAATTTTTGCTTTTATTTAAAGTAAATAAAAGTTGCTTGCATTTGGATTGGTTAATATTGAATTTCCACAGTCTAAACCACTTTTCTACGTGTATTAGATGGTTTTGAAGTTGTTCGGCCGCTAAATTATTATCACGATGAGTCGAGAGAATAGCGGTGTCATCGGCAAACATAGCTGTGTCTGTATTTTCGTTAACTGGAAAGTCGTATGTATAGAGCTGGTACAGTGTTGGTCCGAGTACACTTCCTTGAGGTACTCCCGATTGTATCGAATGAATTCGTGAGTAATTCCCGTTAACATTAACATGGAAATATCTTTCTGTTAGGTATGACTTCATTAGCTGGTAGTACTCGTGAGGTAATTTAAGTTTTAAT
Source organism: Coronaproctus castanopsis (assembly GCA_032883995.1). Classification (NCBI taxonomy): domain Eukaryota; kingdom Metazoa; phylum Arthropoda; class Insecta; order Hemiptera; family Monophlebidae; genus Coronaproctus; species Coronaproctus castanopsis. Next base: position 90,969,799 of record CM065054.1, read on the forward strand.
TTGTACAATAGGCCAACGTGCCAGACTTTATCAAAGGCCTTTTCGATGTCGAGAAATACCGCTGAACAATACTTCTTTTCTTCGAAACTTTTGTTTATGATGTCGACTATTCTATGTACTTGCTCAATGGTACTATGGTGATTCCTGAATCCGAACTGATAGTCTGGTATCACTTTATTTTCTTCAAGAATTGGTTTGATTCTCCGGAGAATTAGTTTTTCCAATACTTTGGAGAGAACCGGTAACAGGCTAATTGGCCTGTAAGAGGACACTTCATTTTGAGGTTTACCCGGTTTTGGAATCAATTTTATTGAAGCAAATTTCCACTGCACCGGAAAATATCCCGTACGAAGGATTGCATTAAAAATGAGTGTTATTAAAGTAACAGCTTTCCTCGGTAATTTTTTTAGAATTTTTGCAGTTATCAAATCGTGTCCGGCAGCTTTCTTGATATTAAGTTGTTTTAATTGTGCATTTATTTCCATAGGCGATGTTAATTTAATGGGGAGTGACATCTGCAATGGTGTTTCTAGATATTCCATTAATTTCTTTTCATGAATAGAATTTTCATTTTTGTGTGGTTCAAAAATTCCTGCTAGGTATTCGGCAAAGACATCCGCTTTTTCTTGTTCAGTTCGTGCCCATTCTTTGTTTTTCATTCTTATAGGGGGACACTGATAGGTGTGATCTGCTTTTATATTTTTTATAGCCCTCCACAAGCTGTAATCAGTTGTTTTAGTCGGAGTTAGATTTTCAATATACTCTCGAAATGTTTCGTTTTTTAGTTCTAGAAGGTTTTTTTTCAATTGTCTAGCTGCTCTATTTAGAATAGTTTTATTAACGGGATTTCTATCGATCTGCCAAATTCTTCTCAATTTTCTTTTCTCCGAGATCATCTTCTTTATTACTTTCGGATGTTTTCTTATAATCATTTTATCTTCATTTACAGGCGTGGCTAAGTATGCAGACTTCTGAATACACTTAGTAAGGTTTTCTACAGCTATTTCTATATCTGTTCGTGTTTTCAACGGCACTTTCAAGTTTATTCCGCTTTCTACAAACTCTTGGAATGCTGTCCAATCGGTGTTCTTGTTAGATAGTATTGGTTTTGTTGCTATTTGTATTGTACTGGTACTTATGTTTAAAATTTTTGGTGAATGATCGGAGGTAGCATCCAGAGAGGATTCGATTAATGTGTGGTTCTTATTAATTCCGTTACTGATAAAGAAGTCCAGCAAGTCTGGAGTTTTTCTTCTGTCAGTTGGCCAGTATGATGGAATTCCATCTGATAGAGTGCAATAATTATTTTTTTGAATACATGCGTGAAGCTGTTTTCCTCTCGGTGTTGTCAGCCGTGCCCCAAATGAAATATGCTTTGAGTTATAGTCGCCACCGGATATAAATTTATTTCCCAAGCTTTTGAAATATTCCTCAAATTGAATTTGTTGTATATTATGTTTTGGAGGACAGTAGACAGACGATAGTGCGAGCGGACCAAACAAGGTGTCAATTTTTACAGTAGTAGCCTGTAAGTATTCTTTTGAGTATTTATTCATCTCATAATGCTTCATAGACGTTTTTATAAGGATAGCTGTACCTCCGCGTGCATTACCACTTGGATGTAGTGTATGATAAATGGTGTACTGAGGAATTTTAACGTAACTTTTATCAGTGAAATGTGTCTCAGATAACATTAATACATCTATTTTGTTGGTAATTAAGAACGCTTCCACTTCATGGCGGTACTGCACCAGACCATTGATATTCCAAATAGCTATTCTGAGAAACCTGCTCATTTTTATATTAATTTGTTAACTACCGTTGATAGCATGTTGATTATCATCCCATTTTGCTGAATTAGTTGATTGAACATGGTTCTGAATTCAGTTAAGAATTCGGTGAGCTGTCTTATAATATCGTTATTATTTTTGTCATTACTGATAATCTCGTTATTAGTTACGCGATTATTCTTATCAGGATCTATTGTTCCTTGGTTAGTTTTAACACGACCCTTTAGCACATCAGCGAAAGTACTATTAGAAATATGATTACTTTGTCTAGAATCAGGCTGACCGATAGTTTGCGAATAATTTGTATCAGTTGGCTGCGGCTGTTGTTTTCGTCTTCGTTGCGGTATCTTGTTAGAATTGTTTCTTAGTTGTAGTAACTGTTTATATATAGTGCATCCTTTGTAATTAGCCGGATGGCTACCTTCACAGTGGATGCACTTTGCAGGTGTATCCATTGATTTATGACAGTTCCTTGTTTCGTGTTGTTCGCCACATTTAACACAAATGTATGGTAGTGTACAATATGTTTTACTGTGACCAAATGATTGGCACCTCGTGCATTGTATTATCCCTTTACTTGCGTACGGTGGTACTACATTGATTTTCGTGTTGAGCAAGTATTGTAGGTTGTAAATGTTTTTGTTGTTGCTATCAGGTTCTAAGTCTACATAGAACATTGGAAGGTGTTGCTTTGTTTTAGGTTTAAGTACATTTATTACATTCCTTGTTGCGAAGCCTGCTTCATATAACGCATCCTTTATGTCATCGGGCGGAATCGTATGATGAAGGTTTTTAATTACCACACGGTATGCTCTTTCTTCTTTAAGTTGGTAAGTATGGTAGATTACATTTAGGTCTTTCAAAAGTTTGATTATTTTTCTATAGTTGTCAGAGCTGTTGGTTTTCAGTCTGATTTTGTTATCGTTTAAGGCTTGGCAAGTGTATTCTTCTTTTGTTATAATCGAAGATATGCAATTTGTCATTTCTTTGTAGTTAATTACCCCGTATATAATTATAGGAGGTGGTTTCGGCAAGTTTTTAACTTCGTTGGTTTTGAATGCGGTCGGTTCTTTGTTTTCTTGAGAGAGTATTTGATTAGTATCAGAATCTGTATGGTTCAGTAAAGGCCAGAACCTGTTACTTTTTTTCGTACATTTTGAAGATATTTGTGGTGATAATTCCGGCGTTGGAACTCGCGCCCTTTTTCGGGTAGGGATTATTTGCCAAGTATTATGCGGTTTTGATACGATCTTTAATGGTGGTACTGATTTAATGGGTTCTTTAAGATTGTTGCTTTCTTCCATTTCTATTTCATGGGTAGCGTTGGTATTATCGTTAACAGGGGCATAACAGTTCCCACTTTCATCACTCTTATTATTAATATTGTTACTGTTCCTACTACTAGTACTATTAACAGTACTGAGAGTAGTCGTATTGCTGTTGCTACTACAACTTGCGGCACCAACTTTGGTACACGCAGTTGTTTTATTGACGGTGTGTAATTTAGACATCGCACGTAATGTACGAAATTGGGTTATATATATTATACTTATACATATAGCGTTATTCTTAAATGTTACAATTACGAGATAGTAGTTACGCACGACGAAAGTATATAAAATCGCACGTTATTATAATGTAGATAATACAATACGATAGAATGGTATATAAAAATCACACGTTATTATAAGAACGGGTAATACAATACGGTTAGTTTATCAAACGATGCGGTTAAACCGTACCCGATAAAATGGAACAAACTCACCGAGTGTAATTATCCTCTTCTATCGATATTTCTGTATATTATCGAATAGTACGTAATGCGCGATAAACTGATTGTTATAAAGCGAACTTTGAGAAACAGATAAACACACGTAACATACAACATGCGTTTCCGAACAAGTAAAATTATGGCACGATTTTTTTTTCTTGCGTTATCAGGTGGTAAAGTAGAGTAGAAAAATTCCTCATCTTTAATGTTATCGTTGCCACAGGTGTGGACATCGCGAAATTGCCAACTATCTAACCGTTGTATACGTTGCGACGAGTGTCATTCGATTGCAGTTTATTATATTGCTAAAATTTATAGACGATCTTCGATCTTTGGATGAGTGTAAACAACAAAGTTATTCCAATTGGACATTACCAACATGTATCGTGTTGCTCTTCGAATTTAAAAATTATATCAGTAAATCTTACATTAAACACATCGTTTTATACTAATCGTTATTAAAATTTGTAAAATATGTCGAATATTCTTAACAGACTTGTAAGTTTTCTACTACGTAAATTTAAAAATTACAAATATAATTTAACATTCTCATAAACCCGACGATAGTCGTTTATGGAAAGTTTGCAAACGATACACGAGACAGCATACAGCTATTTCGCCACTCTACGATTCATACTTAAATAACTACGTGGACACAAATGAAGCGAAAACTAAGTTGTTAGCTTCGGACTATTTCAATGTTCATAATCGAAATTCTAATTTTTTTACTTTTTGCTATCGGGTGAACAAAATTCACCTTGCTGTTAAAATAGTCAACTAACCGATAATTTTCCTCTTGTCCTAGTGAAGTTTTTAACAATATTGAAGCTATTACGATAAATTGTTCATTACGGGATGACAATATTTATACTGCCGCCTATTAAGAAATTACTGCTCTAAAATGGGTAATTGAATTTAGAAATTTAATAAACGCTATTTTTAAATTCGGGTATTATTCAAACAGTTGGAAAACCGGGAAAGGATGCCCACGCATTCTGTTAGTTCATTGAACGATCTCGGTAAAATAGACGAGAAAATTATACTATTCGATTTAAGACGTTATGCAGATAACAAAAAAAAAAAAATTATTCCTAAAACACAATTTGGCTTTCGACCGGGATATAGCATTATCCTCGACAAGTCGTACGGATTACGGAGTTTATTACTACGCCTAACGTTCATCGTAATAAACATACTGGCATGATTCTGCTGGATATTTTCGATACAACTTGGAATTATTTACAAAATGGTAAATACCATCGTTATGTAATGTTATTCGCACCGATTTAGCAGATTATTCTACGTTAGTAACGTTACCATCAACCAGTCAAGGTCTACCATGAACATACGCTCAGCGGAGGTTCGTCGAGATAGTATTTTGGGTCCCTCTCTGTTTACTTTTGATTTCCTAAATTTGCCGGATGTTCAAATTGCTCTTTACCCGCTCTAGCTACAAGAGGCTTCAGTTGGTTCAGAATAGATGCATTAGATGTATACTCAATACTCCCACTTATTAGTAATATAATGAAAATGCACGAGCAAATTGAAACTACCATTGTTAAAAAATCATAATGTCTACTACCTTTTTCGAACAATGTGTTACGCATGATAATGACCTAATTACGGTGATTGGAAATTACGATTCCAAGCAGTTAAGAACAAAATATACTAAGTATAAGCATCGCAGACTCGAGCATAATTTACTATAGCTTGTTAAATAATTATCTATAACATTCTTTTTTAAATACGTATTAAATACGTTTTGAATTAACGTTATTTTTGACGGTCCGCTCTGTCTAGTTTTTTATCGCAGGTTTTTTTATGTATTATTTTTACTGCATTTTGTATATATATATATATATATGTTAAACATTCGTTGTTAAAATTAAGTTTTTCATGTTATATTTATAAGTTTGTTTTAAACGGTACGCAGTGTCATAATTATTGTTTTTCTTTTGTAATGCTTAATCATGTGAAAATATGCGGTTTTCTTTCTTTTCTTTTCTTTAGGACGACAGGGCTATCCGCTGTATTTCTAATATACCTAAAGTAACTATTAATAACTTACGAACAGGAATAAAACGTTATTAAAAAAAAAAAAAATATATTAAATTGATTTAAACTACCGAGGCTATATAATTTACATCAGCAGGCGTTCCATATTATCCGCTGAAAAAAATGAATTCCACCGTAGTGAGCTGGTCAAACCACATTCGTTACCTCTGGGTAATTTTGGATAACGGACCACATTTTTCCGAACACGTCAATCATGGGGTACCGTAAGAGCTAACACTGCATATCTGTCGTATATCCGTTAATTAACGGAAAATCATTTCTTAATGTTAATAATGAATTAATCCCGCATAAAACACTTATTCGTCCTGTGATCAGGTACTGTTGTCCAGCTAACGAGTTTTGTTTCAAATATCAATTTTATCTAATTACAATTATTACAAAACATCAGATGTGTACTAAATGTCCCTAGATACTACAGAATCATGTTGACACGCATACTACTTTAAACATGCCTCATATTAAGGATCATATATTAATTTTAAGGCGTAATTTTTACGATGACTGCTTAGTCCGCGATAATCATTTAATTTCTACTATATTAAGAATCTAGACAGCTTCAATTTATGTCAGTAGTACATACAAACGTACGAGGTTCAGACATAAATTTTTGTAACGTTATGCGGTACATATTTTACGATTTATTATTTCTTCTATATTCAATTATTGTGTAATAACCCTTTTGTTTTATTACTATTATTATTGTTATAACTTTTTATTTTTCGCTGTACAGTTTTATATATATATGTATATATATATATATATATATATATATATATATATATATATATATATATATATTACTGTCATTACATTAATACATTTTTCTTTACTATGTTACGCGTCTTTATATTAATTCTGATATTATATGGTAAGCCATCTTGGGCGAAACGTAATTTTTGTTTTAAAGTTTTAGTTTTATTATTTCGTGTAAATTATGTTGAAATATACGTAAAGTTATTTTTTTTTTTTTTTTTTTTTTTTTTTTGAAGCGGGAGGGGAAAATCTTCAAAAGACACTGATATCACATAAATTTTTGTTTTTATTCACGCAGTGCATTATATGCACTGCTGGGAAACCAAAACCAGTGTGTGGGATTTTTACCCACTAAAAACCCCCTCACTTTACTGAGAAAAAAAAATAATAATGAAGGCAATTGCACAAAGCAAAGACCTCCACACTTACAATTAACTTAAAGCGATGATAGAAGCTATGAGAATACATAGTCCCTTCTTCCATCAAATAAAGAATAATGAGTTTATACGAAAATTAACTTCTACCAGAAAAATAAAATAAATAATAAATTAAGTTAAAATTATGAAAGTTCATTGCGTCATAACGTAAGATTATTAACGTCACAGACGACCTTGTCGATTTATGAGATTATTCCCTAGCATTTAACTTATTGATACTCATATATTAATATATATATATATATATATCTTCTGGTTTTTTCAGTACTAGGACTGATACGCCATCACTATGTCTTTCTTCCACAGTATACGATCTGTCGCCCTTCTCTTGAGTTGTACATACGACTGTACACCTGTTGTATGGAGTCCATTAGCGTTAACCTAGGCCTGCCTTTCGGTCTTTTCCCAGCTATTTTGCCTTCCATCGCTTCATTTAGCATTCCGCCATGTCACAATATGAGTCCGATCCATTCCAACCTCCTTTTTCTTATGCTTCGTAGGATAGAACGTCGTTCTTGTACTCGATGATCAAAAATACTATGGTTTGATACTTTATCGGTCCATGATACTTTTAGCAAGCGACGACGACACCGAGTTTCAAATGCTTCTAATTGTTTTCTATCTTTTACAAAGTCCAGGTTTCCGACCCATACAAGTCTACTGGTGATACATATGTTGTTACTGTTCGTTTTCGTAAATTTTGGGATATGCTTCGCTGTGTGATCAACGATTTTTTCTTCATGAGCGCTATTTTTGCCATTGCAATTCTGGCTGCTGTTTCCTTATGACAGGATACGTTCTCTGTAATCCATTGTCACAAATATTTGTATGTTTTCACCTGTTCTAAAGCTGTTCCTTCTAGTCCTATGTTAACCGTATTTGGTTCTTTACTGATGCACATGATTTTGGTCTTTGCCACATTAATGTTCATTCCATATTTCTTCGCCGCATATTGCAGCCTCGATAACATTTTTTCTAAATCTTCCGGTTTTGTAGCCAACACTGCCTGATCATCTGCAAACTTGATGATTCTTAATTTTCGACCGCCGATCTTGATTCCTTCCCTGCATGTTTGTAAGGCTTCATTGGCAATCATTTCCGCGCATATGTTGAAAAGTAGTGGTGAAAGGGGGCAGCCTTGCTTGGTTGTGTGTTATATATATATATATATATATATATATATATATATATATATATATATATATATTAGCTGATCTGGCAAAGTTCGCATCGCCGCAGAATCAAGAAATGTATTAACTTATTAGCTGAATTAAATAAAACACAAATACTGATTGAGAATTAGGAATTATACAAAAAAATAAAACAACTTCGCAAAAAAAATTAAATGATAAAAATATTTAATTCAGCTAATAAGTCAATAAATTTATTGATTCTGGGACGATACGAAGTTCGCCGAGTAAGGGAATGCTAAATCGTATTATATATATATATATATATTACCTAACGTCTAGTGTATATTAAAGATGTATCGCATCATCATGCTAAAAGGACTGTACAATCGGCCGACCAAAAATCGCTCGAAAAATTTAAAAAAATCTAAAACCGAATTTTAAAATCGCGATTCCTCGATACCGGTTAATTTTGGTAAACTTTACGTTATTATATAAATGACAGATCTCCACGTTTGCTTTCGTCTAACGTCAACTCGAACCCCCCTTATCTATCATAGGGCCCTTAAAAACGGGCTAAAAGCCCCTAAACCCTTTAACCTTAATTTACTCCGAACGGTATTTGGTGTAAAAATACGACTATACAATAATTAGACGCGTATTTCAATGACGCATAACTTTTGTTTAAACTATTTTATCGAATATCGAATCGTTTGTATCGTGAAAAAAGTTACATTTGAAAAGAAGCGCTAGGTGTCTCCCTTTTAAAAATTTTTGAGTTCCGTTTTAAATTTTTTGGACTATTTCTACTCCTAATTCAAGAGGTGAAATCGTTTAAAAATATTTACGCCGCGCGCTATAGCAAGGTGACAAGTCGGTAATTTTTAAAAATTCGCAACTTGAAACCTACCGATCGTACTTAAAAACGGTTTTTTATTTCAAACTTTTCATTTTAAAATCTATTAAATCGATTTTAACAAAAATTTTACAAAAATCGAAATTCAAAAAAGTCACCACCTCGCAAACGCTTCAAATTTTTTCCGAATAAATTTTTTATATATATGGACTGACCTTATAATTGTGAACACAAAAAAAAAATCAGCAAAGTCTTGAGCCGTTCTCGAGTTATGCTATTTAAAACATGTGGCAATTCATTTATATATATATATATATATATATATATATGTATATATGACGGAGTGGTATAAACGCAATCTCCAGGATGACGCGTATTAAACGTTAGAAAAATCTGGAAGGTGCAAAAGAATGGGACCGGACGCGTAGGCGACCAACGATTTGTTCTTTGCACGACGAATTTACATCTTGTACTCCCTAATGACGTAAAATAGAATTGGCGAACTTTAAGCACGACCTCATGCAAGAATGTCGTTTGGACGACGGCCGTTGATGATGGTGATGATCAATAATAATCGTATGGTAATAACAACGACGTCTGACAACAACCTCGAAAAAACGAGGCTACATATTATTAGTACGCTTACGCAGAAAGGAGAAAGACTAGCCTTACTTCTTCGTTCTTCGGCCGATACGATCGGACGTGTTCTAAACGCGAAAACATTATCGTATGAACGTTGTATTGAAAGCCTAGGCTAGAAATAATATTATGAAAAACAGGCGTGTCTGCATACTTCTACCGGGAAGAGAGCTCGCTGGAGGAAGGAATTCTGTTGCCGGCCGTTAAAAACTAGTTTTTATTTTACACTTTATTAATGAAACGTCTGCCGCATAGGGCATACGCTTTGAATTTAATAGTAGTCGTCGAAAATATTAATTAAACTGCCTAACACCGAAAGGATCAAATGGAGAATAGAAGAAAATAAACAAAACTCTACAAATTAAACGCCGAGCAAGACGCTAAAACATAAAAACATAATATACCGATAAAAATAATACGTAGAAGAGACGAGTATACTTTATAAGAAGAGGAATTCATTTCGTTAATTGACCTGCTTTCCGCAAAAAGTTATTAGCCAAGTTCTAACCTCGGGAAATAGTGTTTAATTGTAATGATAAATCAAAATTTTTAATCCATAGTGTAAAAGTATTTACGATCTATTTCTGGAACGCGTTAGTGTAAAATTTGTCTGGATTCTCAGCCGCTCGGCTATTCATTGGAATGATACCGTAGACAATCTCGCTAGAAGCTCAAACGAGAATGGTTCATTCTACTTCGATACACCGGTTAGGGATAATCTAAGATTAAGTTTTCGCACAAGGAATTTTGGGACTGTGCTTGGAAATATTGTTATTCAGCCGAACAATTTAGAAATATTCAACCTTCAATTCCAATAATTCCTCGGTTCTTCAATCTTCCTGCCGAAATAGAAAACGGAATTTCATTTATCCGTATTATATGTCGCCTAAGGCTTAACGTCAACAACATTGCATACTTGCATACGTTCTATTTACACAAAATTAGCCTCTTCGCGTACCCATCCCTGCGATGCAGATCAGATTGTGCCGATGAAAACCACCTATTACAGAATGTATCGAAATTTCTATAACGTATTGTAAGTCAAGGAATCCCTCTCCCAACTAGTCTCAGATGCTCAGCTCACAGAATAATAGCGTATACATGCTTATATTTGATTACATATTAGCCTGTAATATAAATATTTAGTAATACATGTCATCCGTTCGTTACAGCCCTGGGTGGAATCACAAAAGCCCATTTAAAAATAATAATAATAATAATAAAAAAAATTGATCAGAGTACATCTTAACGAGAATATTAAATTGGTTGTCAGATGAAATCCTACGGGGGAAAATATATAAGGAAACTTAAATAAAAAAAAAAATCCAAAGCCGACGAGACGAAATTATAGTGGAGGAAATTTAAGTTATGAAAAATTTTAAAGATGGCGGTAGAAAAATTTACATAACGAAGAAAACGGATAACTATAGAGGGGAAAGGGGTAGAAACACAGCGTACGAAATGCTGCTACAAAGATTACGTAAAATAAAAGTACGAGTAAAACAAGAATGTACGTGCGATTGAGAGTGATAGATGAGAGTGCAAATGTTGTGAACAAATGAGAGAGAATGGAAATGTGAGAGTGAATGTGCGAACACACGTAAGTTAATATACGTGTATATGTACATATATATATATATATATATATATATATATATATATATATATATATATAAATGGTGACCCAGAGAAGACGGACGGTTTTGTTTTCTGAATAGCGCAATTGGTAAGACTATTACAAAGCAAACCGCGTGCTTCACCTTTAGTGTACATGCGACAGATTCGTTTCAGTTATCGTGACATTTTATAACGAGAAGAAGTGCGCGTTTTACGTGGAACGTTATTTTCGGCGTGAACAGATCACGACAGTTCAGAGTTTCGAAAAGAATTCAAGCTTTACGTTTTGTTCGCGTTGATTAAGCCGCCGGTTAGACCGCGAGTGGTCTAGCTTACAATACTATTTCCGTTGTACGTATCTTTGAATTAAAAACTCGTAATATAGATTTTCCCTTTAAATATTGGGAAAACAGTGCACTCTAGATATATTTCATATAACGTACCTTTCGTCGAATATCGTCGAAAATATATTTCTGGCTATGATGCTATTTTTTTAACTGCGGTTTTTTTTCTTCATATTTTTTAATTCGAATGCCGAGATAAATTGTTTTACTCGGAATGTGTCGTGTCGTAAGTTTTATTTTTATTTATTTTTTCACATTCTTGGCGCGCTACTGGATTATCCTTTAGGAGAAATTAATACGGATGCCAACAGGATACGCGATATAAGTATAATAAGAATCGGTCCCAATACATCAGAACAGAGACGATTAACGTTCGACGAAGATGATCGATTGCGTGTATAGCGAAGATGGGGAAGTGCGGAACGTCGCACGGAATGTTGACTGGTCAGAATTCGGGCGTTACATTTCATATAGTATTAGAGTGGAATGCCGCATAACGCGACCTTAAATGTAGCGGAATAATAGCCTAAGGAAATTTAATCGGTCCGACCCTTGGAAGAATGAAAAATAGCGAGAAACGGAGATCCAAAGACGAAGCTGGTTGTAAAATTTTTGGGTTAAATAAGAAAAATAACCGAAACAAAACGGAATAATAGTGCGCGTAATAATAATCAAATCAAAATTTAGTCGTAAAAAAACGACGCCTAGTAAATACGAAACATCTCATCCCCCCCGGATTATCGGAATTTATGGTAAGGATATCGCCCGATGTGCTCTAGAAGCCTATTTTAAACAAATTGTTCCGGCACTTCCTTAGATCTAGTAACACGGACTCCTCCGTAGCCTATGATCGATCTTCATGGTTCGTCAATTCTTTCACCCTGCCTCGTTATTATCATGTTACCGTTCTTTGGTATTTCAAATTGACTACTATGCGCATCAACTGTCGCAAATTTATTATACTACATCACCGGTTTACGTTCCCGGACATAATCGACTTTCGGCGTATTTGTTCAAGACTGGTTAATTCCCGTTACTGCTGCTATCCCGCCGATATGCGTATTATCTATGACGAAAACCACGTTTTCTTTTATACGAACACGAGCATTTCCTAAATTCCTCGACATCAATGGGTTATCGTCCTTCTTCCTTTTCCATTATTTCAGTAATTTACTCGGATCGCATCCGAGTATTTAAACTTCATTTTAAACTTCTAACCGAGCGCCATGCTGACGTCAATTTGATCACTTGTCAGTGGGTTGCGACTATTACTTTTCACCGCATATATATATATATATATATATATATATATATATATATATATATATATATATATATATATATATATATATATATATATATTTATAAAGTAGATATATCTTATAAGGCATACATGCGCTACGCGAATAACTTTTAATTTTTAAACAACTTTAAACGAACTCAAACGCTTCTTTAAATTATTTTAACAAACAGGGAAACCTTGCACTGCGCTTTAGTTCGTCTAAATCAAAATGTGAACACTGTAACGTGATTAACTGAGACGACTCTCGTCCATAAATAATGTTAAGATGAAATTTTATAGGTATTTCCTACAACGGAAGTGACTCAGCGTTAACTTTGCCATTTGTCTATATTCATTATATCACATATGGGATGTGATTCAGCATTAACTAACTTGTATAAAAAGTACCTACTTTTACAATACACTCTTATGATTTCTTTTGCATTATACTATCGTGTATTAGACTCTTATTGGATTCTTCATTTGGAAATCTCTCCATGCCATACGAACTCTACTTTTCAATATTACATTTTAAGAAAAAAGTGGCGCGTCTTACGTGAGTAAATAAAGCATATATATATATATATATATATATATATATATATATATATATATATATAAAATTTAGTAAACCAGTCTTAGGACTGATGACTACATGATGATATATAAAATACATCGTGGTATGCATTCTCAACTATAGCTTGAGCTCATTTTTCTACATCAACAAACTTGCTAAAAAAAATATATATATATATGAAAATTGCGAAATACGTGAAAATGAATTATTATCATAAGGAACTATAATATCGGGCAGCTTTACGTAAACTACAAACATGACCGACTAAAACACCAGCGATTTTTAACTTAATTCTATTTATTTTGTTTATAGTTGTTTATTTATATACTAATTAAATTAACTGTAATTTTCAGATTAGCTAAAGACAGGAGCCATATGTCACACATTTAGTGCTGCCTCGACTCGGTCTGCACCACTTATCCCAGTGGTACAGACTAATACAGTCAATGGCATGAACGCCTTGGTAGTTTTAGTGAGTAGGAGCCTCACATAACCAGGCCTTTTTGCATCCATGATGGATTTTCCACCACGTAAAAAAAAACTTAATAGCGCTATTAATTTTTATTTCGGTTCTTTTCTCTTATTGTGGCTGTTTTTTTTAAATTTGCCCGTATCGGTTCATCACATATATATATATATATATATATATATATATATATATATATATATATATATATAATTCCAAACACACGAACGTTGATATTTGTAAATCGAATACCTAAATTTTCGTTTTCACTAATTAATAGTCGATTCCGATTTAACTAATAAAATACTTTTGTACTGTCGCATTAAGACTTTTCTTTTTAGATATGGCAGGATAAGGAAAATTGTCTGTAACTGAATATTTGACCGTTTAATCTACCTAAATCGTTAATATAGAATTTAACCGGTTTCGTTAAAGCATCTCGCCGCTCGTATATTTTAGTGCAGCGATAATAGGTTCGACCAGATAGGAACGACATTTTAAATAAATAGGTTGAAATCAACTGTAATTCAACCGTGAAATTATTAACTTAAAACTAACCGTAATCATCGAACTCTCTGTGCAGATAACATAATTCTCCATCAACGATTTACACAATTCCATACGACCGTATGATTCTTGCTCTACATATGACGCAGAATTATATATTCTTCTACCTTCAATGTTTATTCCTAAAGCTGTGTAACGCGAAAACACTAATTCAAACGGACATGTCCGCGCCACAATATCAGTCCTCAAGGGTCCTAAATCGAATTATCACAAGATCCAGTATCTTTTTTATGGGTTTACGGTGTGAATGGGGCGGCCAATTCTATACTATTTTATAAAGCTCAATCATTTCCACTTACTAAATACAGCGCTGAAATATTTCATTCGCCGCAACTGGCGGCAGAAGCGGAACTCATACCACCATAACCTTTTTCTCGCTACCGAACCCAATGCTTGTTTCCGGAAAATAGCACTGAGCACATCTTGGCCACATATCATTTCATGACCATTTCTTGCTTTATCTGCTTTTCGCTCCTTTCGTCTACTCCCAAACCCATTTCTTATTTGCCGTATACTGCCCTACACTCCATATTTATCCTCGTACCCTATCTAGTTTTCTCTGCATGCTTTTATACATTATTATGTTTTCCTGTATAAATAATGTATCTACGATTTATCGAATTTATAAAAGTTATATATCCTATGTATTAGCAGAGCGTGCCATTGGGTTATGCTTGTACATTATTATGTTTTCGTGTATAATGTATCTATAATTATTACTTATTTAAGATTTTTATTTATTTTTCTGAAGAATGTAATACAAAATAAATAAATAATAAAAAATATATATATATATATATCATTTACGGTTGCTATTATTACTATTAGTAAAAGTGCTAGCACTGCTGGTAAATAAAGATTTAACTAATTTACTTTTGGAAGCGGAAAGCTGTATGTATACGACTATTTATATTATCGAAAATAGTGCGATAAATTAAACATTCCCGATTATTTGATTGATGTGTACCTTAGCAATTAATATATTTAACATACGATGCAGACCTACTATCAGCTTCATCGTCGCTACCCGAGTACCAGCTTCAAAATATGTGATCGGCCATTATGTTACGAGGATATCCACTATATATATATATATATATATATATATATATATATATATATATATATATATATATATATACACGTCTGGAATGAAAATGTGAACAATTCCTTAAATCCGAATGTAGAGTATTAGAGAATTAAGGGTATTCGTACCACCATAACTTTCTTCTAGCTATATCAAACCCAATGTTGGCTTCTGGAAACCACCTGCCACTATGTCCCGTTCTAACTACATAGAACTCAGCAGGATCCACCTTGGTCTATCACTCTCTCATAACCATCTACTCTAAAACATACCGAATCCCCTGCTTTTTGTCCCACTTGTTTACTCCCAAACACTTATCTTATTTACCGTATTTACATTATATTGCCATACACTCCACCCCTAACGACACCATATTCATCCGCGTACCCTATCTGCTTCCTCTCCGATAGTTTTTAAACTGTTCCCTCAATTATACAATTTCTTTTATCTTCTAACCTCATCTCTACTACATGTAAAATCACCAGTGCCCTAATAGCTGTTGCATACGACGCTATAAAAATAAGAATAATAAAAAAAAAAAGGAGAGAGTATAATTACACGTACGCTAGAATGGCTTATTAAATATGCGACGTTGAGTGTGTGTTAGAATTGCTTACTGAAAACATGGCTGACGATTAAGGGTCAGCTGATATGATGAAATTTCTCAGATGTTATCTTTGAAATCGAGTCTTTACTGTTTCTGTTTTTTTTTTTTGTAAGTGCATCTTACGTAAGCGTGAGGCCAATACGTATTTATAAACAAATTAACCAAACTTACATTAGGAAACAAATCGAAAAAGAAACAATAACAATATTAATAATAATGATATGGTAATAATTTTAAAATCGGGGGCAACTAATATTTTATTATATAAATTGTAGTTGATTTTTGTTTAATTTTCGTCATGATTTCTTCACCGAGACGTCTGCGTTTTCCGCTTTTATATATTCACCGCGCGAACGAATCCGCCATGTTTTTGCTCTAATTCATTTAGGTAAACAGGGATGCATAAAATAAACTCGCACGCGATTATTACGTGGCCGCACTAAATGTAGCGTGTACCGATTCGCTACCAAATACACACACATATATATATATATATATATATATATATATATATATATATGATTGTGTTCAAGTATTAGTTATGATTACAAAATCAAATTGCACTCATACACGGTGTAATGTTAATACGTTCGTAATGAAAACACGGCGCATACAAAACAACGATATAGTACGTAACACAGAGCAGAATTATTCAATAACACGAATTTATTCAATAACACGAATTAATAATAATAACAATCACTCTAGTTATGCGGAACAATTTTAATACGTACAGTTATTTTTCAAAACAATTTTACAAACGAGCACAATCAAAATATGAACATGATATTATATATATATATATATCATCACTATCATCATAGCACAGTGTACGTTATTAAACGTCGGATAACACACTGCTAATCTGAATGAAGGTTCTCTCTAAAATCGTTAGGAACTAATAAACTGATCATTGGTAAATTATACCAATCCGATAGATTCTGCAACCCCGAGTTCTGCTTTTTAAGTCGTCAGTGGTATTTTACCTTGTAATCTTTCCCTCGCATTAAAACACGCAGTAGTCTCCATGAGGATCGCATTTCAAAGTTATCCAATTCGTTTTTGCAATTACAGTTTACTAACCCTTTCAGTATCGTACATTATAAAATGTTGTTTAAAAGGGTGTTTATAAGTATAATACTGCTTTCTAGGTAAACTCACGCGGTAGGGTAAACATCAGATGGACAGATACCATCCCGAACGTTTAGCTGACGCTAATAGATTTTCGCTTGTGACTTGTATGGTAGAGATGCCTTTATTAATAAAAGTTTACAATTAAATATTTACCCCTTCTTGGTTGCATACTTATTGACCCTGAATGACAACAATATCCTGGCAGCTCTGGCCACCTATATATATATATATATATATATATATATATACATATATATTTGACCCAATAACATATAACCTCGATTGTACACTAGAAATTCGCAAAGGAATAGCGATGGGCAAAGCATAAAGAAAAATATTCGTTGCTAGCACAGTGCTCGTTATCTATGGAATTACGTAGAAAGCTTATGAAAACATTTGTCCGGTGAATAGCGCTGCATGGGTCAGAAACGTGGATACTCGAGAAAGTACATTGTAGCCGGCTTGAAGCAATTTAAATGCGGTGCTGGCAAAAACCGCAACGAATTAGCTGGACCGAAAAAGTTACTAATCAAGCAATGCTAGAACGAATAGGAGAGGAAAAAACGATGCTCAACAGGATGCGGAAAACTCGTCTTCGTTGGTTAGGACATGTAATGCGGTACGAACATAGTAATCTTAAAAATTTCTATTGAAAGTAAAATTTTCGGAAAAAGATCAACTGGACGTCCTAAAATAACATTTATCGATACGGTGATAAAGCAGACGGGTTTTACGAAATATGCAGATTTGAAGAAGGCAGTCAGTGACCGAATTTTATGGAGGAACATTGTGTTGGGGAGAATCAGCCAATCGGCTGTAACATAATAGTATGTATATATAAAATTAAGTACGTTTTTTTTTTTTGAATCCTTTTTTGTTATCTTATGTATGATATACTTATATGAATATAGTGTTGACAATGTGCAAATTTTGGTATTCATACTTCAAGATTAATTATTATAATACATAATAATAATCATTATCATATCAATAATAAATGTAACTCTACGATAGTTGATAAAATATGGAAACAATCTTGCAACGATAAAAATACAGAAAAGGATAAAAATGATTATTATTTAGGTTCGATCAATTATGCGGAAAGTCGTACCCTATAAAATAATGAAAATATTTAAAAAGTATAATAACGTAGATTTAGAAATTCGAAATCAGTTAATAATAAGCAAAATGGAATTATAAGAAAAATAAAATTATAACACAGTTTAAGGACTATAAAAGTTTTTTATTGCAAAGCTTTTCGACAGTTACGTCATTATCAAGCATACACAATAAATTTGTAATCAGTTTATGAGGAAAAATACGTAGGAGAAACAGCCGGAGAACAATTCGCGATAAGACTTAAAGATTAAATTCATATAGGAACAACGATAAAAAAAAAACATTGTAAATAATTAAAACACAAAATATAAATAATATTAATCAAAAAATTATCGAAATTTTACATAGAGAAAAACCATCTACTAAACAAGAAAAAAGAAATGATATTTAAATTTAATTTTCATGAAGAATTAATTTTAGGAAGCGTAATATAAATACAATCAGCTTGATGAATCATATACGGAAAATTTTTCTGACAATTATTTACCATAGGATTAAAAGGAAATGCAAGCAAGATTTATCGGAAACGCAGTTTGGATTCCGCCCTGGTTATGGAACCAGAGAAGCATTGGCGGCATTAAGAATAACTCTACAAAAATCCAGAGAGATGAATAAAGACGTCTTTATGTGTTTCATCGATTACGAAAAGGCGTTCGACAATGTAAAGCACGATAGACTGATGATAATGCTACGAAATATAGGCGTTGATAGCAGAGATTTGAAGATTATAAGATATCTATATTGGAATCAAGAAGCTGAGTTAAAATACTTGGCAAAAATGAGTCAAAAGTTAAATTTGAAATTAAACGAGGCGTACGACAGGGTTGTGTATTATCCCCGTTGTTATTTAACTTATATGCGGATCAGATTGTCCGGCAAGCCATAAATAAACCAAACGTATGGAATTAAGATTAACGGAACAATTATTAATAATATCCGATACGCGGATGATACGGTCATATTAGCAGACAGCCATCAAGGCCTACAACTACTGCTACAAAAATTTGATAACGTTGGCAAAACCTATGGTCTAAATATAAATACAAGGAAAACTAAGTGGATGTTGATTAGTAAACAACAAATTAATAGCGCTGTAATAACCGTTAATAATGAAATTATTGAAAAAGTGAATAGATTTAAATATCTGGGTTGCTATGTCACTAGTAGTCTCGATGTGGATGCCGAGGTTAAAGCACGGTGCAGTTACGCACGAGTAGCCTTCAATAATATGAAACAATTATTACGTGATAGATCGCTTAGTCTGAAGATAAGACAAGATATAGTTCGATGTTATATCCAGTCAATTTTGTTATATGGTATTGAGGCTATGCCTCCAAATAAAAAACATTTTAACCGATACGAAGCTGTGGAAATGTGGATACATAGAAGGATGCTGAGGATACCTTGGACAGCAAAAATATCCAATAAAGATGTCTTAAAGAAGGCGAATACAGATCGACAATTACAGAATATTATTATAAAGAGAAATGTGTCATACTTTGGCCATATCATTAGAGGTGCAAAGTATGAAATTTTACAGATTATTATACAAGGACAGAGATAGAAGGAATAAGAAGTCCGGGAAGAAGGAGGACAGATTGGCTGAAAATTATCAAAAACTGGACCGGCGCATCTTCAATACAACAACTAATGGCAGATGCAAGACAACGTAAGATCTAGTTGGCACATTGGTGACCGCCTACGCTCTCTTGAGTATGGCACATAGAAGAAGAATATAAATTTAATAAATTTTTTTATATTAGACTGAAAGTAAGTTTTTACTGTTTTTTTTTTTGTTATTTAGGCATAATTGTTTATGTATACATTTTGTATCGTCGATTTGTGTTCATTTACATATAAATGTTATTCCAATTTTCATTTTGTTATATCGTGCATTTAAATTAAGTGTTTTCTATGTTTTATATTTTTTTCTTTTTAATTTTTTTTTTCATAAATTGTACATATTTTTCAAATGATGTAATCTTAACATAATTAACTTTGAACTATTATTAATACTATTATTATTATTATTGGCGATTTCAATATACACTTTCAAAAGTCATATTTATTCAATAATTTCCGTACATAGATGTGAAATTAAAATGAAGATAGATATTTTCGAATGAAAAAAATTTTGGCTACGAAGGAAGAATAGGTGCTAGATAATTTTGTTTCGCAGAAAATTTATTAACTTCTCAGTTTGAAATATATATATATATATATATATATATATATATATATATATATATATATATATATATATATATATAATTATCAGTAAAAAAACAGTTAAAAAAATTTTCTCATCTATATAGTTCGAATTCAGCCCTACTATATTCGGTAGTATCGTAAAATTAACAAACACTGAAGGTTACACAGCATAACGGCAATTGATCAAAATTCCGACGATCAAGAGGAACTTAAAAACAACATTCAATTTCTGAAAGCAATAAACATATATTATCCGTTCATTTCAACCTAAGTTGTTATGGTACACGGCACCTTAAAAAGAAAAAGATAAAAAGCTAATATTAATCCGATAGACAACTGGATCGGCAAAATATCTTCAACTAAGACGATCAAGTGCGCTGATGATACTATCACTAGGAAACTAATTGTCTCACTGGAAACGTTAGATTAATCACATGTTTATTACTTTATTCATCACCATTGATCACGGGGTCTTTGGTGACGGTACGATGAAAAAAAAAAAAAAAAAAAAAGTTTAACGTGTAGAGAAAAAATTATACTTTGCAAAAAGCTACCAATTAGGACGCTACTAGTTTCGGCGTACTGAAAATGTCGACTAAAATAAAAGATGTTTACCAAATATTATTTTCCGATTAACCAACTTGCGCTCGGAACACACTCTTCGCAATTAGTACGTCATAATCGTTGATTAGATAATTGAGAATCATCGAATCCGTTAAATCTTTGAAAAATGTCAAAATTTCGAAGATAAAAAATTCAATAAAATTAACGGGAAAAACAGCCAACGGGTAACATTTTCACCGAACAAGAAGCCTTGTCCACCAGTTAAAATCGACTTAGGCCTGTTTTCGGTACGCCGTCTTACACGGAGTACTCGCATTCAGTATGTGCGTCGTCGAAAATTATGTTCCAGATTGAAATTGTTGCGCAGCATAATTGCTAGAAAGTGTACTCGACAGTAATTACTCCAATACGGGAGTACGGCATTTAAATCTACGGTACATCTGCAAGAAATAATATAAATCGCATTCGGCATTTGCCGTCTTAAGATCTCTCATCTTCGCATCAAATCGTACCATTCACGACGATCTCTACATTATACGATTACACCACGTCAGACGTTATAACACATTTTTTTTCCACCAGCTGCGAACCGGCTCCAACTGCAATATTTCGAGCGTGCAGCAGACATCGTTGCCTGATAATCCGATAAGAAGGATTAAAATGTTTTGGATCAGAGACTATCTTAGGATTGGATAACCTTACACTATAACTGCAGTCCCAACATTCATAGAGATAATTTTTCTATTAGTTCTCCACTTTTCTTTATAACTATTGCATATATTTTCCTTACTTCCTTTCTCTCTCTCTCTCTCTCTATCAGTGGATCATTCATATTTATCTGCCTTTCCTGCTCTACCGAGAGTAATCGGTGTTTCATTCCATATCTTAAGAATAAGTTAATATGTCGCTAACTTATTAGCTTCGCCAATAATAGTTAGTTCACACTGACTAGAATAGTGTTAATTAAAAAAAAATCAACTGCGAAAAATGACAAAAATTTGAGGATCGTGTTGACGGGACGTAGAAAATAGAATTTGTAACCGATACGTGAGATACACCTAAAATAGATTTTCAAAAGAAATTACATTTCGCAATATTTCTATCGTAACTTTGCTTAGGAGGGAATCGGAAAAAAATAACCCTAGTAATCATGAAAGTGCACGAATTGATTTGGTGGTGGTGGTAGATTATTGGTAACTGGTAGTAGGAGTAAATAGTAATGGAACAAATAAAGATTCCCGTATATTTCGCAATCCGATATTAGGATATTAGGAATAATATCTGTTCGAAGCAGCTTTTGGTTCTTTTTCATTCTAAACTGATATTTCAGTTATGAACGGAAAATAATGCAAATACACGTCTGAATTCCAAAAATTAAAAACTGGGGATCTTCTAATCTAAACTTAAACGATAGGATGATAATTGCGTATAAATGATTTTACTCTCTAGTATTTTCTTCTCTACGTATACGTATAGACTACATTAATGGTCGGAATAATTATATAGCATAATAGCGTAAAATAAGAAGTATCGTAAGATCTGGCAACAACGCGTACCGGTATTAAATAAACTTAGCGCAGTAAGAGGAAAAGATGAATAAGAACAGAAGGAGCAGAAGAACCGGAATAAATCTGTCGGTTAATGATGCATTCATGTATATGTGTATGTGTTGAGATGTATATTGTAAGTATTGGTGTTCATATATATATATATATATATATATATATATATATATATTGTATATACAACAATCCAAGTTATCGTTAATGGGCCACAGGTATGCTGAAGGGTATTTGGTGTTGAGGATGTAAGCAAGGCGTGGATTCCTACGCAGGTAACAGAAACTCCTGGATGACCGACCCGCGTTAAAGCGTGATTCTGAAACCGTTAATAAGCAGAGCATCTTAATGCAACAGGATTTATATACACACACACACACACATATATATATATATATATACATGTAAATTTACGTACAAAGCAAGGAGGAAACGAATTACGTTCCAGCATGACTACTAATAGTGTTGCCTGTCATATCTATAGAATGCTAATAGTAGGGAACACATAACGGATTTAAGAAAGGTGTATCTAGTATTTTTGATTATATTATGCCCAGTAAGTACATGATAACGATATATGAATAAACAGTTAATTGAATTAATTAATTTTACGCAATTCCTTCCAATAATAATAATAAAACTAATAATAATAATAGTAATAATAATAATAATAATAATAATTTTAATATTTTTTCTTCATACATGTTTTATAATAAACAAGTAAAATGATACTCTTAATAATATTTACTATGATATACGTTTGAATTACAGACGAATTAATGAAGGGATATTTTCAAGCGCATCTACACCCACATGTAATCAAACATCACCACCACATACACATACACACATTAAGTAAATTTATATATATACATATGCGTGTACACATACACGCACCTATAGTTATTACACACCACATTCATATATACATGTATGCACACGCATATTGTATTATATATATATATATATATACATCTATCTGTGTACATTGAATACATTACAAAATTATTACATACATTGTTAACATCTTTCTTCATTCGAAATCGCTAGTACTCAGGATTGTATACAATATAAATACAGCAACAAGAATAAGTATATATATATATATATATATATATATATATATATATATATATATATATATATATACTGACTGTATACACAGAAATGTGTCAAGTTTCCCCCATTTAATGAATTAAAATGTAATAGGCAAAGATTAAGATATCTATAAAAGAAATTTTATTTACTTTTAATATTTGCACTACCCGAATGAAGTACTATATTTATTACTTATTTACTTTATTTTGTTTGGTCTAGGTCAAGCTAAAGTTTGTGGCCAGTAGATTTAAGTATTATATACTAAATAATAATTTTGCACTTTAAAATAAAAAGAAAAATGAGAAATAATACTTTATAGTCGCAGCTTAATAGATAATGTAGGGAATATGGAGGGAAGACAGCGAAAGATATCAGTTTATTAAAAAATATTTGCCTATTATAATTAAATTTTGAGCAATTAAAAAGAGGGTGATTTATATATTTAAGGAAATTAATGAAAATGTCACTAGTACATTGTCCGTGATTATGTCCGTTTGAAAAATTTAACTCTATACGGAAATGACCCGTGCGTAACCTACGAATTATGATAAGAAATCTGCGAAGTTCATAAGGGAGAATAGATATTGGAATACGAGCATAATACCATGGTGATACCGGAAGATACGACTGAGCAATAATGAAATATTTACCTTTATTTGCGGATTTCCAATATTCAAAACAAAAATTGTGATAGTGTACCTGAATTTTAGAGGGTAGATTTGATGGATGTAATAAATTTTTGAAGGTTTTTGAGATGATGACACCGAGTAAGTCCGGAATCCAAAGTTATACCCAAGTATTTCACACAAGAGGATATTGGAGTCTGCTGGTCCTTTATTCGAATATAAGTATTTCTCAAGTTGTATGGTCTGAATGTGAAAATAACGACGGAAGATTTGGAAGGTGATATATCCAATCCTATATTATGAAGGAATTGATCACGCGGAATTATCATTTGCTTATTCACTGCGATAGTATCGGTTATTATGTGAATTAAAGAGAACCAAATCGTCGGCATACGATAAGATCGTAGAATCAGAAGGAAGTTGGATATTAAAAATAGAGTGAACATAAATATTAAAAATAGAACTGGACTTAAGACAGAACCTTGAGGTAGGCTAATAGATGTAACGTTAAAGATGCTTCCTTAGTAACCGGATTAAGAAACTGTATCATCAATGTTAGTGTATACTGATAGTTGGATTAAAGTACAGGTATACAGGTATACCTTATCGTGTAATTATTGTTCGTTTAAATATTACGGGGATATATAACCTCGTGCACGCATGCGTTAGGTGTGATCTTTGTGTTAGTGTGAATTTCGCGAACTACTCATTTTAATATAAATAGCGCACGATCGGAATGCTTAACGGCTCGCTTAGATAAAACGGCATGGTCGTACATTTCTCGCCGACCTTTAGCCGTAAATTATTTACAGTGGCCAATCCAGTGTGCCAACTGATAATAAAACATCATCAGCAGGGCTCGGAAGTTGTAGCTCTAAAAAATTACTGAAAAAGCCCGGAAAAATCACGAAAAATCTGTTAAAAGGCAAAAAAAAGCATTAAAAAATCCAATGTATAAATTAAAATTTTATTCATCATCCATTTTGTTATCACCATAATTTCCCTTAAATTATCTAACGTAAACGAATAATGCCGGTTGTCAGTTAATACATTTTTAAAAATGTACGTTCCACTTCTACCGATGTAACTGGAGCAAACTTTAAGGCAAATCGCTAATACTTAATTCTAAATCAGGGAAGTTCAATTTTTCATCTTCACCATATTAAAACATATTCGAAATAGTTTGTATGCACGAGAGTCCTTTATATCCAATACACTCAATAGTTTTTTGTTTATGTCAATCTCTTTACCACATTTAATTTACTTAAACTACGTTTTAATATATCGATTAATTCTATACATCGAGTTAATTCGAATTTATAACTCTCGTATAGTTTAAATTAATATTTTAAAATTGCTACATATGTATACCAGTGATGTTTGAACATCATTCTGTTGCCACAATTCCTTAGACATTTTTATACAAATCGCTTCGTAATCCTCAAAAACATCTATTGTTGTTTTATTAACGTGAAAATTATTGCAAATAATATATGCATGCCTCCAGCCATGTACTCCATCGTGTGAGAACTTGGAGAGTGCGATACCGGGTGCAATTTTTTAAAATAAATTTGTTCTCCTTGGAGATTTAAGAAAACTTTTTTTTACAGTTTGCAATTAAACGACGATCTACACTTGGAAACGTGTTTCTAATTTGCTCAGCGTGTACAATGTTACGTGTACCATTTTTGAATACAATCCCCGTATTGAATTGGCTGATTTTACCATATATGTTAAAAAAAAGTAAGACATCATCGTATGGCACACCATTTGGCCAAAGTAATGATAGCGCATTATTCAACATTCTGCATATTGTCGAATAATTTACTGATTCCGACGCTTCCGTTGCGAATAGGAAACTGTCACCTACAAAATTAGCAAATCGATTAAAACTAGTTTAGCGGTCATTTTTTAGTTTCGATATGTTTTATGCATAAATTTGTGCAGTCGATATGTAAATTAGACGCAAATCAAAGAGTAAACTTTTACAAAATGATTTCCATGCAGTACAATTTTTTTATTCATAATCCGAACTTTCAATTTATACAGAAAAACATTAGAATTAAAAATTTTAAAAATGACTGGTTCTTGAAGTAATTTACAATTCAAATATTAGTAAAACTAAAAATGTATCCTTACCGGGTGAATCTGGCTGCAATGTTCCAATTACAACATTGGCAATATTACTGCCATTCGCATCGGTAGTTTCATCAATTGATATACATATTTTATGTCCATGGGATCCGCTTCCTGATTTTATTCATAATGTCCTCGTATACTTTATCTAAGTAAGTTTTCCGTAAAGTAGATTCATTCGGGAATTTTTTTCCCATATGGGTTTCGAAGAAATCTCTTCATTTTTTATCATTCAACTTATGCAATGGTGTATATTGGCCCCAAACCATACCAGGCAGAGTTCCTTAAAAAAGACTGATGTTTTTGAAGTGGATGCTGAGTCAGCATCAGTTGAGTATGTCGTTCGGATTTTTTCACACATTTTTCCAGTCCACGAATATGTTTTTCCCTACTAATACGCTGCAAGACGTTGTGTTTCGCCGTTAACTTTGCACTCGCACACTTTCCAAAATAAAATTAAATCATCCGTCGAAAAAATATGTGATCCGAATTCGTCAACATGTTTTCGCAACACACTTGCTTTACTGCACTTTACTTTAGGCATATTAAATTTTGAAACCAACTACGAACAGAACAGTCAAACACGATAAAGATACGATTCTGTTTAATATATTTATGTGAACAAAATCGAGCAAAAAATCCGTTTCACCGCTAATCTACGGAAGCCTATGTTTCGCTGTTCAACTCGTCCTAAGATTGAAATGAATAAAACGAATAATCCTGTATTATACGTACACTATCTCACTCCTTCTTTACACAGGTTGGCATTTCAAGAAAAGACACAACAGTGCTTCATAATGGTGTCCTTTGTGTACAGTTGAAGAAAAACCGGTTGTATATTCTAAATGCGCAATTACACACCGGGCGACAGAAAAGCAGAAATATATACATGTATATATATATATATATATTCTTCCCGATTATAAGAGAAAAAAAAAAACAGTCACAGATTTCCAGAAAAAAGTCGGAAATAGCATGGAAAATCGAAAAAATTACAAAAAAAACAATCAAAATAGAAAATTTAGAAACAAATATACAAAAAAAGCCGGAATCTGTAAAAAAATCACTAAAAAAGCGAGAACAAACAACCAGGAAAAGTCTTAATGGTACAAAAAAAGCAAATTAAAAATTGGTATTTGGAAGCGAGGTGTCACGAAACGGATTTGTAGGTGGATAATATCGGTTTTAGTCGTCCCAAAAAACAGAAACATTTGCTACAACTTCCGGGCCTTGATCATCAGATATATTTTTAATATATTATATATATGTAATATATTTTCATATTAAAATAACGACGCTAACAACGGTCGACGATGACGATCACCTCTATTGATATCTGAATCACACTTTACCAACAAGAACTATATTAAAATACCACATTATACAGTTTATCGCATTCAACATCCTGATGTTACAACGCTCGGAGGAACAGTCATAATAAAAAAAAAAAACATCCACCACGCCTTATGTAATAACCAACTTTACAAAACGTACAGTAGACTTCCGCTTATCCGAACTAATTGGGGAATTTGGTTGTCCGGATAAGCGAAAATTCGGATAAAACGGAGTACATATTTTTTGTGTTGAATTCTTGGTAGAAAATGATTTTTTTTTTTTAATTTTAATAAAAAGTGTAAAGGAAAACCATTTAATTTCTTTACAACGAACAAAAAACAAAAATTACAAAATTTTTTGGGTATGTAGGTTTTTTTTTTTTTTTTTGAAGCGGGAGGGGGAAAAATCTTCAAAAGACACTGATATATTTATAAGTTCCATATATATTTTTGAGAGCAGCACATGCACTCAGCAAGTGCTGCTGGATTCCAAAGTAATCAGCGTGTGGGATTTTTACCCACTAAAAAACCCCCTCCCTCTGTTGAAAAAAAGAGAAAAATATACACGTAAACATAGAGGTCCATGAACAAATGCAAAGACCTCCACATTATAATAACATAATATGTGATGGAAAAGGGATGAAAAATACATAGTCCCTTATTCCACCAAGAAAGCATATAACGAGTTTGTGATTTATTAAATATTGAATTAAATTATAATAAATCTTGATATAAACTTATATCATAGTATAAATAATAAATTACTGTATACGCTTGTGACTTACAAGCTTACATAGAGGAATAGCTGTTATTAAAAGGAAATAATATGAGATAACATAAAAGAAAAGAAAAAATAAAAACAACTTGTTAACAATGACTTACACAACATAACTATATAAATACAGTTTTTATAAAACAGAGTATCATCTTAATAAATGAATATACATGTAATCATTAACCAGTAAGAGTTATCCATTATCTACAAAAACAATATTTAGTAAAAGACTTAAGAAATAATAAGTAAAGCAGCTGACCATGCTAGACTCAATATTATTGATATTGGGATAATGTTTGAGTTAAGTTGAAATGAAAACAATAAACAAGATATTTCTTAAACTTGATATAATTTAAATTTTAATCGCATAATTTCTTCTGAATACTCTAAAAAAAAGTTTTATGAAACTTATAAAGTGGAAAGCATTTTGATTCCTGGATCCCAAACTTAGCACGAATAGCAGCAAAGGCAGGACACTGAAACAATGTATGTCTAATATCATCATCAACTGATGAACATAGAGAACATGATGGGGTTAGGTACATGTAAATACATGCAGTTATTTTCTAAAAAAAACATTCGATACAAGTTTCTTTTACAACAAATCTTTTCTTCCTTACGCATGACAGACTATACACTCGTTTCGATAATACGGATTTTGTTCGGTTAATCGAGATAATAAGGAACATTTTTTTTCGTTCGGATAATATGACTGTTAAGCGGAAGTCTAAACAATCACTTTAACGATTGAAACTACTTTAACTCTCCTTGCAATATCACATCCAAAGTTCCACGAAAAATCTTCTCGTTATAGAAGGCGGTGATAACTGAAACTGAAAAAAAAAATACCCAAACGAATTCCTCGTGCGTACACTAAACTTGGAGCAGGCGGTTTGAGTTGTTCTAACCGACGACTGCGCTATTCAAAAGAGAACAAAACCATCAGTCTTCTCCGGGTCACCAAAGCAAATTCAATCTTCCAGCCAATATAGAAAACGGAATTTCGTTTATCCGTATTATAATGTCGCCTAATGCTTAACATCAACAACATTCCGTACGTTCTATTTATTAGCGTACCATCATCCTTGCGATGGAGATGCGATCGCCCATGAAAACCAGCTATTTTCCAGTTGCCGTTATTATAAACTGTACCGATCAAAATTCCTCTCACGTATTATAAGTAAAGAAATTCCTCTCCCAACTAATCTGACGTGCTTAGCTCACAGAACAATAGCGCGTATACATGATCATATTTGATTACATATCCATCTCTGTAAGTATAAATATTTAATAAGACGTAACATCCGTTTATTACAGTCCTGGGTGGAATCACTGATGCTCATTAAAAAAAAAAAATGAAAGCGGTGGATTTGAAATGTTAGTTAACCCGAACAGAGTAGTCTAAGAAGGGGATGAATTGAAGAATACTATAGAGCAGGGGTCTCCAAACTTTCCAGCCTTAGGGCCATACTGATTACTCCAGTAAGTTTCGAGGGCCAAAACCATATTATCATTGTTGCCGGTGGTAAAAAGTGAAATAGTCCACTGATAATTGGAATATATAAGAAGGCTAGTGGCGCAACCACAAGTCAGTTCCTATGACACTGTTGTGAAATAAAATAGTGCGTACCTCCTTAAAACGTGTTTGTGCGTGTTTAAGTTTACTTTGTAATAGTATTTTGATTTGAATTATTGCTTTTGTGTGTGATTTAGTAGTATGGAAAAGAAGCGAAAAACTGATAGTGAATGCAGAAAATTCAAAGATCAGTGGAACATTCAGTATTTCGTAATTGAGTCCAGTAACAAGGCGCTATGTTTAGATTTGCAATGAAAGCATAGCCGTTCTCAAAGAATATAACATCAAACGTCATTATGAAACAAAACATTTTCAAAATTACTCAAAATATACAGGAAGTTTGCGGACAGAAAAATTCGAAGCTATGAAGCGCGGATTGAAATCGCAGCAATGTTTATTTACAAAACTCAAAACTGAACAAGAGGCTGCAACTCGTGCCAGTTTTCGTGTGGCTCTTGAAATTGCAAAACGTGGAAAACCATTCACCGATGGAGAAATGATCAAAGAATGCATAATTGCAGTAGCCGAAGAAATGTGCCCTGAAAAAAGTTTATTAAAAACTGTCAGTATGTCAGCAAAAACACTGTGGCTCGAAGGGTAGAAAACATCGCTGAAAATATATCCTCTCAACTGTTCGACAAAAATGGACATGTTGAGTGGTTTTCTTTGGCCTTGGATGAGTCAACGGATGTGTCAGATACTGCTCAGGTGTTAATTTATATTCGAGGAGTAGATAAAAGCTATGAAGTGCACGAAGAGCTTCTTGATATGTATAGTATTCATGGCACAACTACTGGTACAGATAATTTTAAAGGAGTTGAAATGGCCATTAATTAAAAGAACCTTCGATGGAAAAACTTGAAATGTATTACAACTGATGGAGGCAAAAACATGAGTGGGAAAGATAAAGGAGTGGTCGCTCTTGTGTCAAAGGCTGTAGAAAATGACGGTGGTTCAAAACCATTAGTCTTACATTGTATCATTCTTCAACAGTCTTTGTGCGGAAAATGTTTGGATATGTCTGAAGTTCTGAAACCAGTCATATCAACTGTTAATTTTATCAGATCTTTTGGGCTGAATCACCGACAATTCCGACAATTTATTGAAGAGATTGGAGAAAATGACTTACCTTATCATACTGCCGCACGTTGGCTTAGTTGTGGGAAAGTCCTTCAGCGCTTTTTTGAACTTCCAGCAGTGATCGAGATTTTTTTGAATGAAAAGCACCGCCCTCTTACTAAATTACAAAACAACTCATGGCTGTGGAAGTTAGCATTCTATGTTGATTTGACAAAACATGTGAACCAACTGAATTTGAGATTGCAAGGAAAAAACCAGCATCTTCCTGATTTATACACTAATATCAAATCATTCCGGAAGAAATTGATACTGTTTCAATCACAACTACGAAGTAAATGTTTTTCACATTTTAAAACATGTGAAATATTCAGCCACACCACTAAGACTGAGTTTCCTATCGATTTTGCAATCGAAACTTTGAGTGCTTTGAAATATAAATTTTGATACTCGTTTCTCGGACTTTGATGCCATTGCGAATCAAATTAAGATTTTTCAGAATCCTTTTGATACTGACATTGAAACCCTAGCCCCGGAACTTCAAATAGAAATGATTGATCTACAATGCAGTGATATAATTAAGAACAAATATCAAAACTCATCTTTGTTGGAATTTTATAAGAGTCTTCCACTGACACAATTTGATAATTTGCATAGCTGTTTTCTGTTTTTGGTACTACTTATTTGTATGAGAAGACCTTCTCCAAAATGAAGTACACAAAAAATGTTTACAGATCTAAATTAACTGATGAGCATCTTAAATCTCTAGTCCACAACTACAAACTATTGTCAGTGGAAAATCTCAATTACATAAATCTCATTAGTATTTCATATGTCATTATGCTTGTTATAAGTTATGTTTTTATTTAATAAATGTATAAAATGTTGGTTGGATTCATTTCAATAATTTGTTAGTTATTATATACTGAAGTTAAATTTTCTGCATATTATACATGTCTTTACTCATTACAATTCTGTGTTTCTTTATCCAACTTATCACGAAAACAATAACAATAAGCCTACAACAATGTTATGAGTAGTTAGCCCATGACCATATCAATGTAGATGTCATATTAATAATTATTCAACATAAAATTAGAATACTTCAGTAAACTAAATTTAATTTGCTTTAAAAAATATGTTCTCTAAAAGTAGTTTTCAAGTATGCTAGCTCTCCGCGGGCCGGACAAAATCTGTCCGCGGGCCGGATGTGGCCCTCGGGCCGGAGTTTGGAGACCCCAGCTATAGAGGCATCGAACCTGTTCACGAACGGTTGCACCAAGGGTGAAGAAGAATAAACAAAATATGTGTACGAATTATAGAATAAATTCCGAGAATTTAATTCCGGTTTTTGACAAATTGATAAACGGATACATCTGTCGAGGTTAAAAAAAAATATACATAAAATGAAATAAATCGTATTTTTATTTCGTAGAACGAGCCGATAAAACGTGTTTATTTGTAAATAATATTTCGAACGAGCACACTGTGTACGCGATCTAGCGGAACGAATCGGAATTAAAATTTCCACTGTTGTAAGTATATTTAGGTCGAAAAACAAGTAAATTGTTTACATTATCAGCTCCGGTTAACGTTGAAAAACATAACAAATCGAGCACAAAGCGTGTTAAATTTCGAAACACGTGCGAAAAAACCGTAACGACCATTTAACGTTATTTCAAATCCGACAAAAAAATTTAAAAAAAATTTTGACGATATATAACTCACAATAATAATATTAATAGTATTTTTTTTTTACCTCGATTCGTTGGTTTACAAATAAAATGTCTAATCAAAATAGGAAAACAAGCGGAGAAAAAATATTTCAATACAATTTTTTTATATTTGAATTTATTATTTTGTAAAAGTTTAATATACTAATTTTTTATAATGTGGAATGTAGTGATTTTTTTTTAATATACTAGTTTAATGTAATACAACATCCTTAACGTTTAACTTAGTCATGAGAAAAATCGGATATTTTAAAAAACCGAATAACCGATAACTAGATGATAATTACGAAAAACCGGGTGTTTATACGATTTTTATTTGACACTAGATACTATCCTCTTCGGTTTCTCTGAACAGTGTTGTCGTCGAATAACTCAAGTTTAATTTGTCGTTTTTAAATTTTTTATTATATAATATATATATATATATATATATATATATATATATATATATATATATATATATATATAGTTAGATTTTGACATATTAATATTTAAGTTATAATCGTTCAAAACATTTTTCGACTTCCTTGTACGCATTACGTGTGCAGAGCGATATCGTGTGGTATATAACAACGGATTAACGTAATCTATAATTCCTTAATTTGAATTATAGACTGAATAATAGTTTCGTTCCTAATTTTTGTAACACACAATTTATTACAGATGACGACAATTAAAAAAAAAAGTATCTAAGACGTTTTAGCAAAAAACTGTATAACGCGTAATCGATATGGTTTACCAAACGCTGCAAGGACGTAATTGCAGAAGGGGATTGTAACGTAACGGAATTAGTAAATATGAAATATAACGAATTAAAATACGAAGAAATAAGAATTAAGAAAAATTCCAATTTATCATATTAAAAAGATAACATTAATTTTATTTAGATATTTAAGATTATAGATATCGAACAACGTAAGTAAAAGATAGTAAATGGAGTTTATAGTGGCGATATGCTTAATTGGAATGCCGTCTGACAACTTTCATATCGTAAATTTGTAGTTTTTAAATTAAATATAATATTACGAAACGTAAATATAATCAACTCGACAGAAACACATTTTGCTTTCCGTATTTATAAAATTAAGGATATATATAAAATTATTATTTGAAGTAATATTTTTTCAATAAAACATTTAATTCGACTATATATTTTATCATCCAGTTCTGTAGTTTTGTCCGTGTTTATACTCTCATGATATTATTTAGCTTTTACGTACACTCTTATTGGATGTGTTAATTTATACGTATACAGCTACTTTCTCTTTTTATATATATATATATATATATATATATATATATATATATATATATATATATATGTATATATATAATGTACTTACTACAAGTTATCCCTTCTAATATTAATTGACGTGTTCGTGAAGACGTAACATAGACTAATGTCCATACATATACGACTCAAGTTAAATGTTCGTGTAATATAACCGACCGAATTAATGGGGGGGGGATAAAAGTTCTATAAAAACTATTTTCAACGAGAAACTCAATCGATCGGTCATGCGATAAGATGTACTGAGTGGTACTAACAGAAATAGTAGAAGGAAAATCGTACGTTTAAAACGCGAATGAAAATTCCGAAAGATATACGTAGAAAAGGAACTCTGTATAAGTAAAATATAACTAATTGAAAAAAGAGAGAAATGTATAAACGGATTTGATTGACTACGCTCGTGTTTCTTATATATGGTACGTAAACTTTTAGAGTTAGAAAAAATTGTCTAACTTCGTATAATAAGGGATATTCAGTTGACGCTTTAATTCTAAAAATATTTATACGACGCGTTAGAAATTATCGAAAATTATCGAAAAATCAGTATTATACGCGATTACTGTTACTAAATTAAAATAACTAAGGCTGGAAGCGCGGTAGGAAAAGAGGATTAGATTCATAGACCGTACCAGTGGAGGAAGGTACGACATGAAACACGACCATGTTTGGAGAGCGGACGAAACGAAGGAAACAGATTAAAAAGACGCTGTAAACGAGACGTATACGAGAGAGAGAGAGAGAGACGACTAGAATATTGGAAATAGAGTGCATAACGCCGTAGTCGGAACTTAATGCAGACAAAATTTTATCGATGAGTTACCAACGAGTGAGACGCGTATAATCTGGTGAGGACCACATCATCTTCGCGGCTTGGTAGCTAACTTATCCGAGGATCGATCGAATGTTTGATTTGCCGTAGTTCGTTGTTATGCGAAGTCAGCTGCCACTATTTTCTCTGCCATACTTATGACGTATTTCATACGAGATCAGATGTTTGAACTGGAACATATCCGGGACCGGCAAGTATACCTAGCCGAGTTTCCCTGTCGGCTTTATCAGCTAGTTCGTTTCAACTGAATGAGCGATCGATATTATTTTATATTTACCTTCTCTAGTAGTTTTCTACAATTAGTAACGTTCAAATAGGAGGACATCTCCTCCCCCCCTCCAGATGTAGAAAATCGCAATAATACCGCCGAGTATTAAAAAATCAATTGAAAATTAGTTAAATCACTAATATTTATTTTCTTATAGAAAACACAAAGCTTTTCGGCATTTACGCCATTATCAAGTGAAACATTTTTAAAAAATCATAATTTTAAAAATATAAATTAAATATAATTACTTAAAAATATTTGATGGTGATTGTGAAAATATACTCCAAAAATGCTGTTCTGCTTCTGTTCTGTTTATTTTTTGAATTGTTGAAATTTAACATCAATATATTTGTTTATTAATTTTGTTTTTTTATATTAATTTTTTTCTTCAATATTATTTTCCGGACTTTGTAAAAGTTGTATACTGGCGGAATTTTAAATTTATTAAAGTAAAAAAGATATGGTTTAACCATAAGTGTTTACATTATAATATTATTCCTAATTATGCTAAAGTCACTATTAATAATAAAGTAGCACAAATGGTTAAACATGAAGCAGAATTAAATTGTATTAAATCAGAAATAAGTCATTTACATAGTGAACTATATTATTAAACAAAAAAGAGAATCTAATTCATATTATAAAAAATAATTATGTAAGAGAAATATATGAACTAATTATATCAGAATTAGGAAATAATTATATAAAACAAGAAACAAAAAAAACATCATTATTCAATAAATAAGAAACTAAATATATTATTAGGACAACAAAATCCTAGAATTAAAAATAATTATCACAATTTCGCAGATAGAGTAGTTAATTTATCAAATGTAAAATTAACAGAAAACAATAAAAAATTACTGAACAAAGGTTTAAAGTATATAAATAACAGTAATTATTTAAATCAAAAAGGTATTGAGAAATTAGCTATAAATTGTGGGAATATTGTCAAAAATACTGATCAAGCGTTACAAAATAATTTAAGAGTAGAAATAAGTAATGCCTTAATAAAATTAAAGGGCTTCCACGAGATTTATCCGTTACAAATTGTAATATAAAAGATTAAATAAGTATATAGTGTATATATCGCTAAGTTATATTCACGAATGAAATTATATATAGACGAATGCGCACATTAGTATAAGAAATACGTGTTTATGGGTAGAGGAATTGATAAGGATGTGATCTGATTGTATAATGTATAACGGGATGGCAGATAATAGGAACGTCTCAAAAAATATGTGATTCGCGTCGGCAATAAGGTCGGTATCTGCAAGGTGTGAACAGTGTAAGGTTCATTTATGAAGAAGGCAGACGATTTTTTCCGAATATGGCGATTACGAATGGACGAATTTGGTTAATCTGTACATTATAAAAACAGGGTAAACACGGAACATCAGTCTGAAGCAGTTTATAATGCGGAGGAATTATAAAGGTTTATTTCAGACTACTTTCTATAGTATTCCCCTTGGGCAGTTTTAACGATGTAGAAAAGTCAATGCGCGGTGAATAAGCGATGAACAATACAAGAAGGGAAGGGGTAATTGATATTCGTAAAATACGTAAGCGTTAAGTCCAAAAAAAGTATTTAAATAATACACTAAGTAATTTTGAACCTCGAATGCTGAAAAAAAAATAGGATAATAGGGACTGACAAAGTGTAAAGGAGCTAGTAGTCGAATTAGTTGAATAACGATCGAAAAAATTCAAATAATAATGACAATATTAAAAAAACACTGATAGGTTACATACTAAGAAGCGATAAATATCTAAGCAGTGTTGCCAGATGCAAAAAAAAACCACGGTAGAACGGTATTTCCGAAATGTAAAGTTTATCTTCCTTAACAACAAAATCGTCGGATACTTCGTCCTATAAAATCGAAAAATTTACAACGCCCCGTGTGTCGCGCTAACTGCAACGTCGAAAGCTTACAACTACTTTAACACTGGTGCATCTGTTGTCTATAATTCTAATTAATAAATAAACTTTTGATATTTTAATAATAATTATAAATAATTACGATTAGAGGACATTTTAAATAAATGAAATATAGAAAAAAAATTAATTAATTTAAATATTTAAAAAAAAAAACAAAACGGTAGATTAACGATTTTTATCTCTTTATTTTTTTGGAAATAACGCTATTGCGTTAGGAACAAAGGACGGTATATGCGGTAACGTCGTATTTAAGGCGAATAAAAGAGTCGTTCTTCAGAAAGAAAAAATAGGCGGAAGCAATTCGGATGTAAATAGGTAGAACGTGATGTGAAAACAAAATCAAAGTAAAAGGAAATAACTCTCAGTCAATTTTACCGGTTGGAAGTTCTTTGAACGAAACTGTGTTTTAAAAAAAAAGACTCCTGTAAACGATGAAATAATTTGTCAAATTTCGCATTTAATTGACGCGTCCTTGTTTGACGGGGTTGTCAGATAAAAACCGCGGTTGATTTGACAAAAATTTTGACGGACGATTTGTTTGACAAACAAGTTTGTAAGTCTGCACGTGTATTTGACCAACAAAAATCAGTATCTTTTATTATTTTTAATTTAACGGACGTTCCAGCGCGAAATATGAGTGAAAAAAATAATTTTTATTCGAATTTCCATCATCGCTATACAGAGAATTTCCGCAATTAGGGAAATAAAAATCTAAATACTATATGGATAAGAATCACCAAAAATGGTTGAAATGTTATAACTCGGCATTCGGTGGCCAAGGAGATAATCGGCATCCGCCTCAACCCCCGTTATTTATATGGGTTTAAAGTCACTCTGGCATTGCTGGAAATGATCTAGCCGATACAGCAGCTAAAGAGGCGGTTCGACCTGTTTCTGATCTTCTAACAGGTCCGAAAGATATCCGTAGCGTAATAAACGAAAAAATCCGCGCGAAAATATGTTGTGGTTATTAACACCGATTACAAACAAATTACGCTTATTTAAACATGATAGTAACTCCATCGTTAAAAAGCCACGAAGAAATATTCGTCGTATACTATACTAGGACATACGACTCTACACACTCATTGATCAGAATCACCACTGATTTGTTCCTGCAGCAATGTTAAATTAACAACAGAACAGCTCTTCTGCTACACTGGCAAAAGTACAAGTCTGAACGAATCTAAGATGGTCTTCTATCGGCATTACAACGATTTTTTCAGTCAAATGTAGCCGGTTTAGTGTTCCTACGCGCAACCGGCCTGTTCCAAACAACTATAGATTCCGTTGTCCGTGTCTCGGGCCTAATATACGTTTTTCATTCATTCGGAGAAAATTTATATAATCTTTCGGTCCTGTGACTCTTATTTCATTAAACAGGTTTTCTATATTTATCGCATAACATCAACCATTCACTGGATCAACGTCCTATTTTCGTTTTACTTAATACACACAGTGAGTAAAGCTTTTGCGCTAGTCATTTTTACTTATGTTTAAATAATAACAGTGAACATCGTAGGGAGAAAATTTGAAATTTCCAAAAATTTCACGACGGCGCATTCGGATTCGGGAATGGGACTGACCCGAACTTAATTCCTACAGGCGATTTTTAATGTACGAAATTTCAACTTAATCCATAATAGTGAAATATGTAGAGTTTTATTTTTTTTATTTTAATAATTTACTATCAATTTTTTTTTCTTTGTTTTTTTGTTTTCTGAATTTTTTCGATTTAATTAAGTCGTATACTTCATTAATTATATTTACTTCTCAACGTTCGCACTAAAATTTTCATTAGCTGTGTTGTGCGATGTCTAAATTAATTAATTTGGAAAGATGCGTTCACACGAACAAGTTGAAATACTACGGACACGGGTAATCTCCTATTTTAGCGTCCCAAATTAGTTTACAATGTTTCACGGCGATGCTAGCGCTAAAAATTGATTATCGAACGACAAAAATGCATTTATCGATAACTGAACTAACAAAATATTGTATTTTGTTCTTAAAGTGTTTTTGTTAATTCAAGTATTTATTTTGTTTATTTCATTATTATTTGCTTTTTTGATGTTTATTTACTTCTTTAGTTTTTATATTTATTTTTATTTTGTTTATAATTATAATATTATTGGTGTTTAGTTTGTAATCGTAATATTGTTTTTTATTCATTTCTTTATTGTTATATAAGGTTTCTTTTGTGTTTATTTTGGTTAAATTACAAATGTCGGGCAGAAGAAAATCTGATATAAATTGTACATTTGGGACTGTTGACTATGCAACAGATAACTGAAGAAAGGTAGAATTTTAGTAATTTTCTCCCTGAAATTAGTGATTGTGTGAAATGTGAGCAGTGGTTGACCATTCATGGACTTTTAAAGAATAATTGCATTTGTTCTATCTGCCAGCCTTCATTAGTAAATTATGTGCAGGGAGCAGATGGCCGTAGGTGGTCATGCAGGACCTGTAACTTTCGGAAGTCCATTCGAGCAGGTTCTTTCTTTGATAAAAGCCATTTGACACTGCGACAAATAATTATACTTATTTATCGTTGGTCATATGACATGCCTCAACTATAATTTAATTTTGGCTGCTCGGGATTCAAATATTTTTGGAACATTATTAATTTTATGAACTATAACTTAATTTAATTTTCGGACTATAATTTAATTTTGGTGATTACAGAAGTTTTAATGTTAAATTTTTTCTTTTATCTGAAATATTTTCTTTCTTTTTTAGTAGTCACTTAATTTTTAAAATTGTATGTATTTAATGTTTCCTTTATTTTAAACTTGATCTAAATATCGTCATCTTATTTGATATAAGTATAGTTACAAATTTAATATTTGATAATATAACTATCGATATATTTATTACAAACTTAAATCGAGAATTGTATTAGCACTAGCATCGCCGTCAAACGTCGTAAACTAATTTGGGACGCTAAACTAGGAGATTACCCGGACACGCATAGCCATTCGGAAAAATAATTATTTCATCTTGTACGATACGGCTAAATTATTGGCCGTAGAAAACTCGGTAGGCGAAAACTTTCTCTCGGGAAGCAGATACGGGCGATATCAAATTCGACCGAAGACGGCGTAACATGCAGAAAAATTACAATAATCGATCGTTCAGATAGGTATAGGCGTAAAATGAGCGTGTCGAAATTTAGCGAAAATAATTAGTAAAACACGTGATAGTAAAACTTACTTGAATGCCGGATCTTTTCACGTCGATATAAACCCAATTGTCGGTTGAAAAGGCTATCGCTAGTAAAGCGGTAGCTATAATAGCCATCACCGTGGCTAAGCATAATGTAACGGCTGAACAAGGCATTCTACTCTTGGTGGTAGACTTCATAAATTAAATATATATATATATATATATTTAATAATTAAACGACCGCGAATTTAATTTAGAAAACTAAATAACCAACGTAGAGACTTTTATATAATTTATTTTTTACAAACTACTTTTCCGTCTCGTTAAAATTACGCAACAATCCGGTTCATTTCGAAAAATCTATAACGCGAACGATAACTTTGAATTTATTTCTAAATAATAATATCTCGAAGAAATTTTATGATAACTCCGAGGAGAAATCGATAAGAACGAACCCAGTCAACGTGAAAGCGATCGATTATAATTTATAAAAAAAGGCCGTATCGGTCGGAGCATGCGTACAACGCGCAACAACAGGTTACAACGATACGATGTACGAATATACGAATTACGATTACGAATAATGAGGAATACTATTGTTGGTATTATTATTATTATTATTACTGTCTCTCGATAAGCGGGGATAAGCGGATCCGGTAGTGCATAAACGAAGATAACCACTACTATCGCTTCAGAGCTGTTTTACAACAACCGAACAGCGAAATAACGCGTCGTCGAAACGCGGGTTACGTTTAAGAGGGTGACGTTGAAGAAGAAGAATATAAAAGCGAAACGCGTGTGAGAAGACAAATAAAAGATACTATAGAAAATCTTCGAATCGTAACGGAAACCGGTAAAACTAGTTCCTCCCAATTCCCTTCGATTCCGAAATTGGACAGGTTTAAACCTAAGAGAGCAGAACGTAACGAAATGCCTAAGTAACAACTCCTCTTACGTCGCGATACAAATGTTTTATCTATCATCTATGATGGCGGTGTCATCGTCGCGTCGTGTCCAGACTGTCGATTCGAACGAATAGGTTACGTTTTACGACTTCGACTAGTCTCCAACGGGAGCGATCTATATCGTAGAAAACTGAATTAGCCAGAATGAAAAACAATTAGGTTACCGGCAAAACGCTGGACAATTTGAGCGACGCTTTTTGGCCGTTACGACATCATCGGGTTAAAGAATTAAGTGACGATGATATTAATAACGAGATTAGTTAAAATATATATATATATATATATATATATATATATATATATATTCGTTTTATCTCTTTAGATCGGGAATAAATGATTAAAAAAACACCTCTAATCTTGAAAAATACATTAAAACACATCCTATTCAGTTGTTTACACGCAATAGGAAAACGCAAATGCGCGTATTAGTATTTAATGTCAAATTGCGTTTATAATACGCGATGCTTAAGTTTCTCGAATACATTTGGAAAAGTATTCCAAAAAAAAATAATTCAATCGCTCCTTCGTACAAATGTATATGTTGCAAACCATCAGTTCGGATTTAGACCAAAACATTCGGCCATGATGACGTAGAATCGTTGACGTAATTGATTTTTTTTGTTACAGCGTGGATCATTCATTGATGTAGCCAAAGCGTTTGACCGCGTTTTGCACGTTGGTTTGCTATACAAAATACGGAAATATTTTTTTTCCGTCGAAATATATCATATCTTTTAAAATCTTACTTAAGCGATATTAAAATAAATGGCGTTAAGCCAACGGCGGAAGTGTTCGCGTCCCAATTCGTTATAATACATACACGGCCGACACGCCAACCACAATGTTTACCTTGCAAGCTGCATTTGCAGATGACATTGCAATACTAGCTAGTCACGATGATCCTCGTGAAGTCTGGAGGTTTATTCAACGCTAGTTATATCATTACTACAGAAATGGAGACTTAAATGTTGAATAATAATTAATGATCAGAAATCATCGCGCATCACATAAACGGGAAACATATCCCCCTAGTAAATTACGGTAATCGTACAATATCGCAAAGTACAAGCGGTAAAATATCTCGGAATAACAATCGACAGGCGCCTCATTATGAAACCTGCATTTAATCGATACCGGGAAAAAACTAAAGTTCCTATTAAGGCAATTATATCCAATTGATGGAAAGAAAATCTAGACTCTCGCAAATAAAGTTATTCCGTATAAAACCATCGCAGCTTATGTTTGAAAATGCGACCTAGAAATATACCGATCAGCTGCTAAAACGCATCTCGACAAAATACAGTCGTCTCAATCGGAAATACTGAGGATACCGACCGATACACGCCGTATTGCGTTCGCAACAGTATAATTCATCATGATCTTGACGTCCCCAACGGTGGTGGCGGTACATAAGCAACGGTACAACAAAATTCATAGTGCATTCAACACAAATTTGAACCCACTAA
The DNA here is from genome assembly GCA_032883995.1 of Coronaproctus castanopsis. NCBI lineage: Eukaryota > Metazoa > Arthropoda > Insecta > Hemiptera > Monophlebidae > Coronaproctus > Coronaproctus castanopsis. Next base: position 91,012,666 of record CM065054.1, read on the forward strand.
TATCGCCCATGTGCACCAATGGACTTCTCGATAATCCGTCCAGAAGACTGAGAAAAAAAACAATGCCGAGATGCATTTATAACTTAATAATAACGATAATAATAATAATAATAATAATAATAATAATAATAATAAAAGTAAAGCTGTGTAACAACTAAGAATATATAACCAAGAACTTCATCTGTTGGGATGTTACTAGAATAGAAAATTACTACTCATCCTAAGAGTCGGTTTGCAAAAGAAAAAAAAAGTACACGATGAATACGAAAATAAATTTCGGAACAAATTATATTTTAAATTAAATTTTACTCCTTCTATATTTCAGATGCGCGGAAAATTAGATGCAGGTAATAAGGTTATCTAATGAAAAGGAATTTAGTTTAAATTCAGCGGATGGAATGTACTGCGAGATTTCGGTTAGTGACCGAAGCACGTCCAACAGCAACACGATGTAATTTAGGAAGAACGCGATAACTGTGATAAATTTCGAGGAATGGCAAAATATATATATATATATATAGAGAGAGATATCTGATCCCTTACTACTTTCGGATAATAGATTACTTAGTATTCCTCAACAGGAGTGGCTAAGTATGCAGGTTTTTGTATACACTCGGTGAGCTTTTCTACGTTTATGTTCCTTTCAACGAATTGCTGGAACGATTCCCAGTTGGCGTTCCTGTTTGGTAATACTGGTTTTTACACTACGTGCATAAACGATGATCCTACAAGCCGTATGATCCTTACCTGTACTGACAAAAAAAATCAAGTAGGTCTGGAGTTTTTTTCCCCCTCTCAGATGGCCAATATGTTGGAATAAATGAATCATATTCGACGAAAGCAAACAAAGAATTCTCAATAAATATAGCTCCAGAATTGTTCCAGAAGCATTTGAAATTATAAGTTAAATTCAACTTGGCTACCTGACCCCAAGAGGGAAAAAACAAGTTAAAATTTAAAACAATCGCTACTTTAATTAATAACACCAGTCTCTCGGAGAATAATGATGATAAAAATATGAATAAACGGATGTGCACACTGAAGCACACTTGTTTATCACAAAATGTGCACAACATTAAGTCTTCGCGTTCATCTAAGTATAGGTGTATCAATTACCTACATATTCATAACCGCTCTCAAGTTTGAAAGTGAAAACTGTAAGTTCAAAATGTCACGCGATTAAAAAATTGACACGGCTTACATCCAAAAAAATTTTGAACATATTTAAATTTCTCAATTAAGTAACTACTGCAAATAAATAAACAATACCGAGAAATCATTCTCGTACTTAATTAAGACTAAATACATTTATAACGTAATTTTCAAAACTAATTCGTATCCAAATTAACAAATTACTGCTAATTTACTTAGCGCCCGACAAAATGATAATCCGCAATTAGTCATACTCGCTGGAATTTTTTACTAGTCGTCGATTGAAATGTCGGCGTGTATTTTACAACGGAAAAAACCCCGAAACGTACATATATCGCGAACATTACGAAAATAATAAAACGAAATTTATAAATAATATTTACGTGATGTGCACGACAAAATTATATTATTATTATCATTGTTGTTGTTTATTGAAATAAGTTTTCTTAGTTTATAGCATCGTGCACAAACTGGATACGATCTCTATTTTGTTTATTTATTATATTATGTGTTATAGATTTTGATCGTGATTATATATATATATATATATATATATATATATATATATATATATATATATATATATATATATATATATATATATAATAAACAAAGTAGCTATATGTATGTATGTATATTATAGTGTATTTTGTATGTACATGGACTGAGCATGCACTGGGACAGTCGATTGACATGGAATCATCATGTAGTTTAAGAAGTGTTACATGCACAATGGCATTAAGGTACAAAGATGTCGCGGGTAGCAAAATTCTGAAAAAAAGTTAAGCACACATACCACTCGTATTTTTACCTAATAGGCGAAGACTTCTTAAATTGAGCTTATACGGATTTACCCGTGACGTAATTACGGTTCAGTTATGTAACAAAACCGAATAAGGAAGTTGTATTAATCTCTTCAATGCATCATAATGAGGATAACGATATTAATCGAAAATCAAATATTATTAATTTTTACAATACAACAAAACGAGAGGGGTTGACAACTTAGATAAAAAATGCGGTTCGCAGTAGAAGAACGAGAAGATGACACATGACAATCTTGTTTATAATGAAAGATATTGCGTCGGTTAATGCTTATGTAGTGTACCACTCCTACAAGGATAATACTGAACTAACTCGATATAATTTTATGAAACTTTTGGGAACGGCTTTAGTAACATCTGAAATGAAACGGCGATTAGCCGGTATCAGTCGACAAGTCCGGTTATACATCGGTCGAATACTAAAAAAGGTAGATGAATGTTATAGCACCGAGAATGGAACAGGTATAAAACTGCCAATCAGAAGACTTGCAAAAAACGTCCGAAGAAAAATGAACGAAGAACATACCATACGTGTCTAATACGAAAGACGTCTCTATATGTACGGAATGTACAAGACGTTTTTGTAAGGACTGTGCTATCTAAAAATATACGTTCAAAATATATTGCACGTTTTTACATAAATGTTATTTTTTAAATATTTTAACACTATAGTGCACGAATTTTTCATTTTTTAGAAAAAATTATTTCAATTAAATACTGCCCTACAAGAATTGGAAACTAAAATTATTCAATCATATCAATCTAATACTTGGGATGTTCTAAAAACGGTGCTATTACATCTATGCAACATTATTCATTAAATAGTATACAAATATAAAAAACTTGTGTTACACTGAGGATATATGTAAATAATATAACATAAATACATGTGCGAATCATAATAAAAAAACACAGGATTGCATTTAAATCTATAGTTTTTATTTTTTTTATTTTTTTAGGTGCCGTGTATCACAACTTAGGTTAGAAGCACCGAAGCTATTTTAATTAAATGAACGGATGTATATTTGTTACTTTTAAAAACTGAATGGTTTTTTCAAGTTCCGTTGGATTATCAGAGAGTGCCGTATGAATTGAAATATTGCTTATAAGGATGGTGTTTCTGAAGTGGCCTACAATTTGATAGCATGTGTTCGACTGTTAGAGGCTTTCGTCCGCAGTAGCAGCATATCGGTTGATTTGTTTTTTCTATTATGTAATTATGAAACATAGTTGAAAGCGGAGGATTACATTTAAAATTTATTTTTTGTTTCTTGTATATTTTTGTAAATTGTATATATATATATATATATATATATATATATATATATATATATATATATATATATATATATATGTATGTATGTATGTATATATACATTTCTTTTATGTCCGCTTGATAATGTTTTAGAAGCCGGAACGACAATTCCGTTGGACGTGATTTTTGTGTTAAAAAGAAATCAATCAATAAATACGAACGAGAAACCATCATCGCTCTAGTCAGTATATTTAATAATTACTATTCAAAAGGCTAACAAGAACCCACTGCACTCTGACAGTCATCGCATTAATATCATCTGACATCGGTGCTCTGTAAACTATTTGAAAAAATAATTAATCTCCGTTTAATATGGGAATTGGAGAATAGAAATCTGCTATTGCAAAAACCAACGCAGCTTCAGACCATCATGTTCGACATTAGATCAATTAAACTATCTTCACTCAATGATACAAAATAGCTTTACTCGATGCATGCACCTGTTAGCAATTTTTTTCGATATTACGAAGGCATTTGATCGTATTTGGAAACGTTAAAGCGAAAAATTATATCAAAGTTACCAACGACTTAACTTCCTTGTCTTCTGATCACTCAATCGTTACGTGTTAACCTATTTTTTACTCAAGCGGTACAAGCAGCCTACAGAAGTAGTCCATCACCAGCTCATAAACCACTACAAACCCAGGTCGTTCCTGATTATATAAAAGAACAAGTGGCAATCAAAAGACGGTTGAGAAAACGCTAGATGCAATCAAAAAGTCTAGCTGACAAAATGGTTTTAAACAGGGAAAACTCAAAGAATTACTACAAAACTTTAAGAACACATCCTTCAATGAATTTGTTTCTAATATAACCGCATCAAAGGCAAGCAATTATTCATTACGGAAAGCGGTTCGCTACAGTAATAAGCCGGAACTTAGAAGTAACTAACTAAAAACTGAAAATGGAATTTGGGTTACAGACGATGCTACCAAAGCAGAGTTGTTTGGAGTGCGTCAAAGACTGTTCAACCAGAAAGAACGAAATCTGCCATTGAGGATGATGTCCAAAATTATGTAAAACAGGATCTAAGTAAATCTGATACTAAAATAAAGATGTTTTCACTGAAGGGAATAAAAGTGGAAATAATGAAGTTAAATAATAATAAATTGCTAGGATATGATCTCATAACGGGTGAAATTCTGAAAGAACTTCCGCATAAAGCACTAATGAAATTAACTTACATTTTCAATGCAATTACACGAATACAATACGTCCCGGATATTATGGAAGTTCGCAAATGTGATTACAAAACAAAAACCACTACCATCCTATCAGCCTATCTCATTCCTATCAATTTTGGCTAAACTGTTTGAAAAACTGTTAAAGAAAAGGATTCAAAAATTCATTTATTAAAGCAAAATAATCCTCAACCGTCAATTTGGATTTAGAACTGGTCACTTAACAGTTCAGCAAGTTCAGAGGCTCGTTAAACAAATCGAAACAGATTTTAAGGGAAAGGAGGTCTGTTCAGCGGCCTTCCTGGATATTCAGCAAGCGTTTGATAAAGTCTGGCTCACTGGCCTACTATAGAAATGTAAAAGGGTCCTGCCAGTGCAATGCTATAATATCATAAAATTATATCTGGACGAAAGGTACTTTCGAGTCTTAGTAAATAATGAACAATATCAAATTTATAAAATTAAATCGGGCATACACCAAGGAAGTGTGCTTCGTCCATTGTTCTACTCGATATTCACTTGTGATATACCGGTACCAAGGAATGCGAGTGTAGCAACATTTGCTGATGACATTGCAATAATGGCGTCATATAAGCGTCCGCAAATATCAAATAAAAGCTAGCAAAGTGCAGTAGATGAAATTGAAAATTGGTCGAGAAAATGGAAATTAACGATAAATGAGTCCAAGAATACCTACTTTATTTTTACTAAAAGGAGAATTGTGCGTGATAGATATTTTATCAAAGGTAGGAAATTTTAACAAGATCGGACGGTAAAATATCTCAGACTTCACCTAGACCAAACCTTAACATGGGCTCAGCATATTAGAACGAAGAAAATGGAACTAAACATAAAGACTAAACAGCTGTACTGGTTGCTTGGTTCACATTCACGACTTCATACTATAAACGAATTATTACTGTACAACGTCCTATTAAAGCCTGTATGTATGCAGCGGAACTATGGGGCTGTGCGTCTAAAAGCAATGTTAACAAAATTCAGACTTATCAAAACAGGATATTACGTGCTATAAGCAGGGTGGTACGTCTCAAACCGTGCGCTACATGAATATCCTAATATAAAGTACATAGAGGATATAACTCACGAAGCGATTCAAAAACATATATGGATGATACAGCACCGGACAAACCCACTAGCAGATAGTTTGTTGAAGAAACCGGCAAAAGTTAAAAGATTGAAAATAACAACGATGATGGATTTGATATAGCCATTTCAAAACCTGAATTTAGACCTGGCTAATTTCTCAAGAAATCAAGTGCGTGCTCAAGAGACAACATCCGGTTGATGACAAAAATTTGTCAGTATCTGATAAGAAGAGGATAAAAAACCAGTTTTAATGTACAGTCAATTCTATACAACTGCCGCAGTTGATCATATTTGTTGCACTTATATATAATACCTATATGTTGAACATTTTCTATTTCATTACTCTCGCAATTGCAACATTTATCATCACCGATTATATTTAATTTATTCGAGTAATATCCGATAGAACCGTGGCCATAATGTATCCGAGTCGTGTAGTTATTTACACTGTAATCTCTTTATTTTTAAAATGATTTGCTAAGTTAAGAAAGAATTTATTAATTTATCTTTTGTTAATATATATTATATGTTACATTAAATTCGTATAAAATTTCGATATTAAACTTGCAGTTATGGGGTTGTACCAGCAGGTCTTCTAGAGCAAAGATCCAAGCTAGACGAAAAGTTTAATACTAAGAGCAGTGGTCGATGCATGCCGTTATTCGAGGAATGGTGATATTCATCGAAACGAGGAGATTAGAAAATTCGCTACAACGCACAAGAAGAGGCTACACCAATATGTCAATGTGGAAGCTACCAATTTACTACATGCTAGTCAAGACATCAGGCGTCTTAAAAGGCGCCACCCGGCAGACTTATTATGAAATCATTAAATCTATTAGATAAATAAATATATTAATATAAACGAATTTTCTTAGTTATGGTCAATGGACTACTGACGTCAACCCATAAGCTGGCTAACAGGATGATATCTTGTTAGTAAGCTACACTTTATTAAATTTGATACTTATTTAACTTCAATGAGTTAAGATCGTATCTTTATTTTAAAAAAAAAAAAAAAAAAAAAAAAAACAAACAGACTTATGATACCATTATTCGTTTTTTTTTTCTTTTTTTTTTTGAGCATTAAAAGTTAAACTTTTAATATAAAGATCAACAATAGGTAAGATCCGTGCTATAGTATATAACGTTATATTCGAAACAGCTATATATATATATATATATATATATATATATATATATATATATATATATGTGAAGAAGTTAAATCAATTAGAAATTTACTACAGTTTTGCAGATTACATTATATATTTGTTATTTAGTTAAATTGCTTGAAGTAGACACCAGCGCAATATGTGTATAGTGACTGTACTTATATATATATATATATATATATATATATATATATATATATATATATATATATATATATATACACTATTATTTTTATAGCGAATTCTATTTCTCTACTATAGCGTACATACACACCACTAAATATATTAATTATTTTTCTTTAACTATGATAAAAAAGTAAGTACATTGTTTATTGTTTCCTTTATCAATACTTACCTTAAAATTTCTGTAGGAATTTTGAGGTCGGTTCGATCCGAGCCTACGGCCGAGCAAAAAATCTTATCGTCTCTCCCCACCCCGAAATAATAACATACTCTTCGAGATGTATATATACACGCCGGCTCATTATTATTATTATTATTATTATTATTATTACGAGAGAAATATGGTACGAATATATAATCAACGTAACGATCGCGAGATGAATCGTTCGAACCGTTGAGAGCTTTGAATTAAGAAATTTTCTCGCCGTCGTTAAAATGATCGTAAATCGAACGAACTATAGTTCCGTGTTTTAACTGATCGGCGATTTTGCCCGTCACACGACCGGCTTTAGGATACATCACGTTGATGGCTTTAGCCGCTGTATTCGCTAATTTAGCGGCCATTTCGAGATTATCTTTCGATAAAGCGTTCGCTAATAATTCGAAACGTCTGGAATCAGACGAATCTTTCGTATTCACTACTTTCGGTTCTCGCTCAAGCGACGACCGCTGTTGTACTGTCGGTATCGCGATCGTAGATATCGGATGCACTTCGTTCGTCGTCTTAATTTCCTTTTTAATTTCGACTTTTCGGACGAACGTTTCCGGCCGGTCAGGTAGAAATCTAGTAGTCGGTTCGACGACACGACCATTCTTCATGGTCGTTACAAATTTTTCGTAAGTCGAACCTCGGAATACGCCATGGCGAACGTTAATCTATGGAAAAAGTAACAACTATTACAACAAAAAAAACGCAACGGTGTAACCGTTTTGTTTATTTCGTACCTGTTTAAGTGGGCGTGCTTCAAATTCGAACCTAGACCCTTTTTCGCCACCCGTAACGAGTGTCAAACTCTCTGCTGGATGTATGTTTCCGTCAGTTTTATTACTTGTAGATGGAACATCTTGTCACAAGACAAGTCTTGTAACTATTGAAAAACTACACTTCGTACGAAATGAGATTTAAAATGTGACATCATCAATAAGTGACGTCAGTTTTTTGCGTAAAAAAGGAGAGCCAACAAACGAAGAAATAAAATCGCCTCCATATGTTTTAAGTGGTCATGGTGAATTAGCCGTATCGACATCACATTTTACTCGCCGAATAAAACTAGCACTATCTATAGGGAATATGTCTATCTATCTATCTATCTATATATATATATATATATATATATATATATATATATATATCGCTCTTTATTTACAACTACAAATAAAGATGTTCTTAGGCATTTTAAATAATTCGATACTAAGAATATTTTGTTTTATGTACCGATAAATATTTATGCATATATATATATATATATATATATATATATATATATATATATATATATATATATATATATATGTTAGGACGTTAATTAATAAATTAAAGACAAAATTATTTACTTATCGCTCAAACAGGCAGTTTTGTAAAATGCGCAATTAAGATCTTTATTACTCTAAAATAATTCATACCGTCTCGTTTCACTGCTTTTCGAGACTTATAATAATTATTTAATTATTTAATTATTTATAAATTTAATAATCGTAGACCTTTATAATTTTAATTTCTTTTGCCAGCCCGATGTTCCATTGGAGCTAACCATTTCTTTCATCTACTTGAATCACAACAGCTGAATTACTGAATCTTTCACAACAATCAACTAACTCTAATTTTATTTCAGGGATCCGTACCCAATCTTAATCATACTACCGCTACCTTTTCTAAGTCTATGTAGCACTGTTGAAAATAAATCGTATATTTGCTTATAACATATAAAAAATGTAAATGCATATTTACACTCACAATGCATGCTTATTGAACATAATTTCAATTTTTATAAATTTAATAATCGTAGACCTTTATAATTTTAATTTCTTTTGCCAGCCCGATGTTCCATTGGAGCTAACCATTTCTTTCATCTACTTGAATCACAACAGCTGAATTACTGAATCTTTCACAACAATCAACTAACTCTAATTTTATTTCAGGGATCCGTACCCAATCTTAATCATACTACCGCTACCTTTTCTAAGTCTATGTAGCACTGTTGAAAATAAATCGTATATTTGCTTATAACATATAAAAAATGTAAATGCATATTTACACTCACAATGCATGCTTATTGAACATAATTTCAATTTTTCCCACCAAACTTATATCTTGTCGACGGATTTAGTTCTCGCACTTTATTATTTTATATTTGTACATTCATTCTCACATTTGCAGTCTCATTTACCTCTTCTAATGACAGGTACGATTCACTTTCATTATTATTATTATATATATATATATATATATATATATATATATATATATATATATATTCAATACAACGCTGTCCATTTCAGTTAACTGTTTATCCTCCAATCATAACCCAATATTTATAATCGTCAAAACTGGCAACATACTGCAACAACCAGTAGGTAAAACATTTAATTTTAAAAATACGAACTAGAATTTCTTTTAGCGTCATATTTTTGATAATATAAACTTAAACCTACCTATTTCTGATACTGACAACATTGACCACTGTCCCACCACTCTGACGAACTTGATTCATGAAGCTATTGCCCTTTCTGTTCATATCAAGTAGAATGTTTCCCCTACATCTTCGATCCCTTTATATATAACTTCCATAATTAAAATCAAAAATATTGTCAGAAAATCCTATACTAAAAGTCGTTCGCGTACTTATTCACAAAATATTAAGAAATTATTGAATCAACTTTCGATTTTAGTTCGATATTTACTAAATAAACATAATAACGAAAAGTTTAGTAAAATAATTTCTAATTTTTCTGTTAAAAATAATAGCCTTTGGAAGATATGTAAACAATATACACAACATCATGAAGCACTTCCCTCAATTCATGATCCTCATACTAACACATATGCATATAATAATACCCATAAAGCAGAATTGCTTGCTGCACGCTACCTTGAGGTTTCCCAGCAGAAATATCCATTTAGCTTCAAGCTATCAGAAGAACAAAGTACATAAAGTTATCAGCAGATTTATCGCATCACCTCAGATAACAACTAATATTAAATTAACTTCTCCCAAAGAAGTTTTTACGCGTATAAAATCAACAAAGAAGAAAAACTCGGTAGGTCACGATGGTATCCAATCTACTGTCATTAAAATGCTACCTCAAAAAGCCATCGTCCAGTTAACTAATTTTATTAATGCAATGTTTAAATTTGAGTAATTCCCTTACAGTTGGAAGGTGGCTTTTCATTATTTTTTATAACTATTTTCGCAGTCGATATTCATAATTAGATACAACAATTTCGGAATAACCGCGTACAAAAAAAAAACGATTTATTAATAAACGTTCTGATGATGGGCATGGCATGTTGCTACTCATATATCGTTTTACTTTTATTAATAAATCGGATTTTTTCTTTTTTTCACGCGGTTATTCCGAAATTGTTGTATCTAATTTATTATTATAATATTTATTTTATAATTTATAATAATAAATAATTCAATTTAATATTTGTTTAATGTCCGATTATTAGACAAACTAAATTAAAGTTTTAAAGAAAAAATTCCGACTAGATTTTGTATTGTTATTATTATTTTGAAATAAGTTTAAACGGAAATTTGTATACTAGCAGTTATCGTAAATATAATACATATTTCTAAAGTCGGATAATTTTACTACTACTCGCTCAATAAAGAAAGCTACTTCGATTTTCAATTTTTTTTTTATAATTACATCAATCAGCTCGTAATGACGAAAACCAGTAACTTCGATTACAACATAACGTGCGAATTCAATAAACTAACACATATAAAATTGAAAATATAACTAAATATAAATCCTGGAAGTTTTGAAAATTTTTTTCCCATAATATTATATTTCAGTTAATTTAGTATTTTATTTAAGATGTAAATATGTCTGTGCTATGCATGTCTAAAAAAAATAAGAAGTTTAAGTTTTTTATTTCTCTTTTTTACGTAACAAACCCAAGTTTGACTGTTATTTGGTCGCCTTCATACCACCCACGGAACAACACTTTTATATATGTACATCGTTCTCCTTTTTCTCCCTTTGGATGTATGCATGCATATGTATATATATATACCACCCACAGAACAACCCTTTTATATATGTACATCGTTCTACCTTTCTCTCTCTTTGGATGTATGCATGCATATATTATATATATATATATATATATATTTGTATATTCAAAATCCTGTGAAACAAATACTATTAGAATGATTGAATATAAATAAGGGAATTTTCCACGAAGTCAGATCGTTTCACACATAATCGTTTTATTCTGATTATAATCGTCAATTCCATCACGTATCTCCTTCTGTTAACGTTGTATTACAAGTCCTAAAAGAAATGCAATCAGAATCGGAGGTGAAAATAAGGGAATTCGAACAAATGGGAGCGGTACCGGATTATCAGCCGCTTCCACAAAGAAAGTCGGAAATCGAACGGCAAAATTTTTGTACTACTCACTATCAAAGGTTAGTGTTAGGTGAAATAAATAAATTGCAATATATTACAATTATGGGTGAAAGATTTCATGGCCGAAATTTAAATGGTGGTAGTTAGTAATTATCTCGTAGCGTGATAATATTAAAATAAATAAACGAAAGTATTTTCGTTTTTCAAAATCCGAGCTATTTAAAATAATGTTTTCCTACTGTAAAAGCAAAAAATATACTTCATGTGATAAGAAAACTTTTGTTCCATAATTCCTATATAGCGCAATGAACTGATTTCACCTGTCTATTATCTCTCTCTGGTAATGATTGATACAAAACGCCTGCCTACCCATTTCAGACTTCCTTTGTGGTAGCGCTTGATAGTTCGGATTCGCTTGTATTTTATGGAAATCTCTAATCTTGATCTCTGATTCGGGCTGTATCTCATTTATTACATGTAGAACAGACGTAATAGAAGGAGATGCATGTTAAAACTGACGATTATAGTAGGAATGGAATGATTCGGGCTCACTTGTCGTTCTTAGATTTGTCGATGACTCAGAGGCCCACATCTGAGGAGAAAAAAGCAACGTATGGGAAATATAATTAGGGAATATATAATCTGTAAATACCCTCATGGTTGAAGAATTTGGTGATTGCTAGTTTTTTAGTAGATTAGAAAATATTTTTGTAACATCCCGGTACTTTAAATCGAAACCGTATATAGTATATTAATTATATTTACTAACTCATTTGCAATAAAGAACAAATTTGCAAGTTTGTAGCATTCGCCCGGTAAGGTACATACAATTGGGCTGAAACTTTCAATGTAAATTTACATATGTATCAAGAAAAAGATTATGAAAGAACAAACTGAGATTTCTAAAATTTTAGGGGATGTTTGGATTCAGGACCAAGATTTTCAAAGTTCGTTATTTCCATACGGGTTATTTTAAATTAATCAATACATTATATGCATGTACAAAATTCTATCCAAAATTCATTAGGGCCATTGCCAAGATGTCTGAAAAATATATATATATACGAAATATATATATATATATATATATATATATATATATATATATATATATATATATATATATAAATACAAGAATCATTCATTTACATATATAAGATGTATAACTAACGCAATTTTATTTAATACGTTTCTACCTATCACGGAGTTATTAGGGTCATAATTCAAATATCTGATACAAGCAAAAATAAAAATTATTCACATTTTTATAATATAAGTAGAAGTAGAAACCAAATAAAAAAGTTGAAAGAAATATATACACGCCCAAAAGAAAAATATTCATGTTAAAAATATTTTCATGTAAAATCAATTATAAAAAAAGTAAAGAAAGAACACATAAATTGCCATTCATATACTCTATTCTAACAAAAAAGTAACTCCAATTTGTACGGCGTATGCAGGTTTTGTTATTTCCTGTATTTTTATTTTAGTTAAATGAGCAACTGGGCATACCTTTTTAAAACTAGTATACGTAGTAAGAACTGTGTATGCGTTATATTATTTATTTTCGTTATTTTTTTTTGTAACATATGTTTATTTTGTAAATACACTTTTATCTATCTATCTATCAATTTATACGGCAATAAAGCGATCGTATATGCATATACTCATGCATATATAGCGTGATAGATATGATTTTTACGATGCGTCAGTTGGTTGAAAAATGCAGAGAACAGTCATCTAACTTCTGTTTGGCTTTTGTCGTTGTAAAAAAAGTTTTCGATCCTATTAATAGAGAAGGCTTATGAATGTGCCTTAAAGCTGCTGGATGTCCACAGAAGATTCTACGTTTTTAATGAAGCAACTACATGACCAAACTAAGGGCGCTATAATATGTGACGCGGGATTGACGCAGTTAATTGATTAGAGCACTGGAGTAAAACAAGGATGTGTACTTGCACCTACATTGTTCAATTTCTACATGAGTATGGTGCATCAGATTTTCAATTAGCGTGTGAAACGGATTTGTATACAAATAAAGTTCCGATACGACGGAGGGTTATATAATCTGACGAAATATAGAGCGAAAAAAACTCAGTCATTCGCGGTTACAAGCTTGCAGCATGCAGATGATTGCGTATTAGTTGGTAAACATGCAAATGACCTGCAAGATGCTCTGAAATGTCTGGAAACCGTATATAAAGATTTTAGTCTTACCATAAATTTAAATAAAACAGAAATTATGCATCTTAACAACGATGAAATGGATATCCAACTAAATGGGATTAACATTCAGATAGTAAATTAATTTAACTACTTAGGTAACGTTGTAAAGAAGGATGCAACTCTTGATGATGAGATCTCATCTCGATTGAAAAAAGGCAAATGACGCGTATCGAAAACTATCCAAGAGAGTATTCAATAATAGAGATCTAACCGTTCAGACTAATGTGTCGGTGTATAGTTCAATGGTTCATATATGTTAAACGATATCAAAGTTAAATTTGAAACTACGAAAGCGACTAGAAATATCAATCGAATCGTATAAAATCGATCATTTTCGAACGTTACAGACCTTAATATTTACTTATGTTTCACTTGTCATTTTATAATTTTAATGTTTTTTCCGGGCCATGAAAACATTTTTTTTTAAATCCGGCCCAGGAGCAAAAACAGTTGGACATGCCTGGTATAACTTCTTCATTTTATTAAGTATAAACAAACTTTACATTTAATAAAATTGTTTACTTATATTTGTTAAATTGTTTGTTGCAGTAAGCTGACAAGTGAAACATATGTATATATTTATTTCAATATTCAATTAATTGTGACACAAACAGTAATAAACATATATAAGCATACGGGTTTAAATTAATATAACTGAAATAATATGTGTAATGTATTTTAAAATTTATATAGATGTTACATATTAGCGTGTATTTTCGAGTAGCTCAAATTCGAATGGCTGATATTGTTGCAAATAAAAAGTTAAATCGTTATTTGGATAACCATTAACATTGTGTTTCACATATATCGATTTAGAGAATATATTGACTGACTACTCGCATGAACATGTTTATTATTGAATAAAATACTATTAATTACCCGAGTATTTCACAAAAATATCCAATTATAAAATAAAATAATTAAATTATACAGTATTGTACTAAAGAAATATTACGTAAATTTAATATACCACCTAAACCAATAATATTTACTAATGGAATATGTCTTTTAATGTTTATTTACAAATAACAGAAAATTTAATCTAAATTATTATTTGTATGCGCATTATATATTTTTTTAACATAGACTTGTCCATTTTACTAATGTTATATATATATATATGTGTGTGTGTGTATGGCTGTGTGTATGTCGTATATCTCTCTGTACGTAGATAGAATGAAAATTCGTAAGAATAAAAGAATCCGTGAATTGTTACTTAACTGATCTACCTTCTATTATTCACATTCATACATGAACACATGGGAAACATGTAGAAACTGGTTTACTACCACATGTATGCTGTTACTATAGCCGTTCGTAGAACTAACGGACTTATAACTTTTCCGACTTTCAAATCGACGAGGGAAGATCGATGACGTTAAGATTAGGAAAAACGTATTCTTTCGAAACAGATATCACGTCATAGTTTTTACGTTCGAAAAATAAAAGGGAAATAAAAATAATCCAGAGATTATGTTGTGATGGCTTGTGATACGCCCCCAACTGTTTAAGGGTATACCCTCATAAACTATTTCGTGATCGATTTCGGCTGAGGTTCGAATTTGAGGGTACACTACATTTTTGGGCCACGACCCTTTTTGAACTCCAGCTAGGAGCTGTCCTGTAAATGTCAAAATAAACGATTAGGCGGTTAGGGATAAGATTCTACGGTGTCCTTTTATGATTATTATTATTTCTGGTGATTCGTTCCACCCAAAAGACGTTACTACACGCTGCGTGTGAATGAAAAAAAGCGAAATATATAAAGGACTGATACTAGCGAGTGATGAAAAAATCGATACAAAATGTGATGAAGAGAATATCCCGTTCTTGCCTAAAGAATAACAATAATAATTATAAAGAGAATAACAAATATAATAATAATAATACTTTTTCTGCCATAAGAATAACACGTATATTTAAGTAATAATAATGATAATTCAAATTAAAATTTTAACTAATTTCAAATGTAGGTTTTATTCACAATAAATTATGATAAATAAAATTAAACATCTGCGCGTAATGCGTAAGTGGTAAAATATATAATCCTACCTATTCACGACACAAATACGTCAATTTAACCCTTTCATCGGATATAATGTGACCTGATATTTAAGTATACTATATTAATATTAATTTTGTAGCGAACATTTTTTCTCGTTTATTATTTGTATACTTCTTGTATTTTCCATTAATTTTAATTTTATTTTATATATTTTGCTTTTCAAAATTAAATTTTATTTTGATGTTACGTCTATTACGTTATTCTAGCCCAGTAAATTGGTAAAAATGTTGCTTTTGATGTACGATTTGGAAACGTCACTCCTCGGCGATATACACTCCCAATGGTCTTGTGATGCTAAAGTGTTTCGTAATCAGGAAGTTTATATTAGGTCGCGTACCTAATTTCAGAATTTTAGGATAAAAATTAACAAAGTTCCAATGAAAGGGTTAAATTTTCAATATCGAATTATTTTTCGATATCAACGAAACCGACAACCGAGTACTTCGCACTACAGAAAAAACTGCAGTTTCATGCCGCTTTTCGAAAACTAGCGTAATTTTTCGAATATTTCAGTCTATATTCATCGACGATTTGGAAGAGGAACGTCTACATTGCGGTACACGTTATCTGCCTTTTTTCGTGGTAGGAAGCAATAAACCAACAGAACGTATAAATGATTTTTATATCCCTGAATTGTATAAAGTTGTTGGAAAAATTTCGGTCGATACCTAAATGTACCATCGGCGAAATTATCTGCTGTAGAATCAGCGAGAACACTAATATTTGAATGACAAGTCACCACGGCAATTTGATGAATATCGTCAACGTACAAGTCACTTTCTTTAATTTTGTAACTTCCAAATGTTTCTTTTCTATTACATAAATGATATATCGCTTACATGTACTAAGTTTTATTTTTATTCACATTGTTTCTCTACGATTTTCCAACATTGACAAACACGCAAGTTTATATGAGGATTAATAATAAACCGAACAAAATGTAACACAATCACTAAAAGTTTTTTAATCGCGAAGCTTTTCGACAGTTACGTCATTTTCAAGCACGCACCAAAATTATTACATCTTCTTTTATATATGAATTACCAGAAATGTTTATATAATGACAACTTAAAATTTGATATACATATTTCATTAGCCAGACATAATTTCAAATTTATATTTATTTACAATAAATTTTATTTATAAAACAGATTTTGAAAAATTCTTCATCAAAATTGTTAAATATCTCCAAACCGGGTCAGGTTCCATTAAATGTTGAATATATTGGAGAGTAGTGATTTTATTAATTAATAATAAACCGAACAAAATGTAACACAATCACTAAAAGTTTTTTAATCGCGAAGCTTTTCGACAGTTACGTCATTTTCAAGCACGCACCAAAATTATGTATATCAAATTTTAGGTTGTCGTTATATAAACATTTCTGGTAATTCATATATAACAAAAGATGTAATAATTTTGGTGCGTGCTTGAAAACGACGTAACTGTCGAAAAGCTTCGCGATTAAAAAACTTTTAGTGATTGTGTTACATTTTGTTCGGTTTATTATTAATTAATAAAATCACTACTCTCCAATATATTCAACATTATATGAGGATGATAAAAAGCAATATTTTTCAGCTCTTACAAACCAACTGCTATTAAAAATCAATTAGAAATCGGTGCACATAGCGTTTTAAAGTATTATCGCAAATGGCAAAATCGAAATAAACGCATTAAAAGCTGAAGTCATATTTTTCATTCGTCGTCGACCAATTTTGCCATCCGAACAATTATAAATTGGTCGGATATATTTGGGTGTTTTAGCTAACTTTCTCAGCGCATGTAAATTACGCAGCTCTAAATAAAACAGTAACCGCAATTTACTTAATCGTAAATCGTACCGGAACGTTAATAATAAGATCGGCATTTATAAAGAGTTTCCTGTGATAGCTTATGCTTGTCTCGCCTGGTTTTCTATCTCGAAGGCGAGCTTTAATAAATTACAATTAATACAAAATGAGTGGTTAAGATGAGTATTAAGTTCCCCAAGGTATGCCAGAATAGTGAGCATTCATGAGATATTAATTTACCTTTTATTCGGGATTTGATTACGGCATTATTGGCTGAATCTGTAGATCTGCGGCGAATACTAGATACAGTTGCTACTGTAAGCCAGGAAATGGGAATCAATATAAAGATTAAGAAAACAAAATTCATGGTAGCTTCCGGCCAATCAGTTATGGATAAAAAGTTATTTCTCAATTGGAATGAAATTAACGAGTAAATAAATATAAATATTTAGGCAGCCGGATTACAAGAAATAGTGACCCGGGTGTAGGAATACAAGATCGAGTTAAAATGACCGGAGATACGTTCATGAAATTCAAACGCGTTCTTTGTAACTGATAATTAAGCTTAGTTACGTGTGGTCAGTACTTTTGTATGGGTATCGAACTTGGACGCTAAATATGAAGAAGTGCATCTCATCGTTAAAAATGTGGTGTTACAGAAGAATATGGAGAATTCCGTGGACAAGTAAAACAGAGAACGAAGAACTGTTAAAACCGATGGTAACTGGCCAGAAACTAATGACTAATAAAAATACGAAAAATTGCGTTTTTGGGACACCTAATGCGAGGATCGAAATATTACATTTACAATCATTGAAAACACTTTTAATGTAACTATCAATAATGTGGAACTTGAACGTGTTTATGAAATTAAGTATCTTGGGGTGGTTCTTGATTGCAAAGTAACTTTACATAAACATACCGAGTTCCTTTCTGAAAAATTAAGAAAATTAAATTACCTTTTTTATTATCTGAAGCAATTTTTTTCATCTACACAGTTATTTCGTTTGTATACTTCTTTCTACCAACCAGTTTTGTGCTACGGGCTTATGCATTGGGTTGTAGTTGGAAAGGTATGTATCAATACCATACAATCACTTCAAAACATGTTACTTAAAACCATTGGTAATGGTAAGCAACCTTGTTGGAAAACTCGTCCTCTCACCGTTCGTGAATTATATGAAATACAATTACTTGTTTTCGTGTTTAAAAATTTTAAACTTTTTTCAATTGAGTTGCATGGTGGTAAAACAAGGTTATCCTCACACGAGTTAGCAAAGTTGCCTAAATTTAATAAATTTCATACCGAATCCAAGCGGTTTATATGGGTGCCTCTATGTTTAACTCTTTGCCGCGTCAACTAACAATTGATCTTAAAATTTATAAACGACGGCGTAAGTCGTTAGTTGCATTTGCAATGTGTAAATATGTAACAAGCTTTTCATAATAATAATTGAAGTTGGTAACGGGTTTAAAAGTATTCGGCTGGAATTGTTAGATTGATGATTTTATTTTGTAATTTAATTTTTCTTTATTTGTAAATTAAATTCTATTTCAATTGTTTATCAATATCAATTATTATTTGATTATGAGTTATTTCCTGTTATGCTTTTATGTATACACGATTTATTTAGTATTTATATGTATATTTCTATGTTGTATATTTTATTTTCGCACGTTAGGTACATTCGTGCTGATTTGTAATTATAGTTTAATACTTAGTTTATTTGATTGGGGGTGTCTGGGTGTTTGTGTGTGTATACTTATACGTCTAAATCGATTTCGTTGTTTTAGATGTTTGTATGTACGAATTACAAATGGGAGATGTACTTATATTCTAGTGTATGTTGACGATATTTTGCAAGTATCTGATAAAACCTTGATTTTTGTACGTTCTAAATGTTTCTTGTATACGGCATAAATGATGTAGTATCGTTTTTCATTTATTTAAATGGCTATACTAATATGAATAATAATGAATTAATATAATTTATTGTCATGTTTTACTTAAGTTCCATTGTTCATTTTTAGATTTATGTATATATCTACAAATAGATGCATTTAATATGATTTTAAATTATCATCGATTTGCTATTATGATTTCTAACCAATTTATTTTCAACGTATTTTAATTTTTCCCCTACTACGTTGCTCGAATATGTAATATCAAATGTTTACGCTGTTTTAATAATTAAATTGATTGTTATATTATGTAAAAAGATGCTTTGAATTTCTCCTATCGTATCTGGTTTTTTTACATAAATGTGCAACTTATGTTATTTTAAGATTTTTGTTTCTCCTATCATGTTTACTTTATTTGAAGGTTTACTAAATGTATAACTTATGGAATTTTATGTAATATATATGCACTGGATTATTGGGGAAATAATTTAAATACATGATAAGAAGAAGATAAAAATTATTTGAGTTTTTAAACATTTAGTGTTATGCTGCATAGGAGTAAAAGTTAACATCGCATCAAAACATGGCGAGAAAAGTTGCATTAATTACGAACATATACTTTCAAAATAAGTATTTTCATATTAATTTCTTAGGTTTTAAAAAACATATTTTAGTTTATATTCCGTAATTTTATTTTCGTTAGAGAAGGATTATAAAAATATAAAAGTAGGTGGAATACTAATTGTCATTCACATATTCTGCTCAAATAAAGACATATCTATGGTTTGTACGTAAATGGCTGTGCTTTATCTAATTTAATAATTTAATTCCGTTATACAAGTTAATTTTTTATCACTGCTTTCTCGAAATTATTAGACATTTTTGAAAATATCATACCAAATTTAGTACTTTAAATTATATACTTTATAGCTAAAAAAAGACTAGTGATCTGAATATATACTTCTATAATTTCAGCATCTCAGAAACAGTTTTTTTTTTTGTACATATTTGTAATATATTGAGTAATTGAAAAAGGTCTAAATGGAATTTACAAATTTCGAAATATTTTATTATCATCGTCTTTATTGATACTTATTAAAAATTTCAACTCAAACGCATTAACCACTCAAATATCAAAAGTTTAGAAATTTACATTTTGCTGTTTGTGTTGGCAAATATAATTATAATTTTATATCTGGGTCACTGTTTCCATTTAAGATATCGGATCTCCGAAAAATTATTTTTTAATCAATGAAACGATTATTTCGAATAAAATATCTTTAACGGATAATAAACCGGTTAACAGACAAAATTCCGATGGTGGTCTTTTATATGATTATTATTATTTCTGGTGAACCGTTCCACCCTCAGGATTCAACGTATGTGTGAAAAAAGGTTAACGTACAATACGTTTATTATTATACTCCTATGGACCAGAACAGAATACACGCTGTGTGTGTGTGAATTGAAAAAAGTGAAATATATAAGGCACGTATGGTACTAGAGAGTGTTGAAAAAAATCAATCCCATATATATATAGCAAATAATAATAAAGAGAAAAACAAATATAATAACAATAATAATAGTTTTTCTATTAACACATATAGTAAAGTAATAATAATAATAATATAACAATAATAATAAAGAGAATAACAAACATAATAGTTTTTCTGTGATGAGAAGAACACGTATAGTAATGTAATAATAATAATAATAATTCAATTTAAAATTATAATTTATTTTAAATTTAGGTTTTATTCGTAATAAATTATGATAATTAAAATTAAACGCCGATGCGCAATTAAGTAGCGAAATATATACTGTTGCTTATTCACGACACAAATACGTAAATTCGTGTGCACATCACATCAAATATTTTTTACGGTAACTTACTATACAGGTGATAATTATTACACATGTACATTTATAATATCTATATGTGCAATATTTAACGAATAATTCCGAAATTTTTTTTGTATATGCATTTATATATGAAAGTATATATATGAGTTTTTAAAAGTTTCTTTACATAATTTTTTCATACCCGTAAAAACAAAATTAATAATTTCGTATATTTAATTCCTATACACGATATGAACGATCTTCTTGGCAACAACATTTTTCTAAACGAAAAGAAAATATTTAATATTTAGCTATACACACAATAAAGAAAGTTCGAATAGTAAATCAAATTGGGAGACAGAAATGTTAGTCGGAAAAATCGTTCCGAATCCGAATTTGATTGCCTGCGGTTTAAGTTCGCCTTTATCGGGAAGTTTCGTCCGCAGGCAAACGAAAGAGATCCAGACGAAGGACCACACTTACATCGATAGGATGAGTAATTTATTGCCTACGGACCCCCCTAAGATGGATAGGACGATCCAACGGTCTTTTTTTCTTTTTAGGTTCCATTATATATATATATATATATATATATATATATATATTAGCAGCTAACTCTACCCTTAGATAAAACGACCTTTTTATATATATATATATATATATATATATATATATATATATATATATATATATATATATATATATATGCGCTCCTTCACTGTTTTTGATAGAAAATAAAATCTTTTCTTTTTTCTCTCCCTAACACACTCTCTTTATAATATATATATACGTAGTTATATATATATATACATATATATATATGTGAAAATATACACGTGTCTACATTATGGTACACTAATTTATATTGAATTGTTTTTTTTTTAAGTTTTAATGTAAAATTTAAACGTTTATTATTATATTTTTTACGTTCGTAGGATACATTATTTATTTTAATTATTTAAATGATTGTAGTCACTGATGAATGAAAAAGGTAGAAACGTTGTATCACACGCTTCATTAAAAAATAAACTCTTAATACAACGTAACATAATTGAACGACTTACAACGTAATAAGCTAAACAGTAATGCCACTATTAATACATAAAATTATGATTGTATGCAGAGCTTGTTACACTTAACATTCCCCCTCAAACTCCGCACGCAATAATTTATATTTATTATAAACAATAACAAATTATAAAATATTTATACACCCAAGCCCATTAAATCACGCATTTGGTCAAATAACAACTTTGGCAATGATTTCGTTAACCCCATCCATCAGCCTTTTGCTGTTTAGTATTAATATATTTAACTTCTATAATACCTGTCTCGATATAATCACGAATGAAATGATAGCGAATATCGATGTGTTTTGTTCTGTTAGTGCCTTCAACCGCTTTACTAATGTGTATAGCAATCTCATTATCTTCGAAAACGACATATCTGGTCTTCACACCGAGATCCTCTAACACCTCTAATACTCTTAACACTCACTAATCATTACTGATATGCATTATACTCTGCTTCCGTAGAACTCAGAGCAATAACATTCTGCTTTCTTGTTCACCATCCTACTACATTACCAAATATTTCAATCACAAAACTACTAGCTGATTTCCTATCTAAACGATCTGCAGCATAATCGGCATCTGCATATCCATTCAATATACTTATTTTTCCACGGGTATACATTAATCCAACATTCATAGTACCCTTTAAATATCGAAGAATTCTCTTTAAAGCTATCCATTTTGACTTCGTAGGATTTTCTTGGAAACGACTTAAAAAATTTACAGAAAACATTATATCTGGTCGAGTACTACCTGCTAAATATAACAATGAACCTACTAATTCTCGGTAAGGTTCTTCACATATTTCATCCTTTGTACATTCATTAGATAAAAAACTCGCTTCCATTGGCGTACTAATAGGTCTACATTCCGACATACAATAATCGATCAATAACTTCTCAATAAAATCAATTTGATGTAATTTCATCGTCGATCTATCACTCACAATATTAATACCAACAAATTTTTGGCAGTACTTAGATCCATCATTTTAAAACTGTTACCCAACATCCTAATAATGATGTTCATTTCTCTCAAATTGTCAGATACTTGCAAAATATCGTCAACATACACTAGAAGATAAGTACATCTCCCATTTGTAATTCGTACATACAAACATCTATCCACTTCTGATTGAATAAAACCTAATTGTGACAAAAATTCATGTAATTCCCCATATGCTGGAGTATAATTAACACGAATACCTTTATTCCTACAATACTTCAAAAAAACTTTATCACGATACTCTTCTCCTCTCTTTCAACCAAGTAGAAATCCACTTTTCATATTCAAAAAATAAATTGCTTTAAAACCTGTATAATCATCAATAAAAGAGACAAAATATATACTCATCACTAGAAACTGGATTAATCTGACCACAAATATCCGTATGTATCATTTCTAGGGGACGAGATCTACGAGAATTCACAGTTGTATTATACGGATGTTTACGATGTTTTCCTAAAAGACAAACAGCACATGATATCAAGGACGAAACTGATTTAAGATTATTGACGACCAAAGCATCGAGAATTACTTTATTAGGGATACATGTATGAATATTTGATAAGATTAATTTTCTCGAAGTTTTAGCAAACTTTTCAGGCGGTATGAATTGTTTTTTTTTTTAATTTTATGCCTTTATGAGTGCAAATAAATGTATTCAGTTTTTCTACGGAATCGGGTTTTAGAGAGTTTAGAGGCGAATAACCTTTTTTTTATATTACCAAGAGCAATTATATATTCTTGTAATTTTGTGTTATCGAGAGAAGAGAAGGCAACTGCTTGATCTTTTGTTACAAGTTTTGCAACATTCGAACAGAATTATTATAAAAAATACTTTGTTTGCCTTTTTGGATTTTTGTAACAATTAGGAACCTGTTTGAAAATTTAACTAAAGAACTTAACAAATTAAAACACAACTAGACTTAAAAAATTAACGCGGAAAACGAATGTATGAATCACATCGACGCGTGTATGTTTATTTTATTTTCGTTAAAATGAACATCTTTCTTAACGCACTCGTTGTGTTATATTCACAAACTATTGTAAACATACATTTAAAAAAGACGTAAATTACAATAAAAATTGTTTCATATTTTAAATGATCCTTATTAAATCCTGATCTGAAGCCAGCCTGTTCTTTTGGCTGATTGAAATCAATTTGTTGTGTTATTCTACTCATTATTTATTATGCGAGAAAATAATTTATACATTTGTGACAGTAAAGTAATTAGTCTGTAATTGCTCAGATTGCGCATATCTCCATTAAAATGTATAAAGATTACTTCTGCTTCCATCTATGTGGTTGGTATTTTAAGTTCTTCCAAACACCGATTGAAACGTTAACAAATTTCAGGAATCATTATGTCTCCACTATATATATATATATATATATATATATATATATATATATATATATATATATATATATATATTTATATTATATATATATATATATATATATATATATATATATATATATATATATATATATATATATATATATATATATATATATATATATGTATATATCCTATATATTTTATTATTAAAAGTATTTATTTTAAATTTTATATTTTAATTATTATATTTTATTTGCCAACGTAACCCTTTACTCTAAACTCGCTATAATAAATATGTATTTACATATATATTATATACTATCCTTGTTTTTCTTGTAAAATTGTGTTTATTTAGAAAATATATTTGAATATGAATTACACATTATTAAAAACTGTTATATACATAACCATAACTACTTTAATCGTGTGGAATTTCATTTCATAAATTTGCGGACTTATAACCAAAAATGTTCGTTTTGACAAATATCAAAATTGACATCCGAAATGTTGTTTTGGAAATTAATTTTGAAAATTTTCGATGAAATACTTCCCCCGAAATGATTCTTTCATTGATTACAAAATAATTTTACAACGATGCGATACCTTAAATCGAAACGGTGCCCGAGATATAAAATTATATTTACCTATACATACTGTAGAAAGCAAATTTCTAAGCATTTGAAATTTTAATGGTTAATGCGATCGAGTTGGACTCAATAAGCATTTATTAAAAGACGACGATAATAAAATATTTCGAAATTTCTAATTTCCAAACAGACCTTTTTTAATTACAAAACTTCAGCCGCTTCTATTAGGCCGCGCTCACATTGGATACGAATTGCTATCGTATGTAAACGTACGACAACGGTCGTACGAATTGAGTGCGCACACTGTACTCGTTCGTTCGTACGAACTGGGTGTTTTTCTCAGTTAGTAAGTAGATTGCAGTAGTGCTTTCGCGTTCTGTTTCTCACTATTTCATAATGAATAATAATTTGTATCTCTTAGATAGTTCTCTCCTGAATCGAAGACTTTCGTTGCACGCATAGATAATACGCATTTCCGAATTTTATGATTAATTTATTTTTCTTGTTTCTGGTAAATGTAAAAAAAAAACAAATTGAAAAATAAAAATATATGTACATCTATGTTAATAATTATCGTCTGAATAATAAATTAACATAACAAACGTTTCGTGTAATATGCACATGATGATCTGCCTGTATGCATATACCGGAATGTATTAACGTATATTTGTCGTGAATAAGCAGCAGCGTGTATTTTGCCATTTACACATTATTGAGAATAAGCGTTTAATTTTATCATAATTTGAAATAAATTATAATTTTAATTTGAATAATTATTATTATTATTAATATACGTGTTATTTTCGTCATTATACTTACAATAATAGTCAGAGGTATTATTATTATTATTATTATGTTATTCTCTTCATTATTATTATTGTTAATCTTTAAAGAACTTTCGCTTCTAGCTGCGTATAGATTTTTATCACTCTCTAGTATTAATTAGTTACATATTTCCACTTCTTTTCAATTCACAGCCAGTGTGTAATATTCTCCGGTCGATGCAAGTATGCACGTGTAGTAATGTATATAATACGCACATGTTGACGAACAAAACACATTATATATATATATATATATATATATATATATATATATTAGCAGCTAACTCTACCCTTAGATAAAACTACCTTTTTTTCCCACATGTATATATATATATATATATATATATATATATATATATGTTTTTGGGTGGAACGAATCACCAGAAATAATAATAATCATAAAAGACCACCGTAGAATCTTGTCCCATCGTTTAATTTGGCATTTACACGACAGCTCCTAGCTGGAGTTCAAAAAGGGTCATGGATCGCTTTTGGATCACGGCCGTTTCGTCGTAGGGCGTTTTGAAAATTTTTGCGTCAGTCGGCCTAATTCGATTCACCCCGAGATATTTAGACACGTGACATCTTCGTTATTTGAATTATTACACGAATTAGTCGTCCAAAAAAGATCGCCACGGAAAGGGCGTGCTTCAAATTCGAACCTAGACCATTTTTCGCCACCCATAACGAGTGTCAAACTCTCTGCTGGATGTATGTTTCCGTCAGTTTTATTACTTGTAGATGGAACATCTTGTCACAAGACAAGTCTTGTAACTATTGAAAAACTACACTTCGTACGAAATGAGATTTAAAATGTGACATCATCAATAAGTGACGTCAGTTTTTTGCGTAAAAAAGGAGAGCCAACAAACGAAGAAATAAAATCGTCTCCATATGTTTTAAGTGGTCATGGTGAATTAGCCGTATCGACATCACATTTTACTCGCCGAATAAAACTAGCACTATCTATAGGGAATATGTCTATCTATCTATATATATATATATATATATATATATATATATATATATATATATATATATATATATATATATATATATATATATATCGCTCTTTATTTACAACTACAAATAAAGATGTTCTTAGGCATTTTAAATAATTCGATACTAAGAATATTTTGTTTTATGTACCGATAAATATTTATGCATATATATATATATATATATATGTTAGGACGTTAATTAATAAATTAAAGACAAAATTATTTACTTATCGCTCAAACAGGCAGTTTTGTAAAATGCGCAATTAAGATCTTTATTACTCTAAAATAATTCATACCGTCTCGTTTCACTGCTTTTCGAGACTTATAATAATTATTTAATTATTTAATTATTTATAAATTTAATAATCGTAGACCTTTATAATTTTAATTTCTTTTGCCAGCCCGATATTCCATTGGAGCTAACCATTTCTTTCATCTACTTGAATCACAACAGCTGAATTACTGAATCTTTCACAACAATCAACTAACTCTAATTTTATTTCAGGGATCCGTACCCAATCTTAATCATACTACCGCTACCTTTTCTAAGTCTATGTAGCACTGTTGAAAATAAATCGTATATTTGCTTATAACATATAAAAAATGTAAATGCATATTTACACTCACAATGCATGCTTATTGAACATAATTTCAATTTTTCCCACCAAACTTATATCTTGTCGACGGATTTAGTTCTCGCACTTTATTATTTTATATTTGTACATTCATTCTCACATTTGCAGTCTCATTTACCTCTTCTAATGACAGGTACGATTTACTTTCATTATTATTATTATATATATATATATATATATATATATATATATATATATATATATATATATTCAATACAACGCTGTCCATTTCAGTTAACTGTTTATCCTCCAATCATAACCCAATATTTATAATCGTCAAAACTGGCAACATATTGCAACAACCACTAGGTAAAACATTTAATTTTAAAAATACGAACTGGAATTTCTTTTAGCGTCATATTTTTGATAATATAAACTTAAACCTACCTATTTCTGATACTGACAACATTGACCACTGTCCCACCACTCTGACGAACTTGATTCATGAAGCTATTGCCCTTTCTGTTCATATCAAGTAGAATGTTTCCCCTACATCTTCGATCCCTTTATATATAACTTCCATAATTAAAATCAAAAATATTGTCAGAAAATCCTATACTAAAAGTCGTTCGCGTACTTATTCACAAAATATTAAGAAATTATTGAATCAACTTTCGATTTTAGTTCGATATTTACTAAATAAACATAATAACGAAAAGTTTAGTAAAATAATTTCTAATTTTTCTGTTAAAAATAATAGCCTTTGGAAGATATGTAAACAATATACACAACATCATGAAGCACTTCCCTCAATTCATGATCCTCATACTAACACATATGCATATAATAATACCCATAAAGCAGAATTGCTTGCTGCACGCTACCTTGAGGTTTCCCAGCAGAAATATCCATTTAGCTTCAAGCTATCAGAAGAACAAAGTACATAAAGTTATCAGCAGATTTATCGCATCACCTCAGATAACAACTAATATTAAATTAACTTCTCCCAAAGAAGTTTTTACGCGTGTAAAATCAACAAAGAAGAAAAACTCGGTAGGTCACGATGGTATCCAATCTACTGTCATTAAAATGCTACCTCAAAAAGCCATCGTCCAGTTAACTAATTTTATTAATGCAATGTTTAAATTTGGGTAATTCCCTTACAGTTGGAAGATGGCTTTTCATTATTTTTTATAACTATTTTCGCAGTCGATATTCATAATTAGATACAACAATTTCGGAATAACCGCGTACAAAAAAAAAACGATTTATTAATAAACGTTCTGATGATGGGCATGGCATGTTGCTACTCATATATCGTTTTACTTTTATTAATAAATCGGATTTTTTCTTTTTTTCACGCGGTTATTCCGAAATTGTTGTATCTAATTTATTATTATAATATTTATTTTATAATTTATAATAATAAATAATTCAATTTAATATTTGTTTAATGTCCGATTATTAGACAAACTAAATTAAAGTTTTAAAGAAAAAATTCCGACTAGATTTTGTATTGTTATTATTATTTTGAAATAAGTTTAAACGGAAATTTGTATACTAGCAGTTATCGTAAATATAATACATATTTCTAAAGTCGGATAATTTTACTACTACTCGCTCAATAAAGAAAGCTACTTCGATTTTCAATTTTTTTTTTATAATTACATCAATCAGCTCGTAATGACGAAAACCAGTAACTTCGATTACAACATAACGTGCGAATTCAATAAACTAACACATATAAAATTGAAAATATAACTAAATATAAATCCTGGAAGTTTTGAAAATTTTTTTCCCATAATATTATATTTCAGTTAATTTAGTATTTTATTTAAGATGTAAATATGTCTGTGCTATGCATGTCTAAAAAAAATAAGAAGTTTAAGTTTTTTATTTCTCTTTTTTACGTAACAAACCCAAGTTTGACTGTTATTTGGTCGCCTTCATACCACCCACGGAACAACACTTTTATATATGTACATCGTTCTCCTTTTTCTCCCTTTGGATGTATGCATGCATATGTATATATATATACCACCCACAGAACAACCCTTTTATATATGTACATCGTTCTACCTTTCTCTCTCTTTGGATGTATGCATGCATATATTATATATATATATATATATATATATATATATATATATATATATATATATATATATATATATATTTGTATATTCAAAATCCTGTGAAACAAATACTATTAGAATGATTGAATATAAATAAGGGAATTTTCCACGAAGTCAGATCGTTTCACACATAATCGTTTTATTCTGATTATAATCGTCAATTCCATCACGTATCTCCTTCTGTTAACGTTGTATTACAAGTCCTAAAAGAAATGCAATCAGAATCGGAGGTGAAAATAAGGGAATTCGAACAAATGGGAGCGGTACCGGATTATCAGCCGCTTCCACAAAGAAAGTCGGAAATCGAACGGCAAAATTTTTGTACTACTCACTATCAAAGGTTAGTGTTAGGTGAAATAAATAAATTGCAATATATTACAATTATGGGTAAAAGATTTCATGGCCGAAATTTAAATGGTGGTAGTTAGTAATTAATTATCTCGTAGCGTGATAATATTAAAATAAATAAACGAAAGTATTTTCGTTTTTCAAAATCCGAGCTATTTAAAATAATGTTTTCCTACTGTAAAAGCAAAAAATATACTTCATGTGATAAGAAAACTTTTGTTCCATAATTCCTATATAGCGCAATGAACTGATTTCACCTGTCTATTATCTCTCTCTGGTAATGATTGATACAAAACGCCTGCCTACCCATTTCAGACTTCCTTTGTGGTAGCGCTTGATAGTTCGGATTCGCTTGTATTTTATGGAAATCTCTAATCTTGATCTCTGATTCGGGCTGTATCTCATTTATTACATGTAGAACAGACGTAATAGAAGGAGATGCATGTTAAAACTGACGATTATAGTAGGAATGGAATGATTCGGGCTCACTTGTCGTTCTTAGATTTGTCGATGACTCAGAGGCCCACATCTGAGGAGAAAAAAGCAACGTATGGGAAATATAATTAGGGAATATATAATCTGTAAATACCCTCATGGTTGAAGAATTTGGTGATTGCTAGTTTTTTAGTAGATTAGAAAATATTTTTGTAACATCCCGGTACTTTAAATCGAAACCGTATATAGTATATTAATTATATTTACCAACTCATTTGCAATAAAGAACAAATTTGCAAGTTTGTAGCATTTGCCCGGTAAGGTACATACAATTGGGCTGAAACTTTCAATGTAAATTTACATATGTATCAAGAAAAAGATTATGAAAGAACAAACTGAGATTTCTAAAATTTTAGGGGATGTTTGGATTCAGGACCAAGATTTTCAAAGTTCGTTATTTCCATACGGGTTATTTTAAATTAATCAATACATTATATGTATGTACAAAATTCTATCCAAAATTCATTAGGGCCATTGCCAAGATGTCTGAAAAATATATATATATACGAAATATATATATATATATATATATATATATATATATATATATATATAAATACAAGAATCATTCATTTACATATATAAGATGTATAACTAACGCAATTTTATTTAATACGTTTCTACCTATCACGGAGTTATTAGGGTCATAATTCAAATATCTGATACAAGCAAAAATAAAAATTATTCACATTTTTATAATATAAGTAGAAGTAGAAACCAAATAAAAAAGTTAAAAGAAATATATACACGCCCAAAAGAAAAATATTCATGTTAAAAATATTTTCATGTAAAATCAATTATAAAAAAAGTAAAGAAAGAACACATAAATTGCCATTCATATACTCTATTCTAATAAAAAAGTAACTCCAATTTGTACGGCGTATGCAGGTTTTGTTATTTCCTGTATTTTTATTTTAGTTAAATGAGCAACTGGGCATACCTTTTTAAAACTAGTATACGTAGTAAGAACTGTGTATGCGTTATATTATTTATTTTCGTTATTTTTTTTTGTAACATATGTTTATTTTGTAAATACACTTTTATCTATCTATCTATCAATTTATACGGCAATAAAGCGATCGTATATGCATATACTCATGCATATATAGCGTGATAGATATGATTTTTACGATGCGTCAGTTGGTTGAAAAATGCAGAGAACAGTCATCTAACTTCTGTTTGGCTTTTGTCGTTGTAAAAAAAGTTTTCGATCCTATTAATAGAGAAGGCTTATGAATGTGCCTTAAAGCTGCTGGATGTCCACAGAAGATTCTACGTTTTTAATGAAGCAACTACATGACCAAACTAAGGGCGCTATAATATGTGACGCGGGATTGACGCAGTTAATTGATTAGAGCACTGGAGTAAAACAAGGATGTGTACTTGCACCCACATTGTTCAATTTCTACATGAGTATGGTGCATCAGATTTTCAATTAGCGTGTGAAACGGATTTGTATACAAATAAAGTTCCGATACGACGGAGGGTTATATAATCTGACGAAATATAGAGCGAAAAAAACTCAGTCATTCGCGGTTACAAGCTTGCAGCATGCAGATGATTGCGTATTAGTTGGTAAACATGCAAATGACCTGCAAGATGCTCTGAAATGTCTGGAAACCGTATATAAAGATTTTAGTCTTACCATAAATTTAAATAAAACAGAAATTATGCATCTTAACAACGATGAAATGGATATCCAACTAAATGGGATTAACATTCAGATAGTAAATTAATTTAACTACTTAGGTAACGTTGTAAAGAAGGATGCAACTCTTGATGATGAGATCTCATCTCGATTGAAAAAAGGCAAATGACGCGTATCGAAAACTATCCAAGAGAGTATTCAATAATAGAGATCTAACCGTTCAGACTAATGTGTCGGTGTATAGTTCAATGGTTCATATATGTTAAACGATATCAAAGTTAAATTTGAAACTACGAAAGCGACTAGAAATATCAATCGAATCGTATAAAATCGATCATTTTCGAACGTTACAGACCTTAATATTTACTTATGTTTCACTTGTCATTTTATAATTTTAATGTTTTTTCCGGGCCATGAAAACATTTTTTTTTAAATCCGGCCCAGGAGCAAAAACAGTTGGACATGCCTGGTATAACTTCTTCATTTTATTAAGTATAAACAAACTTTACATTTAATAAAATTGTTTACTTATATTTGTTAAATTGTTTGTTGCAGTAAGCTGACAAGTGAAACATATGTATATATTTATTTCAATATTCAATTAATTGTGACACAAACAGTAATAAACATATATAAGCATACGGGTTTAAATTAATATAACTGAAATAATATGTGTAATGTATTTTAAAATTTATATAGATGTTACATATTAGCGTGTATTTTCGAGTAGCTCAAATTCGAATGGCTGATATTGTTGCAAATAAAAAGTTAAATCGTTATTTGGATAACCATTAACATTGTGTTTCACATATATCGATTTAGAGAATATATTGACTGACTACTCGCATGAACATGTTTATTATTGAATAAAATACTATTAATTACCCGAGTATTTCACAAAAATATCCAATTATAAAATAAAATAATTAAATTATACAGTATTGTACTAAAGAAATATTACGTAAATTTAATATACCACCTAAACCAATAATATTTACTAATGGAATATGTCTTTTAATGTTTATTTACAAATAACAGAAAATTTAATCTAAATTATTATTTGTATGCGCATTATATATTTTTTTAACATAGACTTGTCCATTTTACTAATGTTATATATATATATATGTGTGTGTGTGTATGGCTGTGTGTATGTCGTATATCTCTCTGTACGTAGATAGAATGAAAATTCGTAAGAATAAAAGAATCCGTGAATTGTTACTTAACTGATCTACCTTCTATTATTCACATTCATACATGAACACATGGGAAACATGTAGAAACTGGTTTACTACCACATGTATGCTGTTACTATAGCCGTTCGTAGAACTAACGGACTTATAACTTTTCCGACTTTCAAATCGACGAGGGAAGATCGATGACGTTAAGATTAGGAAAAACGTATTCTTTCGAAACAGATATCACGTCATAGTTTTTACGTTCGAAAAATAAAAGGGAAATAAAAATAATCCAGAGATTATGTTGTGATGGCTTGTGATACGCCCCCAACTGTTTAAGGGTATACCCTCATAAACTATTTCGTGATCGATTTCGGCTGAGGTTCGAATTTGATTGCCTGCGCCACGGAAATTATCCCACAGGGCTTTTTATTATACGAGCTAAATTATCTAATGCCGGCTACATATATTAAATTAACTCGTAATCTCAAATGGGCAGTGGCGCAACCACGGGGGGGCTACCGTGCGTAAGACTCCCAGAGGGCTTGGAAAAGTATAAAATACATATGGAGAAGACGTGTAACTTGTAAGCTCCAAACAATTTCCCAGCTCAGATGATAGTTAGAGAATATCGCTTAATAAAAAGCCTGATCTGGAGGAGCGTGCTAAACAGCCTAGATTGCAAAAAGTACTGTTAGAAAATATGTGTTAAATTCTGTTTGCTAATAATGACGTTGAAAATCCAGCTGACTGTGTGCGATATAAGGAAAAAAAATGACCGTTGGTTGAACCGTTCGGCATATCTGAACCGGATCGTGAGTAGCGCGTTTTTTTTTTTTATTGTTATTACTTATTTCGTTGTTGTTTGTCATAGTTTATAGTTTGTTTTGCCTGTTGGATTTTGTTAGTGTATATTTTATTCATTTTTATTACGGATTTTTTAATTTTTTTTTTTTTTTTTTTTGGTGGGGGTATGTTTGAGCCCACCGCACGGTACAAATCCCGAATGCGACACATAAATAACTTTTTAAAATTTATCGGTTTGTGTCAACATTTTATAATGTATGACTATAATAAAGTATTAAATTCGGATTATCTACAAGTTTCGTAATTTCCCACTTTTTATTATCGATTTATTTCGAGCGGCGCTGGATATAATAATAAACGCTAATTAGCAGAAACTGTTTGCGTAATTGGGCCGAGAACTTTAAGAAGATTGTAGCAGTTTACCTGTTTGTGTAGGTAGTTTGAGTACATGTTCGTTTTAACTGATGGAATAACTTTTAGCGCGATCGACGGTTGTATTTAAAGATAGTTGTTCAGAATGAAACGATATATTCGTCGTTAACAGTAAACTAATTTTTGTAACAGGTAAATTTCTATCGGGTGTAGTGTTTGATAAATGGTGTTTTGAGGAATTTTATCGTATCTTTTATCGGTGAATTATGTTTCAGTTAACGTTCATAGTAGCGTGTATATAGATTAGTCCTTCGTATTTACATGTTAACCTACGGATGAAAATGTACACGTGCAACAAATCAATATTCTAAGGAACATGTGTACCCGTATGATATATACGTATTTACCTACTAAAAAAAACCCACACGAGTTTATATAAAATCTATCATTGCGACTAAGTTCGTTTCAAATCCTTGTCGCTACGATTGTACTTTAGTAAAGGTTTACGACGCCGTTTATAATTACCCAAAAGATCAATTTTTAGTACCTCAGACAATACATTACATAATAAAGGTCCTATTAATAATAATAATAATAATAATCAAATTTAAATCAAATCAAATTTAAATCAAATCAAATTTATTTAAAATCATCACATGATATGAATACACAAAATACAACCGAATAATAATTGTTGTAGAAATAATTACAATAAAAAAAAACAGTTATAGTATCACGATATTTTTAAGAGAAATTACAGTTCAAAAGTATTCCCCATACATATGTGCGCAGAATTTGCGCCATCTGTAGGTTACAGAAACAACTGAAATAAATGAAGAGGCAGTTTAAGAAAAAGAGACACTATATATAATAAGAACAGTAATGAAAATAAAATAATAATGTGAATAAAAGCACATATATATATACACACACAGATATACATACATACATACATATATATATATATATATATATATATATATATATATATATATATATATACATAAACAAGCATATTCAAACAAATAAACATATATACACACGTACACATTCACCCATGTATACATGCCATGCATATATATGAAATTTATAATCTTTGTATAGAATTAATAATAAAGAAAAAAATAAAAATAAAATAAAACAATCGCCAATAATATGAAGATATATATAAAAAATAAAATGAAAAAAATTTAAAATTATAAAGGTAGATTTATTTTAAATAACAATAAAAATAAAACAAAATAAATGAAAAATAAATATAACTTAAATGTGTCAACTGACCATAATGCGAATAATAACGAGATCAGAATAAATAAGATCCACCGAA
This sequence comes from Coronaproctus castanopsis, assembly GCA_032883995.1. Lineage (NCBI taxonomy): Eukaryota > Metazoa > Arthropoda > Insecta > Hemiptera > Monophlebidae > Coronaproctus > Coronaproctus castanopsis. The sequence continues at coordinate 91,048,727 of CM065054.1, forward strand.
GAAATTATGTGTATCGGTATATTTAGATTACACACTAACGTGATGTTAACATTTCGATTGAAATAAGAAATCAATAAAGTTTCTCGGGTAGCATAAATTGAAATAAAATGTTCTAACATAAAAACACATACACTTACATTTGGGTATATACGTATCTATACGAGCATAGAAAGTTAATATACACGCAGACAAATACGTATAACAATTACATACAAAGATACGGAAATACACACCTTTATACAATGATGTATGCACGTATACATACATATACATATACATATATAAATACATTGACACATACATATACCCAAATACACATTCACGTACACGTACACACATCCTCGTACAAACGAATACTTATTTTAATACATTATACAAAAAAAAATATATTTACACGTTAACAAACGCGCCTAAACATATATACACACACGTCGCTATCGTGTGTGCATTACAAAATAAATATTCTATAATAAATAACTAAATAGAAAACATAAAAAATTAAATACGACAATAGAAAGGTGTTAAAGAAATTTATTATTAATTTCTTAAATATTCCCTATTAAAAGTCACAATCGATTTAAATTGTTCCCGCTTTTGTTATATACTTTATTAAAGGCTTGCGACGACGTTTGTAATTTTTCAAATGTATTTTAAGCTCCAGCGGTAGCTGGTTAAAGAGTTCGGCTCCTCTATAAGCAGCTTGTGCTCTAGTGTGTTGTTGGTTATAAGCAGGGAAAGTGGCTAAATCTTCTGATGCTAATCGTGTTTTACCAGTATGAAATTCGAAATAATGAATGATTTTTAAGTACAAAATCAATAATTTGCACTTCATAAAGCTGGCTACTCTCCTGAACTTTGTTCATACGGATTGACTTAAACAATAATTTTTTGTAATATTTTCAATGTCTTCAGTTTAGATTTACCTACTCCAACTCAGTGTGTTAAGCCGTATGAGAGAACAGATTGATAAAATACAAAATAAAGCCTGGATAGGTGTTTGTAAGTGAAGTATTGCTTTAAATAGAAAAAGAGGTAATTTAATTTACCTAGTCTGCCAGTCAATTAATATGACTATTCCAGGTTAATTTATCATCGAATAGAATACCTAAATACTTAATTTCGAAAACCTGTTCAATATTGTTAATTTCTACCTTAATTCTGTTTTCGAAAAAGCAACGTTGGAAACTGTACACCATATAGTTGGTTTTGTCGATATTTAAATGTAATCTATGTTCACGCAGCCACGTAGAAACCTTCTTCACGTCTCCATGTACCAGAGATTGTAACAACGTTAACGAGAGTTTAACATTAGTACGGTATCATCAGCATAACTGAAAATTTTCCCATCAATATCGATGTCGCATAAATCGTTTATATATATATATATATTAAGAATAGATAAGGACTTAATATGCTACCTTGTGGAACACCATATTGATGCACTATACTTGAGCTTAATATACCGTTTGTACCTGATATTACTAAGGTATGATTCGAACCAGTTATACATAGAGCCACGGACTCCGCACCCGTATAAGTTTTTTAATAAAATGCGCAATTCCGTAAATCGAAGTAAATACCAACAACCGATCGACCCGCTTCTAGATTGTCTGCTATGTATGTGGTATGTTTAAAAAGAGCATCGTCTGTTCCTGTTTTGGGAAGAAACCCATATTGGTTAGAGGTAAAAAATGTATTTGTCATTAAAAAAAATTTAACAAAATTTGTTTAATACATTTCTCAAAAATTTTCGACACTGTTGATAAAATGCATATAGGTCTCTGTACATATTTTCTCTATCTCCCGATTTATAAACCGGAGTAATAAATACATCAGGAAATATGGCCGTTTTTACAGATTCATTGACCAGCAATGTAAGTGGTGCAACAAAAAAAATCTATTTCTCCTTAATTAATAATATAGATATATATATGACCGCTTATTAGGTAAGGAATAAATTGCATTCTTTACATCGTCGTAGGTAAAATCGAGCAAAGCGAACGAATTTCTTGCTAATGCACAAATTATTTCGATTAAAGTTATCCTCCAGCAGCAGCTCGATGTTGTTACGAAAATAACAATTGAAAAGGAATAAGAAACAAAATCTTCATTCCTACAAACGTACGTTTTTATATTATTAATCGACAATTCCTTCATTCGAGAAACACGTTTACCCGTCACTTTTTTCACAACTGACCAATAAGCCTTTGGACTATCATTAAATTTATCTAGGAGCTGCGAATGGTACAGCCTTTTCGAATTTCGGGAATTTTTTTGTATAACTTTAGAAATAATTTTATACCGAGAGACTATAAATTTTCGTTATTGTGTTAATATATCTTTATTAAATGATAAATGAAGTTTTTCTCACGTGTCAGACTAATTATATTATTTTTACGCTAAAGTCGATTTGATTTAACGGGTAATTTACTATTTTCCAGGGAATTTCCGACTTCATAAATGAACTATTCAAATTTTTCATTAATATTAGCAGAACTTCTGTACATTATAGACGTAGTAATCGATGATAAACTTAAATACGGATTTATCAAATTTAAAATTATGTTCACTCTGTTTTTTGTTTAATGATCTAGACTATATTTGCATGTACACCACACAATGATCTGAAAAATCAATCGGCACGACTTTACTGGTTACATTGATATTACGCTTTTCGTTTTCTAGACCGCGAATAAATATATGATCTAAACATGACACGTACTCATTCCGACCAAAATATGTGCCTTGATTTATTTTACACTGACGAAACCGTATGAATAAAGTAGATTTAAATAAGCGTTGGATTCTTTAAAATCTACTAGATTAATATTCATATGTAATGATGGTTATTTCAGTCGAAAATTTGTAATATCTGTTTAAGCTCATTAGCAAAACAGTCCCGCGGTTTCCCACACTGTCGATAAAATCTCATTTTAATGTAAATGTTTCGTTATTTTCAAGGTGAAATTGTAGTACCAAAAGATCAGCAATTCTATTCTCAACTGACGAAATTGAATGGAGTCTTTAACATAAACAACAACGCCACCTGAATATTTTGCCTACTTTGAGCAGTAATTGTATAGCCAGGGATACAGTTTTCTTCATCATATATCCAACTTTCTGTAAGCACCACAATGTCATATTGTATTTTAGAAGCACCTAGGAAAACAATGTATATGATTGTAGCGCCTACGCAAACTTCTAATATTAAGGTTAAAAATAGTAACCATAGGGGGTGACAACTAACCAAAACACTCATTCGTAACATATAGTCGACGTTCTCATTTTCAACAATTCAAGATATTGCCAGAAACGTAATAAAATGAAAAAAGTATTTGCGACGACAATTATATATATATATATATATATATATATATATATATATATATATATATATATATATATATATATATATCTAACTGCAAAAAGAATGAGCAAAAAAAAAAATCATTAGCGATGTAACCAACTTGATATATATGCACTACCCTTAATGTAAATAATAATAAAATAAATATGTCTATGAGGACGTACCGAGAGTCAGCTGGTACCTATTTTTTTAAACAATTCCGCCACTTGCTCCGGGGAACGAATTTCTACTACAGGTGACTGCTCGTTGAATCTAACAAAGATTTTACCTTCACGACTCCAGATAAACCGATAATCGCAGGTGCGCAGACACTTAGCAGCTGACAGTAACTTGCTGTTGAAAGCAGTCAAATGTGTTCATTGACGTAAATTTTTGTAGCGCCGTTCGTGTCACCAGTCTTAAAACCGAGTTCAGTCTGCGATATTCGTCTCTTTTTAATAGTACGCAGAAGATCTTGCTTAACCGATTTCCGCGTATATTTCACAACTATATCGGAAAAACGGTCGCTTATTCGACTTGCGTAGCCTATGGCAACAATCTACGTCACTCGCATTTATTTCCGTTCCTGCTAGATTTCGAATTTTTCTCACGATATCCAGAACGTTCTCATTGTTCGTGACCGGAATATTCGTAATTATAACATTATTCGCACGTGAATATTCTTCCAACGCATTGTAGCTGTTCATTTTCGAATTTTACACACTTTCAGCTCTCAGCTGGCTTACAATAGCCAATGTTTCTTTAAGATTTCCAGAATTATCGTCAATGACTTTCGGCATGTTAGCCAGTTTAGCAGACATTCTATCGAATTGCGCTCTTAATAAATTCAAAATATCAGCTCATTCATTACAGTTTTATGACCACGACAATCTTTACACTCCCAATCCGCCTTCGCCGCTGCCGATTTCGCTTTCCAAGTATTGACCGACAATCCCGAGCAACTGTGATGCATTGAGCCGTTACAGCTGCCACAAACAATGAAGTTCTCATTTTTCGGTAAAGTTTTAGTACATTTTGTATAAAGACATATCGAAGATCCAGTTAATAGCTTTCGTATATAAAAATATTGTTACCGTGTATAGATAAGTACAAAAACCCCGAACAGATAATAGTGAATATAATAGGTTTGCTAACCGCGATAAGCAAATTGAACGCTAAAATCAGACTGTCGGTATTACAATGATGTGTACGTTAAATTGACAAGTATTTGTATTACAAAATTTAAAAATATTACGAAACTAATTACAATTAACAAATCTTGGCTAATTCAATTAATAATTTTCTACCTTTATAATTAATAAGATCAGTTTTTAATTCTTTAGGTAACCCGTCGAACTTAACGGCACCGACATACGCAGCTATTACGCGTTCTACTTTTGTTGTAACTAGGTAATCTCACCACCGAACCGCGTATTGCTTTCATAATTCGACGCGTTAAATTTATTTAAATTTTTTAATAGTAATATGTGCAGATTATATATAAACCATAGATACGCTTAAGTAGTTTATCACTATTTTTTGGAAGTATTAGATTTAAAATCGATTTTTGTCGAATTATTAAGGGTTTGCTATAGTAATTTGCCATACCACCTCAATGAAGTATTCCGTAAGTCAAAACAGTATAATGCGAAGTATATTCTTCGTAAATGTTTTAGAGAAAAAAAACCGATTTAAATAATAAAAGAGATAATTTAACTTCCTTATCTTCCCTGCTAAATAGAAAGATTGATTCGAGACCATAATAGCTTACAATCTAGCTGTATTCCGAAGTATTTAATATTATCAACCCTACCTAAATTTACACCACTCGGAGATACAATTTGAATATTCTTCCAATTACTCCGATTTCGATTTGTATAAACCATGAACTTAGTTTTCTTATCATTAATAACTAACTTATTATTATTCAACCGATGAAAAACGTTTTTTTTAGTATCATCTTGTATTAGGCCTTGTAATATACCCGGGTATCTGGAATTAACAGCAAGTACCGTATCATCAGCAAAACTGAAAAGTTTCCCATTGACATTTAAACCACACAAACTGTTCACATATATATATATATATATATATAGGAAATAGGTAAGGTCCGATTACACTTCCTTGCGGCACTTCATTATTTATTACTATACTATCGCTAAATGTACTATTTAATTTAGCAACATATTTTCGGTTAATAAGATAACTATTGAACCAGTTCTACATAATAGTAATAGTAATAGTAATAATAATAATAATAATAATAATAATAAATGATGATAATAGGAAAAATTCACGGACTTACCGAGTACGGTGCTGAGGTCACTGTGATTCATTTATTATGGGTTTAGGTAAAATCGTGATTCCGAGTTCCACAGATTTGAAAAATGTAAAGAATATGAATGAAATAGTGAAAAATATTTTCATTTTTTAATTCGAATCGTAATAAATATTAATCCGTATTTAAAAAAACAAAAAAAACTAAGTTTATATCGTTAGTATTACAACATCCGCTTCTGATTTCTTGTTTACTTTCTAATTTCAATTTCTTTTTTATGCGGATTTTCCTCTTCTTATTTTTCACGTTTCTCTTGGTTTTCTTTTAGAAATAATTTATTTAACGCTAGCCTATACGATCCGTTTAAACTAGTTTAAACTATAGCCGTCGAAACTGTCGTCATGAAGTATTTTCGAAAGGAGCGAAGAGGAACGTGACCTGAAAGTGCGGTCATGAAACGGTTTTTAAAAGTTAATAGATTGTAATTAATATCAGCAGGTCACGAACGCTACCCGATTATCGGCAGACTACGAAAAACAGACGTTGACTTATTATCGCTGTTCAGTGTTCTAAACGCTGAATATGACGAACGAATAGTTATAAAAATTTATAAACGAAAATTATCACTATCGTACACAATTGTTTCTTCGAATAAAATTAGTCGTTTAATAAAATCGATTAATACGATCGTCTATTTTAAGAAAACGTTTAAAAAAAAAAAAAAAAAAAATGTTTCTTCGATAAAATTGTCCGTTTAGAAACATTCGTAAAATGCACTCGATAAGGTCCATTTAAAAATAACGTCGTTCGTTTTATAATGAAATAATTTACATAAAATTGTACATTTAAGGAAAGCGTTTATTCTTATAAAAAATCATTCGTTATCAAAATTAAAGACTCATTCCCCGAAGCGTATGATCTTCCGTACTTCGAGGCAGTCTACACCATTATTATAGTCAATATATGGGCGAACACGAAAATGGGACCAGGCGCCACCAAGGCCATAATTCCGCTGAATCAGCATTTCAGCACGAGCCGGGTCACCGCCGTTTTTCAGATAATCATAATAAACATATTGCGATGATGATAATAATAATAAACAACTATCAGAAAACTAAATTAAAAAAATAAAAACCTTGGAGAGAAAAATAATTATTTTAGTCTGAAAAAAAAATATTTTTCTCAGGTTATGTATATATACATACATATATATACATACATACATATATATATATATAATACGTTCTTTTTAGATTTTATTCTATATTTTTACCTATATATATATATATATATATATATATATATATATATATATATATATATATATATATATATATATATATATATATATATATATATATTATATATGATAGTATACTAATTTCAAAATTTCAATTATTCTTTTATTCGAATAGTGTGTGAATGACAATTTATCTTTTTATTTATAATGATTTCAAATAAAAATATTTTTCAAGAATCTAATAAAGAAACACATATTCATCCTTCTCTCACACGTCTATATATATATAATGAAAATTTTCCGTAAGTTTTTTTTGGTTTCTATTTTCACTTGTATTTCTATCAGTATAACATAAAATGTTTAAAATCGTGAATAATTTTTATTCTGCTTGTATCGGATATTTAAATTATTACCTTAATAACCCGGTGATAGATACAAATATATTAAATAAAGTTGCGTGTTATACATTTATCACATCTTATGCATATAAATGAGGTTTCTTGTACTTACATATTTAAATATATATATATATATATATATATATATATATATATATGAAAACTTTCGTGGTTGTTTTCCATTCGTCTAGAATTATTTTCGGTGAAAACCACGTCCTGATTATTCAAACAATTTAACGTTTCGAATGGACTTACACCACTCATCATCAGAAACGAACTATTATTAAAAACTCGTCTAGAAATCCTTTTATATGATATCATTGCATTGTTAATTCTATATGAAATTTCCTCATCTTTTTTTTTTTTTTTTTTTTTTTTAAGATGCCGTGTACCACAACTCAGGTTAGACGCACCGAAGCTATTTTAATTAAATCAAAGGATATATGTTTGTAACTTTTAAAAACTTAATGGTTTTTTTAAGTTCCGCTGGATTATCAGAGAGTGCCGTGTGAATTGAAATATTGCCATCAGGATGGTATTTTTGAAGTGGCCTACACTTTGTAAGCATGTGTTCGACTGTTAGAGGCTCCCGTCCGCAGTAGCAACATATCGGTTGGTTTTTTTTTTCTATTAAGTAATTATGGGTTAATGACGTATGTCCAATTCTGAGCCGAGTTAGTACAACATCATCACGTCGCGATGGGATGATTGTTCTCCATGGATCTGTGTTTAACTTGACGTTTCGAAGTTTGTTGGTTGTGGGAATACGCTTCCAGTGTAAGTTCCATGCCTCGTGAAATTGGTTTTTGATATTGTGTATTTCGTCTTGTATTGGGATTGAAATTTTTGGTACTGGGAACATCTCCGCCGCTTCTTTCGCAGCGATGTCAGCTTCTTCATTTTCCTTTATGTTGGAGTGTGAAGGGATCCAGCATATGATGGTTTCTTGTACGTGTTGGTTAGCTGCCAGGTGAATATCTTGGGCTATTGGGTGGTTAGATTTTGTGGAATCGAAATTAATGCTTTGAACGGCGTAAAGTGCGTCGGTAAAAATAACTATTTTTGGTAAGCGTAAGTCTCTAGCCAAATTGATAGCTAAGTTGATTGCCATTAGTTCAGCGGATAGTACTGAGAATTCGGTTGGTAGAACGTATCTTACGGTGATATCTCGATGTATGACGGAACAACCCGTACCTTGGGTTGTCTTTGACGCATCTGTGTAGAATTTTTCATATGAATCGAATAGACCGCCGTCGTTGCTAATAATATTTCCCAGATACTTAAATTCTTTCATTTTGTTTAATATATTTCCATCGATAATATATTCTGTATTGGTCGTAGGTATTTCTATAACATCTGTCTTCTTACAGTTGATAGATAGACCAAAATCTTTATATGTTTCGTATAATAATTTTACTGCATATTGCAATTCTGGAGCGCTTTTGCATAAGATGACGCAGTCATCCGCATGTTGTAAATTCTGAATGGTGAACGTGTTTGTCTTGCTTTTAGTTCTAAATTTTGATAGATTATATAATCCTCCATCGAACCGGTATTCTATCTTAATTCCGGACGTTAAAATCTTTTGTTTATATACTATATAAACCGTACTCATATAAAGGTTAAATAATGTAGGCGCAAGTACACAACCTTGTTTAACTCCGGTCGAGATTTTAAAAGGATCTGTAAATCCGTTTTCGCAAATGACCACACCTTCTATACCATCATGTAGCTGTTGTAGAAGTGACAGCAGTTTCGGTGGGCATTCAATTATTTTTAGAAATTTCCAAAGCGCATCTCTGTTTACCGTATCAAAGACCTTTTGTACGTCAATAAATGCCATATACAATTTTTCATTTTGTTCTCTAGTTTTTTCAAGTAGCTGGCGTAGAGTAAATATAATATCTATGGTTCTTCGTTGCTGCCGGAAGCCACATTGCTCTTCAGGAAGATTCTAATCTATTAATGTTTGTAATCGCGTTAGAAGTACTCTGTTCAAAATTTTACTAGCAGTTGATAGTAGAGATATATCTCGATAACTGAAACAGTTCGTTTTATCCCCTTTATTTTTATATATACAAACAATGGCTGCATTTTTAAAATTTTTCGGTAGTACATTTTCTTCCCAGAATCGTTTATATAACTCAAGCAATTGTGACGTTAATTATTTTCCACCAAATTTATATATTTCATTTGGTATAACGTCTAGTCCGGCCACTTTATTAAGCTTCAGGTTTTTTATCGCTACGAACTTTGCTTCGCATAAAATTACGAGACAGAATTAAATCACAATATATTCGAAATAAAACAAAATTCGAAGATGTAGGGATAAGGATAGCATTGAACAAATGGGCTTGGGCTGGTCACGTCGGTAGGCAAGAAGATGGAAGATGGAGAAAAGAACTGATCCAATGGAGACCATATACTGAAAAACGCGCACAAGGGAAACCATTTAGAAGGTGGACGGATGATATTGTGGCAGTCGCGGGGAAACAATGGCTTCGTGAAACGCAGGATAGGCATCGATGGAGAAGATTAAGGGAGGCCTACATCAAATCAATGATGTAACACAGGCTTTAAGATAAGATAACATATATATGTATATGTATATTATATATATATATATATATATATATATATATATATATATATATATATATATATATATATATATTTACACACATATATATGGGCCCCAGATAAAACGGGTGTCCAAAAAATTCGTTTTTAGTCAGAAACCCAAATGTAAATACATTTTTTTTTTAAATATATATTTGAGGTATAATACAAAGGGGTACAAATAACAGTTTATTCATAGCCCATCCATTTGAGTTTATGGAAAACACGTGTTATTAAAAATAATTTGTGTTGTCCGAATTACATAAAAATACCAGTACAATTTTGAACGGCACATTTTATTATATAATTATTTATATTTTTGGGAAATATGTACTTTCGTCTTTAGGTACATGGATATATATATATATATATATATATATATATATATATATATATATATCTGTATATCTGTAAAATATACATGTAATATGGGTGAATTTCATGTGCATATACATATATATGCGTGCGTGTGTGTGTGTGTGTATTATAGATAAAGTATCTAATGGATTAATAAAAAAATTTCATAACTTGTTTCTGTGTGTTCTTCCAAAACTTATTAACGTACTTTTTGAATTAAACTATTATCCAGATGCGTGGAAAATAAGTAAAACTGTTATTCTGTCGAAACCTAAAAAGAATCCTGTCCACATCGTATCGAGCTATATCGTTATTATCTAACCACAGTAAAGTTTATGAAAAAACTATACTTAAAAGACTAAGAGAATTTTCTGAAAACAAAAATATAATTAATAAAAATCAATTTGGTGCATTACCAGGAAAATCGTCAGAAATGGCCATTATTTTACAAACAATTAAAAGCTATAAAAATAGACACCTCAATACTTGTTTACTCACGCTTGACATAACAAAGGCTTTTGATAGTTTAGATTTAAATATACTTATATTATTATTAGAAAATTTAGGAATAGATAGCAACATACTTAATGTTATAAATAAATATTTTGATAAGCGATCAACCATATTAAAAATAGGCACGTACTAAAAAAAACAACAAATTGTAATGGCAGTGTTTTCTCAAACTTATAACATACTGTTACCTGACAATGTAGAAATTTTTACATGCGTTGATGATATAGCTGTAGTTATTGGTGACAAAAACGACTGTTTAGAACAAAAAATAAATGAAGTATATCAAACAATAAACATCTGGTTACAGTCGTTTAACCTGAACATTAATGACGCTAAGTCAAGTTACATGGTATTCGACAAAAGATTAAAAAGCAAGAAATTAAACTTAATGCAATATGGTTTAAATGTACATGTCACACAAACTAAATATTTAAGGGTATTAATAGACAACAATTTAAAATTTTATAATCATTTCAACTATATTACTAATAAAATTAGTAAATTTATAAGTATATTCAATAAATTATATAATAACGATAATAGAATTAATTATAAGAAGGTATTAATTCTATATAAAAGCGTAATTTTGCCTAACGTAATATATGACAGCATAATATATTTTGATATGCTTAACATAAAACGGTTTCAGAAGAAATTAAAGACCTTTCAGAGAATGGTTGCAATTAAATTAATTAAATCATATAGAACGGTTAGTTATATGTCGAGTATTGTGATTGCCGGCATTAAACCATTAATATTTGAAATCGAAAAACACATAAATATTTTTTTAACAAAGAATAACGTAAATATACTCCGTGAATTTAATAATACTCAGTACAAACATCTTTATTATTTACATGATGGAAAAATATTAACGTCGAAACAGTTTAAAACCGTATAATCACTTTAGTGAAAAATATCAAATGCTTTGGGAAGAATACATTGGTTTAACAAAACAATATTTTCCCAGTATAGATGACCGATTAAAAATCGTTGTATTTATACCGAACTATTTTAATGTACAATTTATTACCGGACATGGTATCTTTAAAGAATATACAAAATTTCATACTCAAATAAATGTCAAATATGCAACCTACTACCCGATAATACTAAGCACATACTTTTAATATGTAATCGCAACAAATTTTAATGATACTTATGTTACCCAACTAGTTAATAAGAAATTTACAAATTTCAATGATTTTGCTGTTTCCGAAATAAACTATAGAAAAATACATTTGTAAAATTATACTAATTAATTAACAACATAATTAACTTTATTGTAAAATAAGCTGATTAGAGCGCCATAAACTGAAATGGATGGGCTCTTTTTCAGTTTATTATTTATAATGTTCTCGTATTAAATTTTACCAATACATTTACCCCTCCATCGTGTATTACGAACTGGGGCAAAAAAAAAAAAAAAATTCTTTCATTCGAGATCTTGTCTTTCCGTGTTACCATTAAGATTTGTGTGAGCGATCTCGAATGACATTTCAAGTTTTTCAATTTGATTGCTTCTGATTGGCCATGTCTCACAGCTATACGATAAAGATCGTCACTGCTGCTTTGTAAACATTTAGTTTCGTATTAGTATGTAAATTTTTATTCCTAAATGCACGTTGCGCCAGCTTGTTGTAGGCGATAATTATGCTCTATATTCGATTTCCATATTTAGTTCGCTATTATCGCTAATTATGCTTCCAAGATATTTGAACAATTTTTTAAGTTCGACCCGTTTATGTGAAAGTTTTCTTCCGTCCCATTCGATATCATCATTTCCGTTTTATTTGTGTTTATTCTTAGTCCATACTTCCGATAGGTATCGTGTAGGTAGTTTAAAGCGTGTTATATATATATATATATATATATATATATATATATATATATATATATATATATATATATTATTTCACTTTACTTTTTTATTCAAAAAATTAAAGTGCGTTGAAGAAGTAATATATGTTGGACAATTAATTTCATTCAAAGATGAAACCGCCAAGGAAGTAAATAGAAGGATAACAATAGGGTGGACAAAATATTGGGCTTTGAAGGAAATTTTTAGCACAAAAATGAGTCCATCATTAAAAGCACACAAGTATTTAATAGATGTATCATATCTACGATTGCCTACGGTTCACAAACATGATCGCGTAATATAAAGTACAAAATTTTCAAAATGCATAGCGGGGGTTGGAAAGAAAAATGTTAGGGGTTACAAAATTTGATAGGATAAACAAGGCATTAAGAGTACATGCAAGAATAGATGATCTAATGGAGATAGGGAGAAAACTAAAATGGATACGGTGTGGTCATGTCATGCGGAAACAAGCAGATAGTTGGGCCAGAAAATGTATAGAACGAATTCCATTGGATAGGAAAAGGAAAATTAAGAGACCAACGAGACGATGGAAAGACGGTATCGTTAAATATGCGGGGACCAGTTGGACGCGGAAAGCAAGAGGTAGAACGATTTGCAAGCAGATGGGTGCTGGATATATATCTAGAAGTTAAAAAAAAAAACAATGGAGAGACATTATTTAATTTTGATTATTTTGTATATGTATTTTTGGTGTATTTCAAATAAAATAAAGGTTTTCTTTATTTATTATATATACATATACATATACATATACATATATATATATATATAACATTATATACTATTGCTCGTATCTTACCTATTGATCTTTATATTAAAAAGAGATCTTTAATTTTTAATGCAAAAAAAAATAATTACGGTGTCATAAGTAAAATAGTTCTTAAACAGTTGAATACACAAATTTTAAATGAATTTAGTGTAAGATACAAAATTTTAACAAAAGATAAATTAATTAGTAAATTTTTTCCGAATGTAATAGATCGTTTTAAAAATAAAAAGATTATAGTAAATTTTTACATGACTCAGATACTTTCTGGTCATGGTTCCATCGGATATTATTTGAATAAATTAAATATAATCGGTGATAATAAATGTCACAACTGCAAGTGTAATGTAGTTGAAAATGTGCAACATATAATATACAAGTGTAACAAATATGATCACCTGAGGCAGTTGTATAGTATTGATTGTACGCTTAAACCGAATGAAATTATTTTATTAAAGCAATTTCCGGTTTTTATCTTGGAAATATTTAAAATTAAGTACATTTATAGATAATCGCTACTAGTAGCAATAAGCAAAAATTTGCATGCTACTTCAGTCAGTTTTTTTTTGTTTCAATTGTAATGTATATGTTAAATATATAATAAATAAATTATATATATATATATATATATATATATATATATATATATATATATATATATATGTATATATATATATATATATATGTATACACACATGATTGCGTATGTTACTAACAAAGAGTAAAACCTGTAATTGATATCGTTTTTGTTACACTATTCTTGTTATTTCTTCATCGATAATTGTCATTAATTATAATCATTTTATCGATAGGTTTGTTTTCTTCAAATTCATATCGTGATGACGGTTTAGTTTTTAACAAAGGTAAATATTATTTCGGCAAATGAACACTTCAATTATGATTAAAGTTTATTTCTCTGACGTGATTATTCATATTTCGTTACGGCGTTTCAATTATTTTCTTGTTCTAATTGTAATAAGGTATCTGGTAATATTTCCTGCGGGTGAAAAAATATTTGTTATTTCAATTCGTTCGCGATAAAAATCTACAGATATTTTAAAAACCAAAATTATTTCTGCGTCGACACTAATAATAATCAAATCAGATCGAATCGAATATAACTTGGCGTAAAATGAAAGATAAATATATTATTTCCGCTAAAATAGCGGTTTACGTTCATCTACACAGGAACTATCTGGCACGTGCTAGTAACAAAATGAACTGTAATAAATTAATAATAAATAGCAATAATAATTCGATTTTCAATTTATATCGAGTTACACATTTTAGACGAAAGGGACGGATAATTCTATCTCGTCTTCGTACTGGTCATACTGGATTGACTCATGGCTACATTATAAATAAAACAGATGCATACGCCCGCCGCGTCACGACATTCTTAACACTCCGACATTTACTATTCTTATCCAATGTAACCCCACCACGTAGCACAAGGGAGGAAGCTACGATGAAGGAATGGGGTAAATATGATCGAAAAACGTGGCCAATTCATCAAGATCTCAAGCATGTTACAGGATCTCATTAAGAACAGTTTTAATCCAACGGACGCATCGAAGCACGAGTGAGGCGGAGACTATCCGGATGGTAAAAAGCTGTTTTACCACCTAAAATTTCAGACCATCTAGTAGTTTTGATCTACCTCGAATAATGCGGACTCGACTGAACCGAATAAGGATCGGCCGTGGAAGAATTGGCCAAATGCTTATGATGCTTTTCCAATATCCAGAAATGTCACTGCGGTGCGGAATGCCATTCTATCGATTATATTGTAACGAAGTGCCCTGCGAGGGCTCTACAGGTAGGCTGGGCCGAGATACAGGATCTCATGCACAATGCGAGGTAATGGCTCAAACGATCGGACCGGAAGCTATAGTACTGGCGGATATAGATCCCGTGGCCAGGGACATACGCAAAAATAAAGTAAATTTAACTTTATTATTTCGATTAACTAAAAATTCTTTTAACATCTTTTCCGGGCATTTGAAATTTTTAAACCGGTTTTTAACATCACGATTTAAATCAACAGACGTCGTGTAAAATGATTATAATATGTTAATATTAAATTAATTAAATGGTGGTAGTGTAATTTATTTTTCTAGTAACAGTCTCGAATTCTGATGAAAGAAGAAAAAACATTTTAATTATCTTCGAATCATATAGAAGGGGGTTCTCATTGATTTATTTTATTGAACAGAATCGAATGTTTTCTCACGGTGAACCTGGTAAATACACACATGTTTATTAAGTTCCCTACATTTTTGGAGTAGGATATTTACTTCCAGAACGGTTTCTCTTGTTCCGAAACCTGTATGGAAACTAAATTAGGTATCGACTAAATTATATTCGTACTTTTCGAATTTTACAATTAATAATGCTCGGTAAGAGTTTCACGCTCGTCAGATTAATAGCGCGATATTCTTTGCGACATTACTTCTTTAGTATGGACACAAATGACAACTTCATTCATTTACGTTTTTTTTTTTTTTCATCCGTACTCCGAATGTGTTCCTCTAGATCGCTCTGTTCAGATATGTTTACGTTTTCATAGGAATAGGTTTGCCATTTTGAAACTCGTTTTTATAATTTTCGCATTTACCGTGATATTTCTTTATTTCGAATTTTAAGTTTAAACTTAGCTTCTCTTATTAATAATCTGCGATTCGAACCGCTTTTTCCGCTGCAGGTAGCGTTCTAGCGTTTTTACATGACGAATGCCTACATCGGGTAATTATTAGACGTCGGTTTGATTATTGACATCTGTTGGGTAGATAACAAAATCGATATTATAACTTCGGCAAACAACTAGCTGACGTTTATACGGACTCCGACTCGATCGGGAATTGCAAGAAACGAAGCCGTAGATAAAGCAGCTAAAGCGTATGGGAAAAAAAATCTGTAAAAAGTACAGCTAATAAAAGGCTTACAGCCGTTCGTATCGTAAAAAATTACACGAAACTATACCAACAACATTAGGTATTGCACATTTTAAAATTAGCGATATTTCTAGAGAAGCTGTCCGAGTTTATAGAACTATGAGTTAGTGTATATCACGTTGGGTAGGCTGTAATAAGAGCATCCCCATTAAAAATATATATATAACACAAACGATTTAAGAATTTCGTCAATAAAATATAGACAATGAGGTCAAACTGGATTATGAAGTCGAAACGTAAAAACTCACGTATAAAGCTGAATATTTCACCAGTTTCACGAATGAATCGATTAAATTATCGCGATTATTCGAACTGTAACGATCCTCTTCGTCTGCTAACGCTCGGTCGATTGCCGCAGTTACATCGTTTCTTATTTCCGATTCTTGTTGGTCGGTCAGTCGCGGATAGGACAATAAATTGACGACGACGTGCACGAAGGTCGGTATATCCTCGATAATCCAGTTAGAATTATTAAAATTAAAAAAAAAACGAAATGATCTATTTTTTTTTTAAATCTATAGTAGAATAGCAAAGGATTAAGACGCGAAGGGTACATAGTCCAATGACTAGTAGATTAGTATCGAAAATAATTTACATAATTCTCATTCCTACGCCAGGTCTTCTAATGGCTTAGTTCTCCCCAGCCTGCGAGTTTGCATCTGTGGGGCGAGCTATCCCGAATAAATCGCTCCTGATGTTTGATTGCCGTCTTTAAAATTACGTCGTCTATATACTCCGTGACAAGGTGGTTGTGTATATTTCGTACCTTACATAGCACGGAACACTATTAACTCCTAAGAGTAACATTTTGCCATCTTTATATTTACATTATACCGTTTATTTACTTTTTTTTTTTTTACTGCAGCCCCATATTTCGCATCCATACCACTGGAGGGAGTACTTGGTTGTATAATAGTAGTTTGTTCTGACCATGTACGAACAGCAGACGCTTTTATAAATATCGCAATCTTAGGAATAATACTAAATAAGCGATAATTATAATTAACGGATAAGATTACCGCGCGTTACAAAAACACAGCCCACTGATTAGATATATCCTTATATTAGTCAATATTGACGATGTCGCCAGGTCATTAGGTTTAAGACGTATAGGAGGCGTCTTATATCTTGATCAGTAGGTAAGATGAGACCTCTGAATTCGGATGACTACAGAATCTTTTACCGTGTCGGTAAGCCGAATCAGCGATAACCTCGTTAACCAATGTAATTCTGAAATCAGCGTCCGATGACTAGTTTCGTTGAAACCAACTGCCATTAGTTATAATACGAAGGAATTTATGATTACTCGAATAATTCGCTTGTTGGAAGCTTCGGTGCTACACCCATAGATGGATTCCATACTTTATATTATGATGAAATTTTAAAATATTTATAACATATTATAGCCATTATATATCGTCAATCAAAACTTTCTCTCTCTCTCTCTCTCTCTCTCTCTCTCTCTATATATATATATATATATATATATATATATATATATATATATATATATATATAAATATTATATATATATATATATATATATATATATATATAATTTAACAGAACAAAATAGAAACAATGTTAACCACTATAAAATTTATTTTATTTTAAGCTTTTCGATTTTTACATAATTTTTAGGCTATACAAATTTTATTTGTAAAATTTTTGTATAGCTTGAAAAAAATGACGTTAAAGTTGAAAAGCTTCGCTAAAATAAAATAAAATTTTATAGCGATTAACATTGTTTCTATTTTGTTTTGTTAATTCATAAAATTACTACTCTCAAATACATCAACCTAATATATATATATATATATATATATATATATATATATATATTTATATACAATATTTTATGCGTGAATTTATGTGAGTTATATATAAATTCTTCTACGTGTTTATTATGCAAGAATAATGTATACATACATATTTGCTCACTATTTTAGGGCTTTGTTTATTTCCGTATCTTCTTACTTCTTTTAATTCCGTTATATATTTGAGTTGTCGTCGTGAGAGCATAGCCGGATACAGCACGGACTTCTATACGGAAGGTTGACGACGCAAAAATTAGCAGAAAATAAAAATACAAATAATCCTATTATTTTTGGCAAACCACCGTGCGAAAACATGAGCGCTAGTAGCAATACAGTACCCTTCAAAAATACGCGGTGCTACATTGTGCTGTGTGCCATCGAAGCGATTGCAGTCAGTTCTCCCGGGTGCGTGTGTCTATCTGTAAGTTAATATTATACGATTGTCTTGTACGCGAGATTTACGACGTCCTGAGTCAAATATAAAATTCGGCACACCTCGTAAATGTTCGCTGAATGAAAAGTGAATGTTTCGAACCAAAACTTGCCATAGCCATTTGTGATATTTACAATATTCAGTAACTATTATAGTAAATTTAAATCAAGATCGGACACTTACTATCGTTGCTGATGACGGAGTGAACATTTCATCCATGCTACGGCGTCTCTGCGGGAAATAATAATAATAATAATAATAATTAAAAATTCGATATCGATTATTAATATTTCCGTTCCGAAGATCGTCGATTATCTCGCGTTTAATTATAAATAAATTCGCGCCGGGTCCAATTTGGTGTTCAAGACGATTTCTATGACCTTCATTTTAGATTCGGTCATTGAGTGAAAAAAACGTGCGACTTAATTATTATTCGATTGTCGTACGTTAATAAATAATATACGGGTATAGAATTTACCGCCACGATCTATTACATTTCTCCGAACCTCAACACACATATTGAAATTGCATTAAACGAACTAGCAGATAGGGCAGCAAAGAAAGCAGCAACTGCATTCATCATCTTCATCTACCGTCTATATCGGTCTACTGCTGGATGTATTCCCAAATTTTTTACAGTTATTACCGAGCTATTCTTATCCAATTGTTTCCTGCGACTCGTTTCAAGTTATCACACCGATAATTTAGCGATCGTTCTTCGATACAAGAAGTATAAAAATACATAGACGAATCGAACGTTTGTTGTTATTTTAAATATTCCGCGTTTTTTATTATTCGGCGAATTAACGTCAGCGTAGAAATTCTTCGATACGAAGCATCGTTAACTATCGTATACTCATCGGCAAAAACTCGCGCTGAATATCGAACGAACTAGATAAGTTCAGCTATCCCGGACGTCTACAACCTGAAAATTCTTAGACTTTCTCATAAAAGACTAGCGTTATTAATAGCGTCTAGTTATAAATATTATAATTAATCGTTACGTATATACACATCGAGTAATAAGCCACGAGGCATTGATTACTCGTAAAAAATAAAAAAGCCGAAAATTTCGTTTCGTTTATATAATAATTTATTCTAAGTTCGTTATAAATTAAATTCATAGCGAACTTACGTATCGAGTAGTATTAAAAGGTAATTATAAGATTTTTATCTATTAATATATACATTAATATTATGATTATTATGATTTAAATTAATGTGCCGTATACAGCGACTAATAGAGGCGCATAGGTAAATAAGTATTCAATCGATATAGTCCAGTATTTTGCGCGGGAACAGGATGAGCCTGGATAGTGTAGAAATGTTGTCATCGCGGAGAGTAGCTGCAAGGAAAGACGTTAGTATTATCTTTTTAGGTTGTATTGAGCACATTCTGTTAGTATATATGTCGGACAGATAGCATAGCGTTGTAAATGGTACATAACGGGGCTTCTGATCTATTAAGATGTGTAGACGTGTTAGCTTAATATGACCCAATCGGAGTCTGCTGATGACTACGTCATCTCTCCGATGTTGTATGTCGGTCCTGTAAGGTGTTATTTTTGGCTTATAGCTTGTTTGATTTTGGTGTGTGTGTGTGGAGTGTCATTCTTCTTGCCGTAACTGAAATCACGATGATCTCGTATATCTCTTAAGGTCTGCGAATGGAACGGAAAAATTAGGTGTAATACAGCTGCACGATGCTGTGGAGTAAATTGTAAAAGTAAAGTGAAGATGGCGCGGACACATAGTCCGAAGATTAGATAACAGATGGACAAAACGGGTGTTGGAATGGCGGCCGAATGACAAGAAAAGAAACATACTATGCGGCCATAATCATTTGAAATATCCTATATACAGATGTAGTGGGTGGTAAACTATGAATGGCAAATCTGTACGTTTTGTCTCTTTTTTTATCCGATATATGTGGAACTCTTATTCCATGCAGACTGTGATTATTTAATGTTACGAGTTCCAGTTGCTTTACTGTCCTCCTGTAGCTATCAGCATCAGGACACAATTATTTTCACAATTTGCGAGTGTTTTTTTTTTTTTTTTTTGTGTGATTATACTTGCATTTTCGGTGATGATTATATTGCGTTAGTTTACGTTAATATTACTCACAGATATAGGAGAAATTTTTGGTTAGTTGGTTTTGATCTTATCACTATAAGTTTGCCTCATGATCGATACCGCTGGTGAAGATAAATTGGCAGCTATATTGGGTAGTTCAGAAACCTCAACCGATTCTAAAAGCAATGCAGTATCCCGGTAAATCTACATCAGCCGTGTTTTTCAATTTTTAGGTTTAGATATTGTTAGTTGTTGAGTCTGTAGAAGTAGTTCTGACAGTGTTTAGACTGCTATTTGCAGATGGTAAGACCCTATTCTTTACAAAGAGATTTCAGCTCTGTGATAATATAACTTTTCATTGTAACTGCTGTTTTTCTTTTGAATTTGTGAAGATCCATTGCTTGGACTTGTATAATGTTTGCTCTATTCATCATCTGCATTAGATGATGATTGTCGTTTCATGGAATACGAAACTACTTGATTAATGTAATACGACGGGTTGGCTGTAGTAATTACCCGGTTTGTATTTTGTTCTATAATATCATACGTCGGCGAAAGTGGCCTTGATGGCGGAGCGGTAACGCACGCTCATTTGTGTTTTATATCGTGTGTGCGGATTAATTATGCATACATTATGCATATATTATGCATACATTATGCATACATTATGCATACATTATGCATACATTATGCATACATTATGCATACATTATGCATACATTATGCATACATTATGCATACATTATGCATACATTATGCATACATTATGCATACATTATGCATACATTGTGCATACATTATGCATACATTATGCATACATTATGCATACATTATGCATACATTATGCATACATTATGCATACATTATGCATACATTATGCATACATTATGCATACATTATGCATACATTATGCATACATTATGCATACATTATGCATACACGCGCACTTATATATGTACAACACATCGGCTTATAAGAAAATAATAACCGACATCTTAACTTAGTAAAGATATAAACAATGCCGGACATTGTTAGTTAGTTAAGATTAAGTAATAATCTCACCAATTTCAGCACATCCTGATGATAATGAAGACGTACGTGTTTAGACGCAATCATATTTACAATAAGAACGGTTAAATAATAATAACAATACTAAATAGTAATAACAATAATAAAACTTGAAAGCAGCTAGATCGATAATACTGAAAGCGCAAAACAAATGATAACACCGAACGACTCACGACAAACGATGAAAAAATTATAAGACAAGTTACATTCCGACGTAAATGGCTCGCTATCTATCGTGCATCGAACGAACTAACATTTTTTCAACTCGTCGCTAGAATGCGCTGTTCGAAATATACGAAATAAACGTGGATAATTCTTTCTGTCCGACGTTTAATTACTTCACGCCGGTTTCGGTGGTGCTTTTTTCTGCGTTTTATTTAGATTATTATTTTTTTTTTTTTAATATGTAACACAGAGGAGAGTATACACTGTGATAACAATTAAAAAAGGAAAAAAAACCCATAATTCACTTACGCGCATTACTAGGCACGTACGCATAATCGCACATTAAAGATGTGAAACAGGTATAAATATAACTGTAATGCGAGAACATTCGACAAATATATGACGTTATAATATATACAGTTAAAGTATTTACGAAAGAAAATTATAATCGTTTATGTTTGTATTTGTTTATACGTCAGTTCGATACAGCAGTTACGTTGTGAAAGACGAATTGCTTCAGCATTTAAGAAGAACACTGTAATATATATATATATATATATATTGTTCGTAGAATATGTTTTACGACCAAAAGATATTAATTTACGACAAACCCATTTAATAAACATTTAATTGCATTTAAAACAAAATGAGAAACAAAAAAACCTAGCACAACATAAAAACAAAAACCAGCGACACAATTTACAACTTTTTCTTATCTTTTAAGGTTAACAATGAATTAACTTCAACGCGATGACTATTGTCAGTGTTACCACAAACTAATTATAGAATAATATTATTCTAAATATAAGATTTAAATATTAAATTTAAATAGATAAATTAATTGTAACATATATATATATATATATATATATATATATATATATATATATATATATATATATATATATATATATATATCTTCGCAATATAGTCTGTAGATTCAACACATTTCACGCGTGAATTGTATCCTAGTATATTTAGTATGATTCTACAGCGATCATTCTGAATTAATTGGATTTTCGAGTGAAAGTTCTGTTGGCGCGTTATATATGGGGGGAGTTAACCAGTAAAACGAATATATACACACCATCCGCCTATCAAACCACGTCGTTTGGTTGCGTTAGATGTGTCAACGAGGTAACGAACGGATGTATATTATAACGTACCGCTAGACGAGTGGCGAGTATTCACGTTCTACTGGGTTATGGAATTGCGTGATACTTTACTTCGTGGTCGCCCTTAATTAATGATCTATAGAGTTATCGAATGCGCGGTAGATAGAATTTATAATAAAATATATGAGATTTTTATTTAGTTTTATAATTTTATTAATTCCAAGGAGATCTGAAAAAAGCTTCCAACTACCGGAATAAAGATATTAAAATCAGTTATTTGTGCTTTTATTAACGCTTCCAATGAATACATGAAACGAGCAAATCGTTACGTTTAAACGCGTAAAAAATATAAAACACGAATAATACTCGTATAAAATATTATAAAAAGAAATTCATACACGTATCGCGTAAAAAAAATTATAATAAATAATAATAATAATAAAATTCGTACGACCCGAGGTATACCGCAGGTATGACCCCGATGGTGATGCCGGATGATGAAGGCATTTCCGAAATCCACCGTTGTCCCGATTTCCGCACTTCATTTTAATAATAATTATCGATCGGATTAGTAACAGTCTTTATTTTATTTCGCACCGGTTTTATTTAGGACTATAGCTAATATTTTATTAGAAAGTTAATATTTTGTCAGGTACGACACGTTGTACTTAACTCCTTTCCGTTGAATAGTCGAGTTGGAAATCTGGTTTAATATCTGTCTTTCTTTTAGAGAATAGTATAGCCTCATTCGTTTTAGCAACATTTATAGCTTCCATTTGTTTATGAACTACGTATTCTAAAGTTTCGTTTTGACTCGTTAATTATAACGCCTACTCCGAACAATGACGTTAGTAAAGTTCATCTACATGGAGTACTGTGCGAACATCTTTGAATTTGGATATGTCATTAGTTATATAATAAAAACCAAAACAGGTGTCCTAATATGCTACCTGACGGAAGTGACTGCACAGATGACGTGGAATATAATCTTTTTTGACCGTTACTACGCGAGAATTAGTTAAATAACTAAAGTTCTATTAGCACGATCTGTGAAGCAAATGCAGACAATGTTAAATGAACCAAAATACGTCAGGTGAAAAATAGGATACGATTATAAACGTTGATAAAAAACTGAGACGATGAACAGTTCACGCGATCCAGTAATAAAACAGCAGCCTTGAAAATCGGAGACAAAAAGTTTACTATATGATAGGTTGAATAAATTAGTTAAAAGACGACTGTTACAAGAAAAAAAATGTTCATTACAACGCGTTTCTCAGTAATATATCGCAAATGAATAATCAGCTATGGAAAGTAAACAAATATTATTTTTCCCGGGGGACAAACAAACTTGCCTCCTATTTTAAAAAACCTGGAAGTGTCGATATAGTAGCGTACTCAGACGAAGATAAAGCTGAGCTTATAACACTTTCAGAATATACATGAACAGAATAAAGCAAAAAACGATACCACGAACGGAAATTAAAACAAACGATAAATACATTTTTAACAAATAACGTACCTGCATTATGCTGACTTAACCTCACCGAAAGAGGTCAAGAACTGCATTAGATCACTAAGAAATACATACTCTAGCGGACACGATAAAATTAGCGTAAAAATGATTAAAAATTTATCTCGTAAATAGTTGCTCTCGCAGTGTTATTTAATTTCCGCATTCGTTTGTGCTGCTACCCTCTGTCGTGGAGATTGTCCTTAATTGTACCTCTTCCTAAACCTGGCAAGGGTGCTTCCTTGATAAAAAATATACGACCTGTTTGTCTGCTCAGTAACATTAGCTAAATGTTTGAGAAAATATTACTCATTAGATTTAGAAAACATAGCGATTTAAAAATGGTATTCTTAATAAGTTTCAATTTGGTTTTCGACCGAATTTAAACACTACCACGCAGCTAGTAAAAATTTGTGATCTAATTACTGATCATTTTAATAAAAATAACCACACTGGGCTAGCACTGCTAGATATTGAAAAAACTTTCGACACTGCTACGATGGAATTCTGTATAAATTAATAAAATACGGTTTCCCGTATGAACTAGTTTCCACGACTAAATCTACATAACGGGAAATTTTTTGTGTGAAAATTAAAACTCAAAAATCTAAAGTCAGATATGCATCGGCAGGATTAGGGCAGCATCCTTGGTCCGTTCTTGTTTATTATCTACATAAATGATATTGGCGCAATTAAAGAAGTTGATGTCAATTTATACGCTGACGTCATCATATCGTATTGATATCAGATTAACCGCTGCAATTAACAAAATATCCAAACACTTTCGTAAGTGAAAAATTAAACGATAGTAAAACAGACATTATTATTTTCATAAACCCGCTATAAGCGACTTTGTTCGAATTCGTAACGAGTACTTAGACTGGAAATCTAAATTATCTCGGTGTAACACTAGATAGTAAGCTTTACTAAACATCTTAACGAGTGTATCCACAGGGGGACATACAAAATGAGCGCGCTGTTTCCAATATTTAACCGGAAATCTACGCTATCACCGGTGAAAGAGCTTTTGATTTATAATCAGGTAATTCAACCTAAAATTCTTTACGCTAGTCCTGGTATGGTCGAACACCTGCCTAAGTAATATAAACAAATTGATTACAAAATCATTGCCTAAGAATAGTGTCGAACAAACCCAGATACACGCACCTTAAAACAATGCGTGACATTTTAAACTATCCCTATATACGAGAAATAATAAAAAACAGGACCTTAAAATTCTTTCATGCATTATGTCTCTTGATCAAAATGTCGATGAAATTGGAAACTACGATTATCAGTCTCTACGACGCAGGTATAAAAAATATAAGACGAATTAAACATATCTTACTAGGGTAGTATTAAAATTCGATGATATTATAGATAAATTTTATTTGATATATTTTTGTATTCTTTTCTCTTTCGAATTTTATAAATTATTTTAAGCGTCGTGTTTAAAATTTACTTCTGAATTACACGTTGCGGGTTTAATTTTTCCAGTAAATTTCATTAAGCAACGAATGTTTATAACTATCACTCGTGTATATTGTTTAAAAAAATTATTATTAAGTTTATCTTAATTTTTTATATAATGTGGAGTGTAGTGATTTTTTATAAAAAATCAATTGAAAATTAGTTAATCTCAGATTTTTAATATTTATTTTCATTTTATTTGTAAAATTGTGTTTTTTTAAAAAAATTTTGTGGTTGTATATTTTTATATTTTATATTTTATGGACATCATACATCGCAATAGTAAATGAAAAATTTAAAATTCCAACAGTATACAACTTTTACAGAATCAGGAAAATAATATTGAAGAAAAAATTAATATAAAAAAAAGTAAATTAATAAACAAATATATCGATATTAAATTTCAACAAAACAAAAAAATAGACCGACAGAAGCAGACATCGTTTTTGGATCATATTTTCACAATTACCATCACATATTTTTAAGTAATTATATTTAATTTATATTTTTAAAATTATGATTTTTTAAAATGTTTCACTTGATAATGGCGTAAATAAAGCTTTGTGTTTTCCTTAAGAAAATAAATATTAGTGATTTAACTAATTTTCAGTTGATTTTTTATTAAGTTTATCGGTTAATTAATTATATTTCGGAACGATAGAACGGTATGATATTATAAGTTATTCTTTTCTCTGGGGAAAAATTTAATTAATCAAAATATACTTTTATTTCTTTTTTTCAAAGTTTTAGGAGACGTACATCGGTTTCGATGAAAATTAAAACAAGAATTAGCCAAAATAAAGCGTTTGAAAATCTCGCGTACAAAATTAAAGGATTGGAAATTAAATGTTAAATTTTAAACTTCGGCCGACCCGGTGCTACGTCACGTGTATGTAAAAATACGCCTACGAAACATGGACCGTGAGAAGGCTTAAAACAGGTGTAGAAGTCTCTGAAATGCGAATCCAGAGAACGGCATTGGACAGAAAAAGAACAGAGTGAACGCCGTGTTCCGTGTATTTTAATGAAACGTAATCGAACATACAAAAAGACGGTCGTTTTACTAACGAATAAATTTCTAATCGTATTAGTGATTTAAGGTTTTTTCCCCCCCCCCGTTTAAACACGGCTGAGAAAGTAACCAGCGCAGATATTCGTTTTAAATTCACCTCTCGTAGCCGCTTTAAATAGTTCGATAATCTATACTATCTCTATTATCGCATTTAATCGATATCGTTCTTTTCGCGTGAAATTTTTTTTAATAATTCGTTCTATATTTGTATTAGTGTAATTTCGAAAGATTTCTCTGCTTTTTCTCACACTTTATTTCACGAATGCGGTGAACTTACAAAAAAAATTTTTTCTTTACCGGTAAAAATTAACCATAAACCGATCGCGTTGGAATATAAGTAAATAGAGGGGAAAAAACGTAGGAAATAAATCTAACAACTCCAACGAGTATGCTCTAGTAGATTCTTATATGAAATAAAAACATCGGATGGCATATTTTCTTCAGGTCGTTAAATATCTAGCCCGGAGTTATGTAGGTTTTTCAAGTGATTGGAAGCACCATTTTTTAGACTCCTGTCGGATTTAGTTGGTACATCCATCGTAGACATTTTCTATACCGATGGATTAAACTCGCATTTTCTCGAAGAAGCTTTTGTACCGCTGAACATAGTATCACAAACGGAATGTTCATTCGATGTTCTGAATTTTTTCTATTCAATTTTCTCCGTCGAAAGTTTACTCTCCATCCAGAGACCTTCAAACATCCTCGACTTATCCGTAATTTCTGGCAACAATCCTTACCTTTAGGCAGTGATCAGCTTCCTATTATTTTGTCCATTCAGTACTTTTTCATGTTTTTACGATAATAATTGATATATTCTTATCCACGATCGCTTCCTGAACATAATATTCATAATTTTTCCCTCGTTCTTAGTTTACGCTTTTTTTTTTTTTTTTTAAACAAATTTAAGCCTACCAATTGAAAATTCAATTCTGCTTCTTCCTGGCGGATAGGAAAATCTTTTAAGTAATTATTTAAAACAATCTCGTCGTATTCCACTCAATTAAAGAGATTACATTTTATATGAAAAAAACCAGGAAGCCGTTACCCGACATTTCCTGTTAATTAAAAAAAAATTAAGCTTGGAAGAAGTTTGTTTCTTCCGTAAATCGTACTCAACCTTCCTCCTACAAGTAATATAATGTCAGGGCGTTCGAAAATTCTCTTATTCAGAGCCCAATGAGGAGTATTTACGCATTTTGTGTGTGGCCTCTTCGTACGTCCCTAATTTGTCGGATCTTTATTTTTCCACGTCATTCGTTTCAAACAATGCCCATCTTCCGATCTTAATTTATAGTTTTTCTTCTTATAAGTGTGTCTGAAATTCTGCATTCATCGTTAAAGTTGCATTCTACTAACACATTTAAAAGCTGTAATACGATTTGTGTTACACTAACATTACGCACCTTAAGATTACATATAAAACAATTATACAAATACGCATATACATATTGATTGCGTATATAAAACTTACCAAAGCCGCTTTTACCGTATCGCCGACTGCTTTCGTTCCGATGGTAATGTAATCGTCTCCGTTTTTATAATTGTTAGCAGCTTTAACGGCAATTTCGCCAAGTTCCATAGCCAATTTAGCTTCTTTATATTGTCCTAAACCCGGTACTAAATACGAAACGACGTTTAGTAAACTTTTTATATACGGCAAATATTCGCCGACGGCGGCAAATGTGTTTATATTGTCCTTCAGGTTTTTAGCCGTTCGCGTTAACGGATTCGTGTTTTTCGCTTTTTTCAATTTATCTTTTAAACCGGTTCGTTTACCGGATGATACGTTTTCGCCGCGTAGCAGCGACGTCGGTAGGAATGATTTAATTCCGTTTAAAGTTTTATCGGCGACCGTCGATAATCCGTTTTGTAAATCGTTAAACGTCGTCGATACGTCGCCTACGTTCGACGGTACGTACCGTTTCAATCGGTCCGTTACATCGGACGCGGACGGTAATTTATTCGAAAGTTGTTTTAAAACGTCCGGTGGTAATAATAAACTGTCCGGTAAATAATTTCGCCAATCGGTTTGTCGTGCCGTCGATAATTTATCTTTCAAGTGATTTTTCAAATTCGATCCAACATCCGGCGTTATTAGACGATCTTTCAAATTATTCGTAACGGCGTTTAATTTATCTTTTAAATTCCGACTGTCCGGTAATAGTCCGGTTAAATTCGGTATTTCCTTTAATCCGTTATCGACGGTCGTCGTCAGTCGTTCGAACAGATTCGGAGTTTTATCGTATAAATCTTTCAGATTTATTCGCGCGCCGTCAACTAACGCCGGAATATTGGATCGTAATATTTCGTCCGTTTTTCCGAACGCTCCGCTTCCTAAATGTTGCACGGTACGTATTAAATTATCGGCGACGATTTGTAAATTGTTCGCCGAACGATTAGCTAACCAAACGATGTACGGCTGATAAGTAACGTAACCCTACCGAAGTTGTAAAAAACCAGCGTACACGCGTATAAATATGTGCTATACACACATATAAACATGTATATTTTTACGTGTGTGTGTGTGTGTATGTATTGTTAAGAATTATTGTTATTTTAAAGTGTGAGAAGTAATTTTTTTTTGTAATATATATTTTACATAATTACAACTAGTCCATTTGGACTATCCAGTAATTCTGATATAGGAAAGAAAATTAACGTGAAGAGGTTATCCGTCCAGTGACAGGAGCCTCAGGAGAAGTAATGATTTTTTTTTATTTTTTTTTAAATAAACAACGAAATATGAGTAAAACTTACGAAGCTTTTCTGCTGTTAACCCATTATCAAGTGAATATAGAAAAAAATAAAATATAAAAATACATACAATTTGTGAAAATATAGAATGTCTAAAATATTACTTTAGGTATATATGTATATATAGGGTGAACCAGAGAAGACAGACGGTTTTGTGTTTTGAATAGCTTAGTTAATAACACGGTTACAATGCTCCACGTATAGTGCACACACGAGAGATTCTTTTTTTGGGCCAGTTTCAGTTATCAGCGTATAACGTTTTGCATGAACATTATGTTCGACGTGAAGATTTTTTTTTGTTAGGATACCTTATTTGCGAAACACGTCAACGAGATCTAGAAGACCTGAAAACTCGGATTTCTGCAGAAGTTTCAAAAATTCAGCGACCTATGCTCGAAAATTTTGTGAAGACTGAATCATATTGTTGCAAATGGCGGCCATCTGAACGATATTGTGTTCCGCAATTAATTGTAAGCTAATATCTATTTTTGAATAAAATTTCATTGGAAAATTTTGATCTAGTGTAATTTTTGAGTTACTGAAAAAACAACGAAACCGATCGTTTTCCCAGGGTCACCTTATATGATGTATACATTGTATCATATGCATGCATGTGTATAAAAACGTATATATATATATATATATATATATATATATAATAAACCGAACAAAATATAACACAATCACTAAAAGTTTTTTAATCGCGAAGCTCTTCGACAGTTACGTCATTTTCAAGCACGCACCAAAATTATTACAACTTTATATATATATATATATATATATATATATATATATATATATATATATATATATATAAAATGTGTGTTTTCATCATCTTATCTATGCAATTATTTACCTGCTGTTGGGCGTTGTATAAATTCTGCCTTTGCATGGCGATTCGTCTTGAAACGTTATAGAGCAACGCTTGATATCTATTTAACGGTTGGTACTGAAATAATTTTCGAAATTAGTTCAGTTTTGTAAATTGTTCGAGATTATTATACTATACTGTACGACTAATTTGGTAGTAAAGTTTTTAATAGTATATATATATATATGTGTGTGTGTGTGTGTGTGTGTGTGTGGGACGACTTCTTCATATGATCCCTATCAATTAGAGAAAGACAACTGGTGAAACGATCTATCTAGGGGCAAGCCAATAAAGCTGGTACTTTAATTGATCAGGTCGATCGATAGTTCAGTTGGCTAGATACTTTTTTACCGTTAAAAATTCTAGTCCCTTATAAAATTCATACTCAGGTCGTGGGAGAAGAACGATAAATGATTACCGCTACGTCACAAGGTGTGCTAATCAATTTATAATCTATAGGTTTTTAGCTTTTTTGATATATCATCATCATTACCATCAGTAATCGTCACCCTAATTAGGTTATTGTGATTAATCTTAGTCCGTCACTGAAGTAATAAGTGTAGGAATACGCGCGCGTGCGTGTGTGTGCGCATATATGAGTAACTTCCCGGCTTATGGTATGAATTTTAAAATTGCCAAATGATTAACGAACAAATAAATTAATAAGTATATTATACGTATATATATATATATATATATATATATATATATATATATATATATATATATATGAATTATCCCTTACCTGAGCCACTACCGATGATAATGTTAAAATAAAAATTAATTTAAACATTTGGCCAATGAATTTTAGTTTACATATTTAATTACCTTTTTTTTTCTCTCACCGTTATCGGACTTGTAACAAAGTTGATAACCAGATTTGCGCTTCTTTCTTTTTCATCTTAGTATGAAAAATGATATAAAATATAATCATGGCGGTTATCGTCGTTGTTAATAATGATATTATTATTATTATTATTATTATGCCTTTAATTATTTATAATTGTTTACTTTGAATATATATCTAGGTGCGATAAACAGCTGCGCATATGGTCTTAAATTTAAACTACGCACAAGTCATTTTAGGATTCATGGTCGATACACGTTTCATTCGATTCAAATTAGAAGCGTTGAATTATCGTTAATTTTCTTGCTTTTACAATACTTTAAAAGATTGCGATACGCAATAACGAAAAAATTATAAAAACGATAACAATAATAATAACAGTAATCATAAGAAATTTGTATTTTGATAATTATCACCAATTTATTAACAATTCGAATCGTTCAAATTAAGTAGTAGTATAGTAATAGTAAAATACACGAACCTAAATGATTAGATATAGGCCACTATAGAATACGATGAAGTACGTTTCGAGTAATATTTTAGAACAATGTGCAAAACACAGATAGGTGTTACTATAAAGAAGGCAAACTCAGAAGCAGATTGAACAGTATAAATTGGAACAGCGGTATTATGGATACTAAAAACAGAGCGAAAATATTAGAAGATGTAAAAACGAAAATCCGATGCAGTGTACTCGGAATGTGAGAAATAGAGTAACATGCAAAACAAAAAAGATGTAGGAAAACATTTGACGAATTACGTATTTGTGTCACCGCGGCTTTAGTGGAAACTGCGTTTAAAAAAGCTCATCTTGACCTGGATAAGATTCTACAAGCCCCAAATCTGTTTATAAATGTAGTAGTATAGTATAATATATTTGAATACAAAATTTTATAAATCATGAAGAATTTATACGTACATACATATAAGTATCCTTAAAGTTACACCTTAGCAGTTAAATACAACCAAATGACTTTACAAAACTAAAGAAATAATAAAGAAAATAAAAGTAAAATAAGGAAAAATTAAATAAAACTTATTAGCTGGTATATTAAATTTAGTTTAACTCGTTTAAATAAAAATAAAAAATCCTAACAAAGATCTAATAGTATACATTAGAAATCGATGCGGTGATGCTTATACCTAGTGCAACGCATGCCGAGATCGAGCATACTATAATCCCCCATGAATTAAGTTATTGTCATGATATATTTATCATAAAATTTCTTCGATAATTTATAAATATGATCGTAAATATGAGGAATATTTAGCGTGGAATGCATTGTATTTTAGTCCATCGAGAAGCACTTAGTGATATTCTGCAGAACTGGTTTTGCATTATCTGGAGTTTTATGTAAGTCTATAAATGTAGACAAATGTAGTAGAATAATATTTACTAGAAAATTAATAACCTCCCTTTACTTCGCCTGAGGTAAAAAAAAAAATTAAAATTTGATACGACAATGAAATACTTAGGAGTGGTATTTGATAGTAATTTGTTATGGAACGCAGAGTTGAAGTTTGTATATTGCAGAAGTGTGATAGTTCTGCGTCGAGCAATCATCCATTAATAGGTCTACGGTATTTACCAATCCCTCATCAGATCCTGTGTTGACTATACAGTACCCTTTGTAAATCACAACATAACACATGAAAAAATTACAACTTGTACAGGCTCTTCGAATACGCTTAAAAGCGATATCCTCCATACCCCTGCAGACTTTAAACACGTTGAAATGACTGAACCTCCGTTATTAAAGAAAGAAAGAAGAAAGAAAAATGTATTTTATCAAATTACAACGTGTACACACAAAAATTTACATAGTAGAGTTCCGGCATGAGCCTTAGACCGCAGTATTAAAATTAAAAATAACAACACTATAGTTTAAACGTAAGTATGATAAGCGGGGGAAAATTTATAAAACCCGCAAACAAATAAAAAAAAATACATATATATATATATACATAAATATACATACAAATATATACGTACATGCATACACATATATACATATAACTTAAAACATTTAGTGCTCGCAACCTCTCGACTTTTATTCGGGCAAAATTTAGCTAGTTTATTTGCAATGTACTGAATCCACGAACATCGGCCTCTAAAAGGATGTAGCATTTCATCCAATGCGATAAATTCACTCGTGTTGTAGCACTTTTTACAATTTGCAGTAAAACAGTCGTAAATAAAACGAATTGCAGCAAGTTTAAGTTCTTCTACTGTTTCTGTGGTTTCTGTATCATCAAATCGCAAAGAACGAAGTAAAAACAGAAATCGGTTAACACCTATAACCGCACGTGTTATTTGCATCCCAGTTCCATCAGTATTCCAAAGTTCACGGACATTACAATGGTTCGCTTTGTTGACTCCAAGAGTATATAACAATCCCATCAATGCCATATAACTTCGCTCCTACAGGTTTCTTTGCAATCGCGTTCACGAGAAACGTATTCTTTATTACCACCAATATACTTATTTGTGCATCTAACTATTTCATCAATCATGTACATATCAATTATTTTCAAAAAGGCATCTAATTCTGTTGAAGCATTTCTTGCGCATTGTTTCGGACCCGGTAATTTTTTTATTATATTTTTGGCTTTTGCCTTCTTGGAAGATGATATCGTATTTTTTACGACATTTTGTTATTTTGTCTTTTCCCAGATAATATTCTTCATTATCATCATCATCTCCAGAATAATTATCATTATCTGATGAATCCGTTTCAGTTTCTGTATTGTGATCACTTTTGTCAATATTCTCTTCAGAAAGGTCAGAGTCCTATTCAAAGATGATATCGCTGTCATCATCACTTTCATCAGATAGTTCTCTCAACAAACGTGGAATATCATTAACATCAATATGCTCTGACATAATGAAAATAAGCGATACTAAACGTTTCAAGGTGACGATATGAAGAAGATACCGCATAAATTAAGTATAGAAACTGTTACACGAAAACACGCGCGTTGTAAAAAGTACAACAAGACAGACTGTGCTTATTATTTCGTTTACTGAGCGTCGAAAACGACAAAGTGCTGATCACAAGATTAATGAAAGAATAATTGTGATCGTCGCATCAGCAAAACCTCTACATCAGATAATACATTTAAAAAATTACTGGTGTTGTACATTTTACAACAGCGCGTGTACCGAAAGGTTAAATGGAATTCAGCTATAATACGTTAAAAAAAAAAGATTCAACAATTTTTACTGACAGATTTTCGAGAGAATTACACTGCCGAAAGTCTGAATGAAGGAAAAAAATATTTCGCCTTGGTACACACGGTTTTCAGTAAGCCATCTTTTCAATTATACCAGAACGTTTCGAGGGATTATATATCAATTTTATTTCGACTACGAATGGGGTATAATCTGTCTCCTTCCCGTTTCGCTACATTAACTATAATTTCGAGATGGAACATGTGACACGTGCCACGTTGACGACTGTGTATTGAGCATCAAATTTGGATTTGTCTGAAATTTCTAAAGCATAGAGACGAGCTGTTATTTAATATTTTACAAAGGTGGCACACGTTACCTGTGAGTATTGAATCGTTACTCATTGTCTTCCTGTTACAATCGGTTTATACAAATTTATCAAGCGCAATGGCATTGAGATTTAAAATACGCTAACTAGATAAAGGTCAAATGGCGCAAACTGGAAAAAAAAAAGTAGTGGGTAACTTCCGAAATAATAAATATGATATAAATAAATACCATCAACTTTTTTAAAAATGTGTAAATATAATAAAAACAATATACCTATTTATGGGGGGGGACAGTCTAATGTAACGAACATCCGTATAATATGTAGTGTCCCTTCTTCATCTTAAGAATGGACATATGTTTTTACGGACATATTTCTAGAGAAGTTGTTTTCGTTCAGAGAAATATGAGTTAGTACGTACGGTATTAAAGTTGAAAAAAAACAAAAGTAAAAAAAATGCAAAAGAACGAATTTACGAACGGAATATCTAGATAATCTGGAAAGGATATTAGAATGGATAAATATTAAGGAAATAATAGGTAAGGAAAAACCTCTCAGGTGTTGATGTGTAGATGAAACTACAGAAAAGTATTTCTGTCTAAAGAATGGTATCAATAATGTATTAGAACTTAGTAAAGAATTCGAACAGTGTGTTATTTTACTGGATCGAACTTTTCAGATTTTGACCGTTTTAAACTACAATAATCGAGCTATCAAAAATTCATAAACTCCATATAAGTGAAATAACGTTCAACGATGTCCAGCACGTAATTTGCATACACCGTTTTTATATAGTCCATCTATATATTCTTGCCCCGCGCATACCATGGATTCCTATCGACTGTCTGTCTTACTAATACGAAGGTTTTCGCTTCTTGTTGCGTTTCCGCTGCATATACATTATCGATGTTACCGATCCTTGATAACTGTAATAAAATCTTCTCAGTTTGGCATTATATGTTTTACGTTATTCTGTTTACTTCTACTTAAGGGAGGGTCGACTGTCTAATTCCTATAAAGTCCAACGTTGAGTCAGAAAGCGACATTCCTGTGGATCTCAGCTCATGCTGGGTTTTCATAGGAACGAATAAAGCGGCCATGGAAGCTGCTACGTTCTTGCCGGTTCCGAATGTTCCAGTTCCAGCGCCTGACCTTAAGAAATACATCATAGATGGGCTTCTTGCATCATGGCCGAAGAAGTGGCAGTTGATGTCACGAACCAACAAACTGCGGCAAATTAAACATTCGAATCGATTCTTGGATAACTACGCTTCTAAGCCGCAGAGATGATGTGGTCATCACTAGATTGTGCTTGGGCCATACGCGTCTCACTCATGCGTATCCTATTAATGAAATTTTGGCTCCAGTGTGTTACGGCTGTAACATTATCATCTTCATTTCTCATATTCTAGTTGATTGTCCCTCCGACTCCTCGCTTGGAGCGTCTCTTAATCTTCCTCTCCTTCGCTTCATCACCTCTTCAAAAATGACCACGTTTCATTGTCGAATCTAATTAGCTTCCTGTACCGATCCGGTTTCTATTCCTCAATCTAATCCTCTTTTTCTTAATTCTCATAAATCAAGTATTTTCCCCCGTGTCGGTAGGCCAGTAACATCAATAAACTCAATACACCTATTATGATAAAATATTGAGGATAATAGCCGGTGCTCCCTGGTATATAGGAAACGATAATTTGTATCAAGACCTAAAAGTATCAAATGTGCGCGAAGTAGTTCGGTATAGCAGTAAATTGTTTTGGGTTAGAGGGTAACCCTAACTAGCTGCAGCTGGCAGTAGATTTATCAGATTATGTCAATGAATCTTTCAGATTAAACTATTGCACTCCTTAGACCTTCTCCACCGGTTTGAAAGATTTGAGAGGTTGTTCAGAGTGTTATTGTTGAATGACACCTCCCATCCTGTCATGACACATATCCCAGCTGCTATTGGGCTACATCAGCCAAATTGCAATTTGTATGTATGTATATATAAAAAAAAAACTTATAATGATAATTAAGAAATAATTATATGTACACACACACACACACACACATATATATATATTATCATCTAATCTCACTCGATTCAAGTATGAGGTTTTCCACCAATCTTGTAAATGCTTGTGTCACATATGAGAGACCAATCCTATTCGATGTGTAGTAGTAAAGCTACATAGCTGGCAGACTACATTTTGATCTGTGCCGAGGCCTCCCTTGATGTTATTTTTCTTTATCCGCAAAATGTTCTCTAATTTTTTTACAGTATCGATCCACACTTTGTAATTTTGGACGTTGTTTTCCCAAGTGTTCTTTTTCGAATGGATACCGACGGTTTTTAAACCATCCGCAATGAAATTTTTAAAACGTAATCGTGGTCTGCCGAGCGGGTCGTTTACCATTAACCAGGACACCGTATATCATCCTTTTCAGAATCCGATCGTTATCCATTCTGAACACGTGTCCCATCCATTTCATACATTTTGCTGCCACCATCTGACTTATTGCGCAACAGTTTGTTCTAGATAGTACTTCTTCATTTGATATATGATCAACCCATCTTAATCGAAGAATTCTCCGCGGAAACCGTTGATAACACGTATCCAGCTTCTTCACCTGTTTCTTCATTATCGGCCACGTTTCACCTCCATAAAGAAGAAACGATATGACCATTGCTCTGTATACGGCTATTTTAGTTCCAACCGATAACGCTCTGTTGTTAAATACATACTGTTGTAGTTTGCCATAGGCGCTATTAGCTTTTTTCAACCGTAATGAAATTTCGTCAACAACTGTCGCATTTCTGTTTACCACGCTACCTAGCTAGTTGAGCGCTTTCACCACATTTTATTTCCACTTATTTCTATGTCTGCCGTATCATCGCTGATTTGTATAATTTCCGTTTTGTCAAAATTAATGCCGAGTCCCTAATCTCTATATGTTTTTTCCAAGCACTCTAGCGCTTCTTGCAATTCAACTTCACTATTGGTAACCAGTACGCAGTCGTCAGCGTATTGTAGAGTTGTTAATGTAAAAATTTCCGGTTTTTTTCTGCGAGTTAAATTTGGCGACGTTATACAGTCCGCCGTCAAATCGAAACTTAATTTTGACATCCGTTTCGGATGATCGTTGTGTAAAAGCTTGATGCACTCATATAGAGAAATTAAATAACATAGGTACCAGTATGCATCCTTGTTTAA
The DNA here is from genome assembly GCA_032883995.1 of Coronaproctus castanopsis. Taxonomy (NCBI): domain Eukaryota; kingdom Metazoa; phylum Arthropoda; class Insecta; order Hemiptera; family Monophlebidae; genus Coronaproctus; species Coronaproctus castanopsis. The sequence goes on from CM065054.1 coordinate 91,086,984, forward strand.
TTCCAGTCTTTATGTCAACCTGTCTGCTTAATCCAGTATCACATTATACGCTGCTTGTAAAATAGGTTCTCGTATGTTTTACGCGTAAGATTAACGCTTTAATAACGACCGAAGTGATATTAACATCGAACATATTATCATATGGAGAAATTCTTAATTCGTTTTTTTTTTTATTCTTATTATTTGTAGGTACGATACGACTATCGTCGTAATATACGGTCTATGCCTCGTTATTTGAGTAACCGTTATTTCGGAACGTTATTTTATGGTAACGTTACCGGCCATTACCGTGAAATTCAAAGTTACTTAATGGTCGTTTGTTGTACGAAGTAATAAAAACGAACAAGTACGAGCGTACTCTCGTGTTGCTCGTTCTATGGTATATCAGCCGAATGTATACTCGGTGACCGGATATTATTAGATGGTAATTTTCTGTAACGGTGTTTAACGCGTTACCGTTGTTATAAATCGTACTCGCGTTAATTTTTGATTATTACGATAAAGTTATTGCCAAGTGTAATTGTTATCAGTTATTTTCGTTACTTATATAGATTATGCATCTTGAAATAATTTTGTATACGTTAAACCGTTTTAAATTCACGTCGAAGTTCGTAATTGTTTACTTTATCTTCGCGTAAATTTAGTAAAAAAATTTACGCCTATAATAGGTAATTTTAATTAAATTTTTTTAAACGCCCCGGTTTTTAAAATTTACGCGATATTAGCTAAAAAAAAACGTAGCGATTGTAAACTAGAACTAGTTTTTCCATTAAGCGGAGAAGGAATTATACTTATCAGCAGATTGCGGTTTGGACATTGCTTATTGCCGGACCGCCTGTTCTTTAAGAGAAACTCCTTACTGCCCTCTACATGCTGGTCGTGCAATAATCCTGATCACGTGTTCATCGAATGCCCTTCTTTAACAACATTACGCTCTGAACTGTCAAGTTAAATTACTGCGAGCGTCTCGTAATGGTCCTCCTTATAATGTATTGTCCCTTCTTCATCTAGATAATTTACATATATGTTTCCAGACACAGCGATATTTCTAGAGAAGTTATCCGAGTTTAATATTAGCAATTATTACAGTATCACGTTGGGTAAGCTGTAAGGGCATCCCCATTAAAAAAAAAACCACCAACAACTAGTTTTTCATTTACGGTTACCGTTAATAACGAAGTCGCGTTATTTGGTAACGTTATTTCGGAACTTTAACCGCGGTAACGTGGTTTTAAACAAATAACAGTTATTACCGATAATATAGACTACAATTTGAAAATGAAGATAATTCAACGATGAACATTATTATTATTATTCTATCTCGATTTTAGCCGGCAATTCGTTTTATCTTGTAGGCTGGTTTTGAAATTACAACTGTCATTTTACACCTAAATCGGCGGTTTTACCTAAGAGTCGGGACGAGTTCAGAATGACTATAGATTATAACGAACGCTCTATTATTATACACTTATTACGAAGAATAACCTCGGCCGAGTGTGTATAATTCCGCCGTTGATGGTAGTTGTTCAGAGTTGTCTTTTATTAACGCGGTCGGTCGCCTAATATAAGTAGACATTTTGTCGCCGGCCCGTAGAATCATTATAAGGAATAGTCTCTCTCTCTCGCCTACTGTCCCGATGACGAAGCGTAGGTCTTCGACTATAATACAGGCTGCGTTGTTAAGACGACCCGGTTAGAACATAAATCTCGAAGTAAGAAACAGTTATGCAGCCTAGTATTACAAGGGTTAAGTGACCCAATCGTAAATAACCAGTTAGGGTTTTCGGAAAACGTATAAAACGACGAGAATACCTAGCCGTGAGCATCGGTACAAAAGACATCGCAGCATAGTCGGTCGACCGTCTGCGCCTATAGAAGCCCTTACTCGGTTGATCTACTGCCATACACCATCTTTTTCGCTAAGTCTTGCGCGTTTCTCTCGTGCTCCGTGTTCGACCCTTTTTATTTTTTTCATTTTTTTTTTTCGTCTTGACACTTTCTATCTGGCTTTCGTATCGTCCCGTCTTTCTCCGTTCCTTTCCTATTGTATAATATACGCTTTTCTTGACCCGTTACATAACTGGCGGTAGGCCGGGGGAAACTGAGAAATTTTCCTAATACCGATAGTAGTACTGGTGGTGGTAGTTTGTAATAATAGTAGTAATAGTAGGATAATAGTTTTGGTAATAGTGATCTTAGTAAAACGTATTTAGCTCGTCTATATAACGCTCTAGCACTATACTACTACTATAATTCTTCCCGACTTACCAATTATTATACGGTGCGCAAGGCGACAAATTACTCCTTTCCACCGTCATTATAACGTTGTCCGTATTCGGCTCTTTTATTCTACTACATCCTTGGGGGGGTCATTCCTTTTCCAGAAGCATTGTTCGTTCTAATTACTACCAATTACTCTTTAAGATAATACTTAAACACCTGGCGACGACCTTCGTCTTCCAAATACGGACGTTTATATTGTGTGCGTCCACTACGTTTGACTACGTATAAGACAACAGATGACGATTACGACAATTTTAGGCTTCTTCATCTTCCCGTTTAATCTGTTTCTCTTAATAACACGCGTCATACCACGTGGCTTTATATATATATATATATATATATATATATATATATATATATTGTTCGATCTTATAAATTCTATTTCCATTCCGGTAGCTACGTTATATAATTATTATCTAATACCGGTTTAAGTAACGCGTCGTTAGTTCACGAATGAGACCGCATTGGTGGAAGTTGAAAACTATAACAACAAGGTGGCGCTTCTCAACGATTTATTATAGCTTACTTCCTTATTTGCTCGACCACTTTATAGTAACGGTTTCGTTAATAAATTCCGAACTATCGTTACGCTACCACCGTTAAAACGCGAATACTTTTGTATTTGTTATTCCGTCGCTTCCCGGAATCCGCGCATAGATTATTAATATATCTTCGACGACGATAATCGGTATTATCTTCGATTTTCAAAGCTAGACTTCTTTCTCGATAATCGACATCTTTACTCGGCGAGAAGCGGTTATAGCGAAATCGACTTACAAAAAGAAGTCTAACTAATAAACGTGAGAATTTTTCTTCGTACGAATTATCGTGATCAGATGAAGCAGAGGGTGGAGGCTTCAAAGTATTCGCAATGGCCGTAGTTTATACACCGTGTCGTTCCGGCGAATGGCGATCTAAAGACAAAAAGAAAAATTGGCTTTTTTTTTCATTTTAAAATAGCCGTTTACAAAAATATTCTCGAGTAACGACTAATAAAGTTATAGACATAGAAAAGAAAATATAAGACGGGTTAAAAAAAAAAAAAAAACCTGTTCCGAGGATACCTTACTGCAATATCGAAGCAACAACTCTATAAAAAGTGAATGAAAACAATCGGTTAAAATATATAGAAGAATTCTGCGACTAGAAAATTAGGAAGTTTTCTTAATTAATAATTACACAGCGATTAATAACTTGAGTTTAAACTGTTAAAACAATATCATTTGAGTCTTTACTATCGGGGAGACCCAATGCGGTTTCACCGTTTTTTTGTCGATCTCGGACCGACAGAAAATAACGAATAAATTTACAATATCATTTAAATGTGAAAGTAAACGTTGAGGCGACGCACGTTAAAAACGGAATCGTACAACGCGCTCGCTGCCAGCAATATGGCAATACGAAAAAATACTGTAATCCTAGATGTGTCAAATATGCTGCTACCCACTTCACAACTAAAGACGAAACTTCATCCGCTATGTGTGCAAATTGTGGACATAAGACAAACTATAAGGGTTGCGATTTATATAAAAAATTGTAAAAATTATGAAGCCAGGATAAAAACGACGCGTTGCAAAATCCCTAAGTAGACAACCTACAAAACAGAATGTAGTATGAACACTACAACAGTCGGAAACAGCAAGTTGCAAGCTGTACTAACAGAGAAAGAATAATTACGAAATATCACATCTCTTTCGTATGCTCAAGTAGCGTCCGCAAACAGACAAAATTCCTCGTATGTTGTAGCACTAATTAATATCGAACAAACCCGAAGTGCGTTTCTGGTTGAAATAAAATCTTTATTCAAGGAAATGCTCCAACAACGGACAGAAATGATAATATAATCAACACCATCGCGACTGCTCTTGTAAACAAGAAATGATTAGCAAAGACAATAAAAAATCAGTCACGTTATAAAATTTCGCTTTGGAATGCGATTACTACAGCATCGATTAGAACTCGAACTTTACTTAAAATCGAATGACATCGATATTACGTTAATCTCTGAAGCTCGCCTAACTGAAAAAAAAGTAACATTAGTATACCGAATTATAATTGCATCCGGATAAGAAAGCACGTGACTGCATAATTAAAGATAGAAATTTTTGACGATGCTATAGAAAACTATTAAAAAGACTACATTCAGGTCACTCGCATATAAAACAGGGTACTCTAAGGCGATAAATCTGGCAGCAGTATATATTGACCTCCCAAGTATATAAATCATCAAGAACTTGCTGAATTTATAAATAGGAAAACGATTTATTATAGGGCGAGACTACAATTCGAAACATACCCATTTGGCTTCTTGTTTGATAACTACTAACGGCAGACATTTGAAGATGGATAGTGACTCCGAAAAATGCGGCACAGTCTCAGGAAGCTTATCCATCTACAAACCATCTGATCGAAACAAAACACCGGACCTGTTAGACTTTTATATTATAAAAGCGATAGCAAACAATTTTATCGAAGTTACCAACGACTTAACTTCCTCGTCTTCTGATCTCACTCGATCGTTACGTTATCAATAAATGAACAAGTATGGCTGAATAAAGCAGCACTATGCACCAAAAACAAGAAATGGGACAAATACAAAAATTTGCCAGAAGAAAATAGAAAGCCTATCAGTCGGATTGAAAACAGAGACAGATCTGAACGATAGTGTTAACCTATTTTTTCTACTCAAACGGTATAAGCAGCCTACAGAAGTAGTCCATCGCAAGCTCATAAACCACTAAAAACTCAGGTCTTTCTTTTTTATGTAAAACGACAAATGGCAATCAAAATACGGTTGAGAAAACGCTGGATGCAGTCAAGAAGTCCAGCTGACAAGACGGTATTAAACAGGCAAAACTCAAAGAACTACTACAAAACCTTAAGGACATATCCTTCAATGAATTGATTTCTAATTTAACAGCATCAAAGGGAAGCAATTATTCATTACGGAAATAAAAAATAACCCACTAAAAATTGAAAATGGAAGTTAGGTTACAGACGATGCTACCAAAGCGGAGTTGTTTGGAGTACGTCAAAGACTTTTCAACCAGAAAGAACGAAATCTGCCATTGAGGATGATGTCCAAAATTATTTAAAAACCGGATCCATGTAAATCTGATACTAAAATAAAGATGTTTTCATTGAAGGAAATAAAAGTGGAAATAATGAAGTTAAATAATAATAAATGTCGCCAGGATATGATCTCATAACGGGTCAAATTCTGAAAGAACTTCCGCATAATGAAACTTATATCTTCAATGCAATTATACGAATACAATACGTCCCGGTATTATGGAAGTTCGCAAATGTGATTACAAAACAAAAACCAGGAAAGCTCCCTGAAAAATTTCCGTCCTTTTGGCCTATCTCACTTCTATCAATTTTGGCTAAACTGTTTGAAAAACTGTTAAAGGATTCAAAAATTCATCGATGAAAGTAAAATATGAATTCGGTTATAGAACTGGTCACTCAACAGTGCAGTAAGTTTACAGGCTCGTTAAACAAATCGAAACAGCTTTTGCGGAGAAGAAGGTTTGTTCAGCGGCCTTACCGGATATTCAGCAAGTGTTTGATAAAGTCTGGCACACTGGCCTACTATAGAAGTCCAGTCGATCCTTGTAATGAAGCAGGCCTGATGGATGAACGGAGTATGTCTGTCCCTTTTTTTAAAAACTCTATCTCAAAAGAGAAATTATTTCGTAGTCTAGATCATAATAAAGATACAACGGTAAGGATAGTATATCATACAAAATGATACAAAAGCTGCCGGAGGAAGCTGAAATTTGTTGTTATTTCTGAACAATTGCAGAATGCAGTCGCCAATTCTACTCTGGATGAAGCAGATACTCACATTGAGTATTATCCTAAATATATAACAGAGCTTATAAACCAGAAAAAAAGAGCGCGTGCTCTATGGCAAAGGAGCAGAATACCAGAAAATAAACACTAATTAAATATGCTAACCCGATGAGTTAAACGCGCATTACAAGAAATAAAGAATCATTTTCCAAATATGTATCTGCTCTAACACCAACCAAAAAATCTGATTACAACCTTCCAGTGAAACAAAATTTACCCTTGAAACAGAATGATGGACTGTGGGCTAGAAGTGAAAAGCAAAAGGCTGACGCGTTTGCTAAATATCTATTCTTCCAAATAAATAATATAACCACCAGTTCACCACTTCCCGATATACAACCAAATAATACAAAAATAAAAATGATCTCTCCTGCAGAGGTTAAAAAATACATTAAGCTCTTCAATAATAGGAAATCTCCTGGATTTGATATGATAACTGCTAGGATGCTAAAGGAATTACTAAAAAAATCAGTAATCTTGTTGACACACACATATATATATATATATATTTAACGCTATTATGATAACATCATATTTTCCATCTCAATGGAAGTTCTCACAAATTACTATGATCCTAAAACCGCGAAAGGGTAATACACAACCCTCATCGTACCGTCCAATCTCGCTGCTATCTATTTTTGCAAAACTACTTGAAAAGTTAATATCAGTCAGACTAACTAATATAATGGAAGAAAAGAAAGTTCTTCCAAAACACCAATTTGGTTTCAGGAATGCTCACTCTACAGAACAGCAGATCCATACAATTGTGGAAATAATTGAAGAAGATATTAAAAAAAAAAAAACCTATATAATGAAGCATTGTCTATAGATATTACAAAAGCATTTGACAGAATAATGAAGGTTTGTTATACAAAGTCAAAACAGTATTTCCTGAGCAGTATTATCAACTTATGAAATCGTATCTAGCAAACAGACAATTTCGTGTCAAATGCTGTGATGACTACTCTCATCCAATTAAATCCGAATTAAATCCGGTGTTCCTCAGGGAAGTGTACTGAGGCCACTACTGTACACCCTATATACAGTGGATCTTCCAAAACCGTGGGTAATGTCAAAGTGGCTACTTTTGCCGATGAACATTGCTCATTGCTCAAGACAAGAAGCCTGATGTGGCAGTTTCAGACAGAAAAGCTCGGACGCTGTTCTACAGTGGACTCAATCTTGGAAACTAGAAGTGAATCCTGATAAATGCACTCATATCTAATTCACCGATAGAACAGATCATAAAAATTACAGCCGATGCAGAATGTTACGCTTCGCTTATGTTTGCACGCCATGCGCTCCAGTCCCATTAATATCTTACAGGCAGGAGCTGCGAAGTTTTAACGGGCAGTGATAAAGTGAATAATGAAAAAAATAATAAAACCAAAATAGTAATTAGTAATGAATATAATCTTCTTATAGTTGATAAAATTCGGAATAGAAAAAGATAAAAGAATTATTTCGGTTTAATAAATTATGTAGGAATTCGTGCATATATAATAATATAAACACTTAATATAACATAGATTTAGCAATAAGAAATAATATTGAAGGGGCAGAGGACTAAAGTGCTGAAATGAAAAATTATAATTATATAGAAAAGTGCAGTTGTATCTGAAAAGAACAATCTGATGTGTGTGTAGTAGTCCCCTGCCAAGTGTACTTAATATGTAGGATGTTGACAGGATGAACTACATGGTCCCGTCATCGACCATGTATGTGCGTGTGTGTGCAAAGGTGAATTTGTGAGAATGCTTGATAGAAATTGGAACAATGAACTTAAAATATATTTATTGCTAACAAAATTTGTACATGTTCCATTATCCGAATGCAAATAAAATTATATAAAGAAAAATTCTTCGTAAACGAAACAAAATAAATCTTATAAAATAAATACATAAAATTTTTTACAAAGAAAAACAACACGATGTTAAAACAAAGTAAGTATATGGAATTACAATTATTTTCGTTTTTTAATAATATTCATACTTATAAAAATAAATGAACAAAAATCAGTATTCATAATAGAGAGGGAATTAAATTAATAGTTATAAAAAAAAAAATTAAATTAAATTATACAAAACGAAACTAGTGTAGGTGTGTAGTGTATATTGCGTGAGGAGTGCATGTGTAGGCAGTCAGTGAGAAGCATAGACCACGCTATTGTTGCGGTTTCACGTTTGAATTAAGTTTTAGAGAAAAATAATTTACTATTGTCCGGATTTAAACTTCTTACACATGGCAGACTCTATATAGAATAGGAGATTTTTGGAATTATGTTTATTAATGATCGTTGGTTCTGTGGACATAATTTTGAATTGAGACCGACGTTTGGAGAAGTAAGGACTCTTCAAATGATATATATATATCGAAATATTTTATTTTATCTATAATTAAACGATAAATCGTGGAAAATCTATTTCAATGACGCGTCTACTTTGTCGTTCACGCTACTACAGTGAGTAGAAACGAGTTATTCAAGAATATAAATATTTATAGAGCGAAAATACACTATCGCGAAATCCTTGATTTGAATTAATTTAATCGCATATCGAAAAAGAAATTTGAATCTCGATTACGTTGGGAAATGTTTCATTTTGAAAATTATAGTCCGGGATAAATTACGGTATTCTGAAAGTTTCAAGATATTGTATAGTAAATTTCAGAGGTAAGTTAAGTTCAAACAGAGGATTGGTCAGGTTACAGATAGGCCTGTATATATATAATATACACGCTTATGTATTTTGGCATATGCATCTAAATAGAAAGTACAAAAGTTATACACCGCGAACCCACTCACCCTACTATACATAAACCCCTACAGAAGCCTGTCTAATATTGAAATACGCTATTTATTTTCTTCGCTTCGCTCTTCACTTTATTACTATACTTCTTGAAGGTCTATCGTCCTTCCGCGCACTTAACAATCTGAAACTGCCTTTTTAGTTTTTTTTACTAATTCAAGGACGTTTCTTGTAATCCGCCACGAATTTTTGATTTTTTCTGGTTAGGTTTTTTTGCGGCTATTTTTTTTTTTTTTTAAATATTATTATAATTATTAAGTTATATGCGTCTGATATCAAGTTATACATAGCTGGTTTAGATCATACCTAACTAGTAGAAAGTACGTTGCCGAGATAAATTGTGTATAGAGCCAGTAGGTCAACATTTTAGAATGCTACAGGATAGTATATTAGGCCCCATTTTGTTTTTAATTTATATAAATGACTTGATATTTAATATTTGGTGGAATGATGTTTGGTTACACAAATTATACTGTTTTCGTACGTGTGTAATACTCGTTTTCCTTCTGTGTTGAAAGTGATGTAAATACCATCTGTGCAGGGTTAAATAAAAATAAGATAATTACAAATGTAAAAAAAATAAATATGCGATTTATACGTTACAACCTCGTTATCTTGAAAATTCTTTTAACATAACTGTCAATTTTTTTTTTTTTAATTTCAAGCAATGTTTTTCGTATAAACATTTAGTTCGATTGTATACATCATTGTACAAACCCAGTTATGACCTGTGTTCTGATGCACTGGTACAGAGCTGGGAGGTCGTAAATAAATTCTATACAATTACTGCAAAACACGTTTGTTGAATTCTATTTGCGATAGAAAATAATTTCGTTTAAAAAATCGTTCTATCGCCGTTTGAGAATTATATACGAAGTATGGTTACCGTAAAAATTACAAACTTTTTTTTCATACGCATTACACGGTGACCAAGCTCTGACTATACATATAAATTAGCCGTTTTAATAAATTTCACATATCGAATTCAAGTGATTTATATGGACGCCTATTTGCTCGACTCGCTGCCACTTTAATTAAAAATTTATCTTAAAAATTGTAACATTCACGTTAATATGCAACTTTGTCTCCGGACCGTAAAATAATGCTCGTCGTTGTACTAAATATGAAACATATAAGCATCCGGAAAAATATTTTAAGATAGATTCGATATATGCAGAGTTTCTCGCATTAATTAAGGATTTTGGATGTCGTTGGAACTGTTTGTTTACCAAAGTTAGAACATTGTCGTCGGATAATATCAATTTATGTGTTCATAAACTTAACCCTTTCAGTGTCACGCGTGAAATTTTGAACAGAAAATTATAATACAGGTTGTTTATTATATAACGCTGCTTTTTAGATGACTCTAGATGAATTTCAATGTTTTTTTACATGAACATAATTCGAATTGAAACGTTTCAAGGTCAACAACAAAATATATCATTTTGTTAATATTAAACTTGTACCATATAGTGAACATGGTGACTGAAAGGGTTAATAAGGATATATTATCTAAGCGAATGGGGGGGGGGAGGGTGCATGCTACGCACAGTAGGGAATGTCTTGTATACCTAAAACCAGTAGAAAACATTAAATTAAATAGAGTTTATGTCTGTTAGTTTAACTTACTTAAATGTTGATAATAATTTTGCGCGTCAACTACTTTTTTCTGCGGGGTTTTTCGACATAAACAATATGATTTCCGTATTATATCTGAATCATATTATCATCATTATTTTTCTGTTCATAATAAATATATATATATATCTTACATTAATAGTAGAATTTCTCTAATTATAAGAAAAAATTTGTTATATCATCTAATTTTTTTCTGATAAGAATATTATCTCAATTTGCTTTTTGATCGGTACGTTCTAGTAACCTCCTATTTTTCGCTAAATAAATCTAGAACAAGATATATTGATGTAATGGATCGAATTTTAATCCACAACGTAGCAATGGAAGACTTTCGAATTTCACGCTTTAAGAAACATTATGCCAACGACTCTAAAGAAAGGGTTTTCGTTTTTTTTAAAGAGCATACTTGTAGGTAACGATTTGATGTTCGAAAGTAATAATAAACCTACTTTTTCAAATCGTAACTGGGAAAGTGTTATATAGATTATCTAATAGTTTCCTCTAGTATAGCTAATTCTATCTCCTTCAATTTTTACGATTTCGACCTAACATCATTACAAACATATAACATCAGAATTACATTTAAATTAGATAATAGAGGGGTTTGTGAGTAAACAAAAGGGGCAAAAAACCGGGGGGTTTGGTACGTTGGAGAAGATGGTCATGAGAGAGTGATATGTGACCAAGGCGGAGCCTGTTGTGTGCTATGTACTTGGAATGGGTTAAATTGGCAGGTGGTTCACAGAAGCCTACATTGGATTTGATTGCAAGAAGGAAGTTATGGTGGTATGAATTCCACTTCTAGTTTCCAATTTGCGTTGGAAGAAGTATTTGAGGGTTGGGTTTAGTAGTGGGGCGACGGGGCTTTATAGGTTGTAGGGGAACATCTATCCACTACTTCATTAAAAAAAAATCCCCCTTATTACCTGAAACCCACAAGGGGGATACTGGATACTGCTGTGGCATCGTTACGTTCTGAGATTTACACCGTATATTACACCTCCGTATAATCTCATTCTCCATTTGGATAATCTTCAATTATTCACCCATATAAAACAACATTTCTAGAGAAGTCAGCATCTTCGATTAAAGTATAAATAGACCCCAGAGTATCATATTGGGTAAACGTATCCTTATTTAATTAAATATATTATATATATAAATAAAATAATGAATAAATTTATGGTAGTTATATTGCAGGCTAGAGTTACTCGCATTGTGTAAGAAAAGGCAACATGTTAACTAGATAGGTAGTATGTTACCCAAATCGGCTGTATATACTCTATACTAATATTTAAAACTGTAGTGTCTGTCTGCGATTTGCGAATAATTATTTTCATTATAATCACGCCATTCGGCTATTTTTATCATACATCGTCTGTCTGTCTGTCTGTTCCGATTTAACTCGAAAACTATTAAAGCAATAACGATGAAATTTATAATTTATATTATCGGAATTGTTCTAAGCTTTGTTTCACACGTTAATATCATAAATAGGACAGAAATTATAATAATTTAAAGTTTTAAAATATCGCTGTCTTTTTTTAACTTTTTGATATATTAGTAACTATAGTTTATATATATCCGTTTCTATACCAATATATATAAAACTGTAGTGTTTGCGATTTGCGAATATTTTCATTGTAATCATCGCATTTAGGAGTCTAAAATTATTCTAATTTCTGTCCTATTTGTGATGAAATAAAAAGCTAAAAGAAAATAATTATACAGACGATGCCGTGGGTAACTTCCAGTCGCTGTATATATCCGGCGCTTATAATTACGAAACGAATCGTCTAGTCTGACAGACGTTAATAATAATCGGTTCGATATCGACGTCGATATCCAAGTCGTCGTTCAGTAAGAATTTTCACGCTTTTCTAACTAGCTGATTAGGTTAAACAAGCTTCGACGCTATTTCCAATCGTGTCTATCTTTCTTTACGTAATTGTTCTGCAGCTTCACCACTGATCGCTTTCGCCGGTTCGCGGCGAAGACGGCTTACGTCAAACTGTCATAATAAGATTAATGCATTCGACGTTCGTGTACGAAATCGTCGCGGTTTACCTTTCTTGTATATACCGAATGGGTAGCTATACACATGCACACATGCACGCGCATATATAATTACGCCAACTTCGTTACCGTCGAGATTTCAGTTTTATTTTTTGCCTTCAACTACTACTACTCAGTCGACATTAAACTTTAGCTTGTTTTTGACTTAACCTTCCGATACGGATAGCGGTGCTATACGGTATTTTTTCTCCACTTTCGACTATAACCTTTTTTTTACTTTCTTCCTAAGGGTTAATTTACTTTCTTCGAGCCCTGTTCGTTCTTTCTCCTTCTATTTCTTGCGCATTTCGATCTATCTTTATTTAACCAGACCTAGTAATTTTTTTTTCTTTTTTCCAATTTTTTTTTTTTTTTTTTTTTTTTTTGTTGCTTTTTAGGTGAAAATGTCTATTGCAAAAATCAACCTACTAGTACTAGGGACGACAGGAGCAGCGTTAGTAGGCAAAGGACCGGCTCTTTACATAGTAAACACAGAGTAACTACGTTTATTCGTTGAAAGTTTGTACAAGCGGTGATACTAAACAAACAGCCTCCCTTAGTTTAGTTAAAAACTTATTATTGAAATTACCTTATTATTATTATTTCTACGAGATGTAATCGCTAACGCTAGCGTAAAGACGATAACTTTAACTGACGAAAAGTGTATAATAATTTTCTATTATATTATATAATTCGCGCGAATTAAATTACGTACGTTCTCATTTCGCATAAAATACAGGGTGGCCCGGAGAAGACGGGCGTTTTTTTTTTTTTTTTTTTTTTGTTTTTTAACAGCGCATTTGGTAACACTGGCTACAACGCAAACCGCGTGCTCCGCGTTTAGTGTACACACGAGACATTCGTTTTTACCCGAGTTATCACGGCGCGCTACAACGAGAAGGATTTTGCGTGGAACGTTATTTTCGGCGTGAATCGATCACGACAGTGCCAAAAAAGAATTCAAAGTTACGCGATTATTTTTTGGGGGAGGGCGATACTTCAACAGTCGCGTTTACGAAACACGTCCACGAGATCTGAAAGAGCTGAAAAAATGGATTTCCCAAAAATTCGGCGATCAATGCTCGAAATGTGTTTAAAAATGTTGTAAAAAGACTGAATAAACGTATCGGATCGATTTATTATTTTTTCTTTTTAAATTCGTCAATATTATAAGGAAATTGGAAACGGGGGAAAAAAATAAATCGAAAATCCATCCGTCTAGGCTGCTAATAAGATCACGATTGAAAACCGAATCAGAGATTTCAATCCGCGATATTAACACAGACTCATCCTCAGCAATTCTGGTTATCTCTAATTATCGTTGCTTTCGTCAACATCCAATAGCTAAGATGATCATCAAGTTATCGTTGTCAATAGAACCGATACATCGGCCGATAAGGGTTTGAATTACTGGCCACAACGATATGACAGACAGGGCTGGCAAACGAGCAGCAACCATACTTCCGCATCCAAATTTTCTCATTCCGCGTGTAGACCTTTTAAAATTAATATCCTATCAATTAAACCATAACTGACTGCATTAATTATCAATAAATTAAGATCGATAAAACTAGACACCGCGCATTTCATTACCTCTTTTGACTTAAGGCGGAAAGCTGAAATACTAAACACTTGATCGTCATACAGCTATCACTCATAGTTACCCGATTCAGAGCTCCTTGCGCACTATGTTAGCTCTGCCAACGACATTGAATGAATTACCGAATTCAAGACCAGATTATGAATATCGTGTTCTTCGATTCATCCAATTATCCGGCCTTTAACTTCTAATCTAAATCCTCTCATCCGTATATACGGCCTTGCAGCAGTGTATGACACGTTAAGGGGGGGGGGAAAGAAGAAGCAGAAGATACTGATAAAATTTAATAATATGTCGGATTAGAATTAGTTTCGTTTCGATAGTCGTGCGTTTATACATTCGGTTTTGAATTTTCAAAAATTTGAACGTAAAAATTACTAACAATTTCTCTCGTTCGAGAGATGCACTGTGTACCGCACGTTATTATCGCAATTATTTCCTCCTAATCAGTCGATTTCCAAGAAAATGTTTATATATATATATATATATATATATATATATATATATATATATATATACATACTAGAAATTACCCACGTCTTCGCCTGTGTAATTATTTTCGTTAATACAATATCGCGTCTCTTTTTTTTAACATATATATATATATATAAATCAAAAAATCATGATAACGAAAAAACGGGCGCCAAGATAAATAAAGGAGTCAGACAAGGTTGCTGCCTGTCACCAATGTCATTCAACATTTATATGGAAAAAGCAACGAGGTGCTTCTCTAATATTCATAATGGAGGAATAAAAATAAATGGAGTAACGTACAAGACAATTAGATATGCGGATGATATAGCGTTGGTTGCGGATTCCGAAGCAAAATTGCAGAAATCAGTTAACGATCTAAACAGATTACTAAACATCAAATGCTTGATGAAAATAAATGAAAATAAAACGAAAGTATTAAGATGCGATAAAAAAAGAAGAAAAACGGACGAAGATAATAATAAATGGAAAAATGATACAACAAGTAAATTTTTTTGAATACCTAGGCAGCCTAATATGAAACGATGGCGGATCAGAACGGGAAATAAGGAGACGAATAGCACAAGCTAAGAACGCTTTCGGCCAAAAAATGGGCCTCCTCTCATCTCGGAATATAGCCACTAGAAAACAGTTTATTAAAAGTTTCATTTGGAGTATTGCACTTTACGGATGTGAAGCATGGACGCCGTTTAAGAAAGAAAAATGCAAGCTAGAGGCGTTTGAAATGTGGTGTTGGCGACGCATGCTGAAAATAAAATGGACAGATAAAATACACCGAACCGCGAAGTACTGTCCGGAATTAATGAAAAAAAGAGAAATACTAAAGACAATAGAAAGAAGAAGAAATTCCACAATTGGACATATTATACGTCATTCAACATGGATTACTGACGTATTAGAAGGAAAAACAAACATCCAAAGAGGAAGACCTCGAAGGAGGTTCATGGATGAAATTAAGGGAAGAAGGCCGTACGCGGAAATTAAATAGCCAGAGCACGAAAAGATCTTGCACGCTGTCGTGTTACCCACCAACCCTCAGGTTGAGGAGAAGATATATATTATATATATATATATATATATAAAATATATATAATAATATATACATATATATATATATGTCCGTTATTTCGACTACGCCCGAATCGTGGTTTCTATTGCGTATGTCGCTAGTTAGGGCACATTCGAACGAGAAAACGTGTTCAATTTTGAACGATTTGACAGAGATATCGCTGCCTCCAACTTTTTTAAAACTTTAAATTATTGTAATTTCTGTCATATTTAAAAGCTTAAAACGAATCCGATAATATAGGCTATAAACTGTGCGGCGAATCATTATTGCAATCAGAACAGACAGACAGACAGAGAAAATTTAAAGAATAGATTTGATTTTCTATATATATATATACAATTTATCCGTCGAATTCCTCACTGGTGTGACGTTTTGGAGATACTTGCAATCTCCATTTTCAAACCCAACTCTATCTCCGAAGCATCACCAGTGACTAATTCTGACGTGGTTTCCATAGAAAAAATTCAGACGAATGGGTGACGGCAATTATGAAAATTTTCAATTCTTTTATGTTAAATTATTGTTGTAATTTTTTAAAATTTCCTTTTTCGTTATGTTACACTTTTTAATAGAAAATCAGGGTTAACATTTTTCGCTATGTCCGATTTAAAGTTTTCATCATTATTAATATATATTGTGTAGGTGCCTCTAACCTAAGTTGTGGTACACAGCACCTAAAAGAAATACTTGTGTGTGTGTGTTGTATACTTTTTTTGGTTTTTTACTGTAAGCGGGTGGGATCCCATATCTCCGGATATTTTCTAAAATTGATAAGTAATGAATATATACGAGATACAGCATCTACGTAGCCTCGAGGTGAAACTTTCTCATTATAATATACAGCAAACAAGAGCAATATGCCCGTTCAAAGGGCTAGCGAAAGATTTACTACATTACGGTTCTTATTAGGAACGTAGAAAGATATGTTCCTCTTTCTTCATCATCTTCTTCTTTGAACACCTTTATTACTACTACTACTACTACTAGTACAATTACTTGTCTACTATTACTGCTAGTATTATTATCGATACGGCTACTACTATTGTTACTCTTACTTGCCTAAACGAGACGAAAACAACAGCAATAACAATATTAACAACAGGGACCGACCGGTCAAAGAGAATAATGAGATTGAACGAAGATCGTAGACCGGCGGTCGGTAAGAGAAAATAAGTAAAATAAGCCGCATAATACGGATTAGAAAAGCGCGGATCTCTTAGTCGGCGTTGTTCGCGCTAGAACTAATTAGCCTTCTCTAAGAAACAAATTCTAAGACATCGACAATAAGGAAACAAGCGGGCAATATCCGCGCATTCAGTCGATTCTTAGAAAAGGCTGCGAGTAGAAATTCTATTATTATTATTATTATTATTCATATTATTATTATTCATGTTATTATTATTCATATTATTATTATTATATACCCAACTATAACCGTGCGTGGATATTTAATTTTATACTGAACACTTGTCGGCCTTAGTGTATTTATCTTCTTCTCTTGTAAGGTCTTCGTCGTCAACCGATTTCAGTAGTTTAGCCGTTTTATTCGGATAAAGAAGAGATTGTTTTCTACTGGCTTTATCCAACTCTTCTACCATAGTCGCTCGCCGGATATCATATATATATATATATATATATATATATATATATATATAATAGGTTCGTTGTGTTATTGTTCTAGAATGTTGCGAAGTTGTTGCCTGCCATCGTAATCGAAGAAGAAGAAAGCCGTTTCGTGTATTGTCTTCAAAATCCTTTATGCTCTGTTTTACTCTTAACATTATTATTATTATTATGATTATTATTATTATGGAAACAGTAACAATAACGGACGATCAACGAACTGTAGCTCTAGCCTTCAAAGTGTTAGCAGTAGCGACGCAATTCTTCGGTTTTACACTTTTCTTGCCTTAAAATCGGCCCCGTACCCGGCAACATTCGTATCGTAGTTCTAATATTTACGGTAGGTACCGCGAGACTGCATACAATCACTGTAAAGTAAACTGACGATGTACAGTGCACTTGTATTATAAAATTACGTATACGTATATATATATATATATATATGTGTGTACATAAAGATTTCTATATTGTCGTTCTGGCTAGCTTTGCGGTTATGCGACGCTGATTATATTGAAGGCTTTTTTCATTATCACCATCACTATTTATTCCGTTTTAAGCTTTTATTATTCGATAAAGTTTCGTCGTCGTCCAAGTTGATGCTTTTATTATTATTATGATTGCTATTATTATTATTATTGTATCGAAGATGGTCGTAATTAATAACTTATTACAGTCTCCCTTCAACCGGAAATTCATTCACTAGGTTCGCACGAACTATTAAGTCGAGGAACACGACTGTATTAAGTTTTAACTGTAACTTCTCTCTTGACGACGGTGTAATAATCTTTATTTCGTTATATAGTATTGAAAACGCAGGATCGAATTAGCGAACAGCCTAAATTTTTCACTTATATAAAAGTTGATTAAAAGTGCTTGCTGGCGGTTTAACGGAAGAAATCGAAGGATAAATTAGCAAATCTGTCATTATCACGGTTAAGGAACGTATTGAAGAGGGCCCTAGATCGAATATACACCGGAAATCTATATCTCATATACGAGTCCATGTTTTGAAGAAGTGCAATTTTAAAATATATATATATATATATAAATACAGTACATCCACTATTGTAAATGATTAAAGACTAAATAGATACGATCCTTAGCCGATAAAATAGTTTACTTCGTGTGGATATTCAGTCACCGTAGAATAAAATTAAATGAAAAAGCCGATAATGCAGTAAAATCATCGATCGTTAGACACAGCACATATAATTTTTTTTCCTCATTAAAATATTTACTGCGAGCTGACCAACCGATAAGATCATTTATTAATATTTAGGAGAGGAGCATAACAGGAAGGGTATAGTACCCACTGGTACACACCCGATTTTTTTTTTAATTTTTTTTAAATCTTTTTTTTAATTTTTTTTTTTTTTAATTTTTTTTTTTAATTTTGTCGCATACCAACTTGGTCATCAACGCAATGGATAGATTTATTCTATTCTGTGATCGAGTAACGGCACATCCCAATCGATGAAGCTCCTTAGTTACATATCTTTACTTGTTACGCAACTTTACTACTAATATTACTTTATTATTATTAATACTATTATCATTATTATTAAGTTATAAGTGAATATCGGCATTGTTTTTTTTTTTTTCAGTCTTCCGGACGGATTGTGTCAAAGAGATGCATTTATGCCGACGACCTTGCAATATTTATCTCGGTTCCTTATGTCAGTCTTGGTGAAGATTCCTTACAAGATGCTATAAATAAGCCGACTTCCTGGTCCCTAAAACATGGAACGGAATTTTCTCCTTCTAAAACTTCCGCAGTTCACTTTCGTCGAATACGAAACTGCCAACATAGACTTAATGTTTACTTGAATAAGGCATTAAATCTTCAAACGTCGTTAAACATCTTAGGATAATTTTTGATAACAAGCTAACTTGGAACCCTCATGTAGCGCATATTAAATCGGAATGCACTTCCAGACTTAACATGATCAAAATGATCTCGCACTCAAAATTTCGATCAGATCGTTCAACTCTGTTAAAAACATACCATGCTGTTATAAAACCTAAAATTGTCTATGGCGTCGAAATCTACAGTTCCGCTATTAAAAAAGTCCTTTCACCCCTTAACACAATCCATCACATAGCAATTCGACTAGCCATCGGTGCGTTCCCAAAGTTTGCAGCATCATATGCGAAGCTGGAGAACTCCCTCTTGATCTACATAGGCAGCGTTCTCTACTTCTCTCCTTCATTCACTTCTCCTCAAATCCTAATCTTCCTTCCCACTCCTTAACCTAATCTTCCCCCTCAATTCTTACTTTTGCTAAACAAATAGAAAATATCCTGTCCTCTCTTCAAATCTACCTTCCCCCAGTTTTTCCTTCCGCCCTTAACATCATTCCTTGGAGTGAGCACACTATTCCAATAGACCTCGGTCTCACCAAATTTTCAAAGAATCATACTCCTAAACATGTAATAAAAGCAGCTTACCCAGAAATGATTTCACGGTATCCATCTCATAGCTTATACTTCACCAATGGCTCTAAAAACAAAACTGGTGTAGGAGGCGATTTCGTTTCCTTCCAGGACTCTATAGTTCGTTTTTCCACCCCATTGCTCAATACTATCGGCGAAATTATATGCCATCAAAATGGCGATAATGGATATTTCAAACATTGTCGTTGACCAGTCGTTCTTAATATGCACGGACTCTCTTTTATCATTACAATGCCTTAGTGATCTTCATGATCCTAAATTACACCCCCCCCTGGCTAAAGAAATTTGTCATTTGATCATAACTTTTAGTAAACACGTAGTTCTCACATGGATTCGCATGTTGATATACAAGGAAATGATCAAGCGGATAGTGCAGCAAGAGAAGGCTCATTGATTCAACCATTCCCGCTCCTGCCTACACCAATGAAAGATCTCCAGACTTTTATAAAATCTTCAGTGTGTAAATCATGGAACCTCCAGTGGTCTGTACTTCTACTCACCAACAAACTGCGATCATTTCGGGACGCAACATGTCTCCGGATTCCATCTCACTCGGCAAACAGAAGAGATGATGCTCGTCTGCGCCTAGGTCATACTAATATCTCACACAACTATATCCTACAAAATCTTCCTCCTCCTCTTTGTTCAACCTGTAATGTCCTCATTACCGTCGAACATATTCTCCTTGAATGTGTGCAATTCAACTCCCAACGTTCTATCCTCGACAAACCGCTCAGCCTCCTAAACATTCTTTCCTACACGCAAGACGCTTCCAATAGTTTGTTAAATTTTCTTAAATCCTCCGATTTATATAATCTAATTTAACAATCCGTTCTTCCAATTTATTCGTTCAACTTTCTACTGATTCTCACTAACCCTACGTTCTCTCCTTTCCCGTGCCTCTGGCCTATATATATATATATATATATATATATATATATATATATATATATATATATATATATATATATATATATTGTTTATAATATGCCTTAGGCAGGAACGGCTGTATTTGTAGTAAATTATGTAATTTTCGAATGATGTACCTCCAAATCTTGAGAGTAACTCGCCGACTACTCTTTTAGATTGTCTTTCATTGTGTATACATGAACGTCTTAAATATGTCTACATCCTAAAGAAGAGTATGTCCTGACTATTTTCCTTTCTACGAATTCGGACTAATCAATTTTATCCTCTCGGTAATACTCCCTGCTATATCGGAAAGGAAAGTCGGATTTATTAATTCCACATCCGAGTGTCGGATATCTCGCTTTAAAGCGACAAATTTATTTCCGATCGTCATTACTCTCTGTGGAGGAAATTGGAAAATAAATATTTTTATCTTGCCGGGGGTATCTAGCTAAAATATTACTACGCACTCTATTCCTATTCCTCGCCTGTACGGTACTTCTCTAATTGATATATATATATATCTTATACGTATCATATATATGAATATATATATATATATATATATATATATATATATATATATATTTAAAAATAATCTTTAATGGATATAAGGGAGGAAAACGATGATGTGACGATTTAAAACACGATTTTCTCGTATCGAGTGCGTATAAGAATGATGAAGAACGCTTATAAAAGGACTATTTCCCGTAACGATATAAAATATTTATAATTTTTTCCGAAATAATCGAGGGTAGTTCGTATGTAAGCTATACACTAACCGATAAAGTGCCGTTATTCGTAATGCTACTATCGATATACTTGCTAGAAACGAAATATAGATACCAATAAAAGTTTTATATATATATATATATATATATATATATATATATATATATATATATATATATATATATATATATATAACGACAGTATTAGTAATAGTTGTAACGAGTATTATTAGTAGTATAATAATATAGTATAATGCAGTATACGATGGGTAATAGTAGTCTAGTAGTAGCAATGGTTCGGATAGAAAAGTCAAAGGCCACAAACGTTCTGTCGAATAGAAATAAAATAAAATAATATAATATATATATATATAAAAAAAAATATGACCCGTATGATTTACTACTAAAGCTCGCGGCAAGGGCAACATCCGCCAAAGCAGAGATATACTCCGTTTTTTCTAAGAAAGAATCGTTCTTTCCTGTCACCAATATACATCTTTTCTCTTTCTGCTCCACGTACTTACACGCATTAAGGCGACGGAAATGAAGATGATCGCTATCAGACTAATACAAAGAAGAGAGAGTTGTTCTCCTATATTATATACATACGGATGTGTGTATGTATAAAGGGGTAGGTAGCAATGAAAGAATGAAGAAATTTTGAAGCTGCTAAGGAAATAGGATAAGTGAATGAGCCGATATATATATATATATATATATATATATATATATATATATATATATAGTGAGTCGGTAAAGCTTCTAAATAAAAATAAAACGGACGATAAAAAAAAAAGCCGAATACACTATAGATTGCAGGAAAGTAGCGGCTCAAGAAATCCACTACTGTCGGAAGTCTTATAAAAAGCGTAGAGCTTTAGTCTATGGGATCACTGGTTCAAGTCTCGCCGAAAGTTATAAACCCCGGTATACTAGCTCGCGGACGAATTCTAAATTCCGTTTCGGTAAATTTTCGACGACTCCCAGTTTTTCCCTATATTTTTCGCGAGACGTTGATGTCTCTCAACAACGACCACACCCGTATACCAAACAATCAGCCACGATAATAGCTGGATAGACGAACCCGGTGTATATACGTATATAAATATATATATATATAATATTCTTATACGTATTAACGAGAAAGCTTGGAAAAGCAATTCCTAAATCTTGCGAAAAATTTAATGCGACCTTCACGATTTCCTTCCGTATTCCAACTCCACCAACTAACTCCATCACCTTGGTAGCAAATCTTCTAGTCGTCGTAGTTAATATCCTCTTGCACCTCGCGATTTTGTATATATATATATATATTTTTTTTTTTTTGAGTTTTATTTAGAATACGTATACGGAATATTTTTTAATGATTTATTATTACAAATGGAGAGAGTTGAGACTTTTCGCTAAGTTTACATCACTGTTTTTTTTTTTTTTTTTTTATAGGCTGATGTTTCCTATTCGTAAATTTATTTTTTCTAAGACCAATTTCTTTTAGTAGTTAATAAAAAATAAATATAAAACCTCATTGGCGAATTTTCAATTTTATTTCGAAATACAGATATTAAGTCGTCAAGTATACGGTACGCATGCACCCGTACCCACATACGTATAACATACCCATGTATATATATATATATATATATATATATATATATGTACATATATGTCAATGTAATATACATAAATGTATGTATTATACGCTAATATCCATAATCACATTTGAAAATTAATTTAAACAAAAAAAAAATCTCCGCTATCATAGCAAACGCGTGTATATATAAATTTTTGAATGTTAGCCACAATTACTTGATTTTATACAATATTTATATGCGTCTCTACCACCGTGTGATTTTTTTTCATTATAGAATTTTTCATTACATGAAAACTAAATCGTCAAAATGACGTCATAGCGACCAGATTTCACCACTTTCTTCACAAATATATCTTAATCGAAACGTGAAAACTACTTCTAACACTTTATGCGTCTGTATGTATAAATTTTTGAATATTTTTTTACCACCGCAATCCTTTGATATATATATATATATATTTCCACCTGTACATACGTATCACAAACGTGCGATATAAGGCACGTACAGGATGCAGTTTAGGAGAAGTCTAATTTATTAAATTTGTAACATATCATTAAATAATTCTGTCTCGAATCGACAAGAGTTTATTAATAATTTTGATTCTTTTACATTGTTTAATTTAATTTAATTTAATTTAATTTAATTTTATATACGCGAAAAATACTCTCGGTCGTTCTTTTATTTATTACGAATTTATTTTTGATTTACGACTTGATCTTTTTTTTCACTTTATTATACGTCGTTACATACCGTGATATCCGGTTAAAATGATCCAGTCGTAGTTACGACAATTTATTACGAATTTAGCCAGATTACAAGTATTATTTATTTAAAAAATCAATTTCACTGTCAGATTGTTTTAATTAATACTGTTCTTCATTTCGTTTAGTTTTTGCGAATTGTAATCTTAAATTAATATATTTCGTTTCTTTTTGTATTTTTTTTTTTTTTTTTATTATTTTTAAATATTCACTTGACAACGGTCTAACAGCTGAAAAGCTTCGTGTGATTTTTTATAAAGAGGAAACAATTTTAGTGATTTTAACTTGTTTTTTTGTTGTTGTTGTAAAACTTATTGCTCGCCCTACGCAGTAGTGTGTTAGGATTTTGCCTGTTTTTAATTTTAATAACTTACCTAAGAGCCGGATAAAAAAAACTAACAAACGTTAAGTTTAAACTTTTACTTAAAGTGTATTAACACCGTCTAGACAAAAAGAGATATTCTCTCTTCAAGACGACGTCAATTTCCGTTAGCGGAAGTTACACCGTCAATTCGGCGGTAAAAACAAGTTTCTTATTTAGTATACAGGTTTAACGTTTAATAGCAAGAAAACCGGACATTAACGAAAATAACGTAATTAAAACTAGAGAATCGTGACGCGATTATAAGACCCGTAAAATACTTAGAATGTTAAACGACGGAATCTTTCTCAAGACATCCTTCTAAACACTACAATTTAGATTAGAGATAGATTTCGATATATCTGAGATTTTCCAAAGATCGAGTTGAGAATACTATTGTCGAATCACGCTATTGGAGAAAGTTCGATGTTTACTGGCGGCATAATAGATATTAGATATTGGTCAAATAAAAGTCTACCTCCTCTTCTCTGCAGCCATAATAAATGGGAAAAAATTGAAATCATCCAAAATGTTTCTTATCCCTTCTACCGTTTCTACTTTCAGGATTTATTTTTCTTGCTAGACGTTGATTTAATTACCTTCGATAATAATATTGCTAAAACTATCCCTTCTGCAGTTAACAACGCTGCATTTACGCAAGCAATCAATGAAAAATTCAGCCACTATGAAATTATTTTTACAGATGAGTCGGTCGATAAAATACGGGAAAATTATACCTCTGCTTTATATTACCCGAAAAAAGCCATATCGAAAGTATACAGATTATCAGGAGCCTCCTCATTTGTCGTAGAATTGTTTGCCATTTACAAAGCCTTAGTCAAAGATATGAGGGAAAAGAATATTCTAATAATATCCGATTCCTCAAGTGTCTTATTACAATTATCTAAGTTCCCACAACCTAAAATATCCAAGTTAGAATTTTGATGTCAGACATCGGGTTATTCAGCTTTACAATCGTGGATCTAGAGTAAAGTTTAAGTGGGTCCCTTCTCATTGTGGTATTACTGGAAATGAGGTGGTCGATGAATTGACGCGTTATAATCTATCGAGTGTCCCTTACGAGAATATTAAACGGAATTGGACTAATATTTTACCAAAGATTAAACAATCTGTACTAATTGATTTCCAACAGTACTACATCGCCGAAAGTCGAAATAAAGGGAAAAAATACTTCGCCTTGATGCATACAGTTCCCAGTAAACCATGGTTTCAATTACATAAAAACATTTCGAATGATTATATATCAACTTTATTTAGATTGCGTACTGGTCATAATTTCTCCCCCTAACACCTAGGTAAATTGTGCATAATTTCTGATGGTGCATGTGATGTGTGCCGTGTTGACAATTGTATCGAGCATCAAATTTGGATTTGTTTCGAAAACATAGATATGAGATGTTGTTTAGTGTTGTACAAAAATGGCACACATTACCCGTGAGTATTGAATTGATTATTTCCAACCCACTGTCTTCTGTCTCCGTCAGTTTATATAACTTTATGGCATTGAGATTTAAAATAGATTAACACTGGATAAAGGATTAAACTGACCAATTGGCGCAAGCTGGGCCAAAAAAAAAAAAAAAAAAAAAAAAATGAAATTATAATAGGTATAGAGCGGCCTTTTTTTTTTTACCACAATCGAAACATCCTTAAGATGTTCCCCGCATATCGTCAGCTCATAATTTTTACCGAAATGTGTGCTATATACGAGACTGTTTCTTATATTAGATTATGCAGAAATAAAAATAACCTTCAATACCAGGTCGACTCGCGACAAGGGCGGAGTAAACTCCTAACACCTTATCCGTTTAAAAAAAAAAAAAAATAGTTTAAATATTCTGACCCCCGCATTGCGAGGTGTAACAGATATTAGGCTGATAAGAACAGATACTGCAATTTGATCTTAGCTAACAGGGCGAGAAAATTAAATTTTAAGTTCAACTTGTTTTATACTCTTAATTTGCTAAGTTTTTTTTTTTTTTTTTTTTTTTTTTTTTTAATGGGGATGCCTTTACAGCTTACCCAACGTGGAGCCGTATTACACTAAGGTACCTAATGAATTTACTTGTAGTTGTAAAAATGAAATTGTTGAAATAAATTTTTATTGTTGTTATTGTTAAAAATATCCTAATGCGCGCTGACTCTCTGCGTGTTCTTTTACAACTGTCTTAGAATCCCCGGAATTTGCAATCAGTGTAACCTTCAACTAGACAATGGATTTGACAACTTCACGAACGTTGCAACTAAGGTAAAATTTAAGTGGATCACAAAATCGGACCTAACTTCGGCCCCCCCCTTGAAATGTTTCGACGTTCCTTTCAATCATATTTCGATTGCAAAAAACTTGTAAAACGTAAAAAATTCGCTACTATTCAAGAAAACAATTCTAAAAGAGCTTTGTGTTAAACACGGGTATCTCATCCATAAAGATTTTGTCCGTATATTTGTCATATTAAGAAATAGTCATAAATGTACAATCTTGCTAAGTTAGGAATCGTCAAAAGTGGACCGTGTGAGGTATGTAATATTAAAAGTAGTATCGAACATCAGATTCCTACTCCAAATTCAATAACGAAGAGATAGCTTTCGGTTTGAACATCTATTGAGAAGGAATACGCTACCGATTGAACAGCTTATTGCGGGTTCCTATCATCACGGATGATGCGTGTAAATTTATATATAATTTCATTAAAGCCGATAATATACATTTATAATCCGAACAGTCCGCTTAAACTGACCAAAAGGTAAAAGCTGGGCTCAATATATATATATATATATATATATATATATATATATATATATATATATATATATATATATATATTATATATAATATATATACGGAACGTAATAATACGATCGAATAATTATTTATATTTGTTTTAATTTTTTTTTTATTTACTTTAATTTTAGATCGTTAATAACGTTACATCATTTTAATTGTACAACATATTCCGACGAAATAATACGATCGAATAACTATTCGAAATTTAACAAAAAAATTTTGTTTACTTTATAGATTGTTAATAACGCTACATTTTAAAATTGTATGAAATTATGTAGGTGTGTAGAACTCGTCGAATTTCTTATTATCTGTACTTTCCGTAAAATTTTGGTTTTGAATTTTCTATCTAAAAAATTATTATTATTTAAACTGTCGCGGTTTGTTTTTTAAAATTGTAAACATATTTATTTCACTATTTATTTCCGTTAACTTTAATTTATATCGAAAAAGTACGCGTCCAATTGCCATGCGGCCTAGAACACGCACTTCTACACGGAAGGTACTGAGTTCGAATATAGTCGACGCTACGAACATTATTATCGGAAAATGAGAATATAAATAATAATCCTAATATTTTTATGGCGCGAAAGGCGATGGCAAAGCGTTATATGCACGCTAGTAATAATATACTTAGTATACTTTAAAAACACGCGGGGGGGGGCTGCATTATTACTTTGTGGCAACAGATTACACCTGGGTGCGTGTATCCGACTACGCTAACACGTATAGAAATAGCGGTAAATAGAGAGTACCTTGGACATACACTAATCACCCACTCGTACCTGCTTGGTAGCCAGCCATGTATGCGATGAATGCAAAGCACCATTAACCGTCAGTTACATATATTTAAGACCTGCCAAAAATAAGCTCAATATCGTACTAAGAAGATAAGCTCAGCCAACGCGGATGTCTACAACTTGGAAATTCTCTTCCTTATCGAGACTAATATTATTAATCGTTTCTAGTTAAATGTATTTCAATTAATGATCATGTACATCTAGTAATAGCCACGAGGCATTATAAAAAAAAAAAAAAAAAAAATCCGCGATAGGGATGATAACGATTGTAACCCATTTCAGTCGCAGTGTCCTTTAGACACAGCGTATAAACAACGGTGGGGATGACGAGGTGAAATAAAACGTATCTGATGAGATAATTACTATTGTTTCAAGGACAGATTTTTTTTGTTGAGGTGGGGGGGATTACATACAGTTTATCCATATCTGCATATTATGTAGTGAATAAGAAAGGGCTACTTATAAATTAGGCAGATTAAGAAGTAATGTAGGTATGAGTAAAATTAAATAATGATACCAGAATCTAAAATATAGAAGTAGAGGGCCGTATATACTTCCGCATTTTGAATAAGAGAAATGCAATATTTATAGGAAACGAAACTTTAAGACTGCGAAGTGCTTGATAAAATGCAACACGAAAATTACTATGATGGGAACACTCGAGGATAACATGGTCCGCATCGGCCACTAAATGGTTATCCGTAGGATGAGGAGGACTAATACGAAGCGGGAAGGCGACTACTGCCCAGTCTCAGTCGACAAACGGTAGTAATAAAATCCCGCAATTTGATCGTTCCAACTTTAATAGTGTAGAACAATGGATTAGAATATATGTCGGGTTGAATGGATTTATAATGCCCGCGGTAAAAGGATCGGACCATAAATTTTTCCAGTATTCCTTATGCGCATATTTAATGTGCGATAGGAGATATATAAGAGGAGTATAAAACAAACAAGTCCCTAATGTAACCGTCGGAGTGACTAAATGATCACCTGGATTATTGCCTTCCGCTCTGCCCGGGGATCCAAACAAATTTAACTCTCACATCGAGCGAGTTTAAACGGCATATGTAATTAGAAATTTTAAGAGTTGAAATTCGGAATTAAGGAATTAAGGCGTTATTAATTAAGCGGAATCGATTAATTCTTATCGTCTTACGAGAGTATATTATCGGCTTTTTAATCGATATTTCGAATTATTATTAACTTTAAATTACTTAATTCTCGATTTATCGTTTTTTTTTTTTTTTTTTTTTTTTTTTTTTTCTAATCGGCTTCTAGAGAACTGTCATCGAAATTTATATTCTAGAAGTATTTACACGACGAAGCTTCTCTTTCTCCTTTCTTACGATATCGGATTTTGTTTTTTAACGAATGTCGGAATTATTATATTATCACTTTTATCGTTAATTTTCGCGTGACATATATATATATATATATATATATATATATATAAAAGCAGTTAAATTTCGTAAGAAAAATAACGACGCAGATAATAACCGTATTTCGAGAGATGGCTGTTACTAGTCGCGAAGAAACGTCCGGGAAACATGCCGGAAGCGACTATTTCCTTACCGCGCGATGGGAAAATAGAAGGAAGACGAGCGAAATGGTCTAAGTCGAAGGCGAGAACTTGGTAATTAACTTATTACGATATACAAAAGAAGAATTCCGCGGCTTTCACATTTCTCTCTACTAGTTCGCGAATGTTTAATTTAAAGAACTTTCTCCGTCTACGAGTCTCGTCGAGTGGTCTTTGAATAGACGAATTCTGGTCGACGGATGGACGGGGGTTACATTCAGTACGATTCTCGCAGCCACCTATCGCAAAGGCTCTTCGAGCTTTCTTATTCTTATAGCAGGTCGTATCACTCTGGACCATTTCTGAATTTGCGGCTGACGGCGTTTTAATTCGAATATTTACCCTTTTGCGGATTATTTTGGCTCGAAAGAACTCGAAATTCGTCCGCATGTACGTTGGTGCGCGTGTGCGTTTATTTCACGTAAACCGGCTGTTAACCGTTATTCTCTACCAAAGGTGTGTGAATATGTATATTATATATATATATATATATATATATATATATATGTATGTATATAGTACTACTATAAGGTTTTTCCTTATTCCTATTTACAATTTCAATTTAGTCCCTTCCACTCGTCATGCATAATTTCTATATATTGTACTGGTAGTAGAGTATTAGCAATGGTACCGGTAGTAATAATAATAGCGTCGCTGGTAGTGGTAGCATCAACAGTTAGCAATTGTAGTTGAATCAGAAGAGTAGTGTTGCAGTCGAAATCAATAGTAGTGGTAAAAGTCTAGATTTTCTTCCTCACAATTTTTAACTACTCCATTCGTCCTTATACTTTCTCGAAATGAAACCTATCTCCTTCTTTATCACATATATATATATATATATATATATATAATATGTTTATTATTTTCTTTTTTTTTTCACCCGCACAAATCTCAGGCAATCCAAAATGTTCTTCTGCTCGGTTTTTCCGTCATCATCTTATTTCCAAGTATTTCGACCGTCATTTTAACCAGGCGTGTCTCGTTTCCGTTGTTTCACCGCCGTTTTCTCTCTCTTTTTTTCTATCGTTTTCATCTTTAGTCGAAAATTTCTTATTTAATTCTTCGAAATGCAAATGCCGAGGCCGATGTACGATAGAGAAATATGCCTTTGCGTTGTTCTATTCTCGCGGTTTTTTTTTCCCTCTATTTGACGTTGTTTTCCTGTTTACTTCGTCTGAACAAACTTCAGGGCTTGCCTCTCTACTGCCTACGGGCGACTTATTGAAAAACGGCGTAAATATTTGCAGATAGAAAGAACTGCTGACGGTATTTCTATATATAGTAAGGTCGACGCGTTCACAGCAAATGGTGTATCGTCGTTAGTGAATTTGCCTATTCTACATTTTAGCTCGTTGAGAAATGAAATATTTTTATCTACCGTCTCGTTTGATTAAAATTTCCTCTGGAATATCGTGAAAAACGATTGTACTCGTTCATCGACGTAGAAACTTCCTCCCGTATTAGCATACACGCTGACATACCCGTTTTACTACAAATACCTTTAATTTTAGATTATTACTTGGATTTATTATTCCACCCACACCCCTCAAGCCGTACGACGCCTGGTATTTGACGTGCGTTTTTTGTACGTATTAGAATAACATATATATATATATATATATATATATATATATATATATATATATATATGTGTACTACCCAATACGATTTACGCATATTGCATCGGTGGCCGCAGCATTTCCGAGCACAATTTTATTGCTCAACTTCTTACGTGATGGCCGCGTATGATCCGGATAAATAAATAAACGAAACCTTTAACACCGTATAATTGACACGTTTTCTTCCACTCCGTTCTATCGGAGTTTAATCGCAAGCAAATAGAACCTATATGCTGTCTGGTGATCTTCTCATCTTAACTGGGTTGTCTATCTATATTTCTTTCATTGTAGTCTGGAATCCACTTGGTTACATTTACAGCCGAACCAACCCGACGAATCGTGTATAACCACCAAGCCCGGTTCCATTTTAAGCTGAGACAATTCTTCTAATTGCAAGTTTTGATCTCTGTACAAGACTAATTATGTCAATATGCGCTACTTTCGTAGATCACGTTTGACAGCCATACAGCAAAACTGAAACGACGCATCTTTCCAGAGTACTTTGGCTTTCAGCTTAATTTTACGTTTTTTTTGTTTTTTTTTTTAATGAATTCCTTTCAATCTTCCAATCACTTCTTTGCCCATCCAATCATCAAATGATAAGCACTGGCTCAAATAAATTGTTTCCCGCGCATATTCCAATTCTTCTCCATTAAACCGATTTTTTTCTACTCTATACGGTCGCATTATTATTATTTTTCTTTTACGTCGTATACGTCCTTAATTCGGTCAATTCTTCTAATTCCAAGAATAGGTCTCGCCATTGCTCTCTGTACAAGACTAATTGTGTCAATATGTGTTGCTTTCACAGCCACACAATAAAACTGGTAGGGACGCATCTATATTTTGGCCCTTAGGTTAATTTCTGTTTTTTTTTTTTAGAATCCCGTTTAAACTCTAAAATTTGTTTCATGTTGCGGTAATTTTTCTCCTTCTTAGTCCATCCAATCGTCCCCGCTAACGCGAATAAATTGCTTCCTGCACGTATTCCAATTCTTCTCCATTCAGCCAAATTTTGTCTGCTGTATTGTTAGTAAGAAGCTTTGTTTTGCGACTGTTCATAAATTGTATGAAAAAATAAAAGTTTCAAAGAACGCGCACGTAAGTATGTATATATAAATTAGAATGGCTTCAAGATTAATTTACCATTCGGTGATGTTGATATCGTGACATAGGAATTTTTCATAGTAAAATTCTTCTAGCTATTTCAGCTAATGATCTAATTGATTGGAAAATGAGTTGGTTCGTCCGCGTGGAGCTAAAAGGAATATACTTAAATATCTACTGAGATTCCGGATATCCACTTACGTAACAAATTTTCCAGTAGTCAATTACAGATAACAGATGCAAAATGTTTTTCTTATTTTGATACCGACTACTACATAACGCTACATATATACACACATAATACTATTAGTATTGGTAATTTTATTATATCGGAAGTGTCGTGTTCTTAATAAAAAATCTTCGCCCGAATTGTCGCTACAAATCTACACTAAAACTACCATTAAAATCCATCATCCCTTATACCACAAATTGGGGTTGAAACCGGTGTGATTTCCGGAGTAAAGTGTTACGACTCCGGTCGCGGAATCGCGCGTTTGGATAAGTCGCTACATACCCCTGTGTTCAACCACCGAGCAGTATTTAAGGGTTGAAAATCGGCCTAAAATCGGACTTTTTTACTTAGGACGATATAAAAAAAAAAACGAGGCCTAAATCGAAAATCTGTCCCGACAAAAGTTTCTAAATGTCCTAACGAACATTTTCCGTCATAAATATCATCCCTCTATCTATCACCCAGGTCTCGGAAAAAGTCGAGTTTTAAATGGGTTGAAATTTTTGCAAATCATCCCTTTTTTAAAGTTTTTTTAATAGCCGTCTAATTATTCGTCCGACCGTCTAAAGGTATGCGACTTTTTTCCACCTTATCATATAGCGGAAAATTTTACCTATATATACCGATTCTCTATATAGAATAGTAGCGGAGTTTCATCGGCCGAAGAAGACCTATTTTAGGGGTGGGGAGAAAAGTGCAAAATTTTCGCAAATTTGCAACGCCCGTTTCGCAACTTTAGATGCGATTTAGCGAAAAATCGGACTATTTCCTTTTAAACGACGTAACACTCAATCGTCTATATAGAACGGTATTGGCTGTAGCATTAACGAAAATTTTCAACTTTTTCTAACGACGTTCAGATCTTCCAGTTCCGATCAAAGGGTGCGAAGAAATCAAAGTCTTCAACTTTTGCAATCTATTAAATTAGCTTTAAAGCCGGTTTCCTAATTACTTTTTAAGCGTCGACCGATATAACCTTTTTTTACTGTACTATATATTAGCTTTTGTATGAACTTTATCTCGAACCCGTCCGACGTACCGTACCGGTGATAGAAAAGTTGAAAGTTCGATAGATTTTACTTTTTTCTAAAGCTTCAACGTTTCAATCGCTTATAGTTCCGTTTCTATTAAAGCTATATAGTTAAAGCACATAACCTTTTTAAAAGTAATCTTCAAGAGCTTTCTATCGATATGTAAAACTTTCGCGTCGCACAAAAGCTCGCCGAGAAAGTTGAGGTCAAAGAACTCGAAAAATTGGAAATTCCGCGTTTAGGCCGTTTCGAACCTTTTCAAATTTTGTTTTCGAAAAGTCGGCCTTGGTTCCATTGGTCCAGGAAATGGAGGTCAAAATGGAATAGTATCGATATTTCTATAGGTATTGGTCCGACATTTTTTCCCTTTTATAGCTAAGCTATTTAGACGGCCCGGAAATAGTGGAAATTTATAGCAAATACTCACTCAGAAAATGGGTGTTTAAAGTTTTAGGAGTTTTGGGCCGTTTTTAAGGCTCCTACGATAGATAGAGGGTTCGGGTTAACGTTAGACGAAAGTAGACGTGGTGATCTACTATTTATGTAATAACGTAAAGTTTTTCAAAATTAACCGTTAACCAGAAATCGCCCCTGTTTAAAGTTTGATTTTCGATTTTGAAAAATTTTTCGACCTATATTTGGTCGGCCGATGCTACAACGCTTTTAGCATAGTCTATATATTGTTATATACATATATACGGCTATAGCAAAATCGGTTTTCGAACTATAAATCGCTTACGTTTAGATATACGAAAAAATCGTTATTACCTAATTACGTGTGCATAGAAAAATCTATGAAATAAAGTTGTCGTCGAAATTCGGAAAAAATGGGCGGATTTGGGAGTGACCTTTTTGAATTTCGATTTTCGAAAAATTTCTATAGAACCGATTTGATAGGTATTAAAATGAGTGCGAAATAGAAAACCGTTTTAAAACTGACGTGGACATCTATCATTTTGTTTTGTAACATTTATCCTATAAGAGTTAATCGTTAAGGAGATATCGCCGGTTACAAGTTGAATTTTGGATTTTCAATACGTCCTCGGCTGGTTTTTGGACTGGCCGCTATGCTTTCTGTATATATATATATATATATATATATATATATATATATATACTTTTATATACTTTAGTACCCCATTTCTTTACCGCGGATATTATATATGTATATACTTTTGCGCAAGTGCAGTAACCGCGCAAATATGTATATATTCTCTCATAATTTATTATCACACATAATGTATTGTACGGGAGAAAGGTTACAAAATGTACGTGTCAAAAATTTAGCCTAAATTGGAGGAATTGCGGGTGTAGCAAAACATCCAAAAATTTATACATACATATGCATGAAGTGAGTAGTAATTTTTGAATTTGATTAAAAACGTTAGATATATTTGTATATGGAGTGGAATAATCTCACGGGTATGACGTCATTTTCACGATTTTACTTCCTTCTAATAAATAATTCTATAATAAAAAAATTATATATATATATATATATATATAATATTAACATTATATATGGGGCAGTGCGATTTTCTCTATTACAATGTATACAGCACAACTTATGTGACCTCATTTTTAAGATGGTAGTTTTATTCTATGAAAAATATATAAGAAAATGGTTCATTGGATAGGAAAATACATAAAAATTTTTAAAATTTATTAGCGACATATATATATATAAATATAATCCCAGGCATGCTGTTACCCCGTATACTGTAAAATATTTTTTTTTGAAGTATACAGACTTCCTACTTGCGTAATCCGTTAGATAAGCTATTTTACTTTATCGGTAGAGGGTAGGGTGAAATTTTTAGGTACGCTTAGATGAAATTTTACGCAGGATCAGACGAAATTTAGCGGCCAGTCAGATGAAATTAGAGTGGAAAAATCAAATTGTTACTACTGAGTTTATACACGACGCGATGACGTAAATACGTTCTGACTATTTGTTAATTAAGAAGCGTACTTTTAAATTTAATTAATAATAAGTAATTTTTAATGTTTAGAGTTTTCATTAATTAAATATACATATATATACATATATATACATATATATATATATATATATATATATATATATATATATATATATATATAATAGTATGTAATGAATATGTATAAATAAAATATATCACTTTCGAAAGTTCTTCAGTTTTGTGTGTCGCACCGGTTATTTACATTTCTATCCGTTTCAAAAACTTAATTTCAATTTACTATTCATTTCTTGCATATTCTTCGTCGATTCACTCTGGAAATTAGTTAGACGGTTTCGAAGAACTATTTCCTAGTAGTTAGCACTTAGTAAAGCCTTAACGTGGACGAGGAAAATTTTATAATATTTTACTGGAGATTACGAGTTTTTTATAAATTAAAAATAGCTTGATAACAAAAATAAGTTAAAATTACTAAAAGTTTTTTCTTCATGAAAAAATCGCAAATTCGGCTGTCACGCAGTGAATATTTAAAAAGATGAAAAATATAAAATGAAAAAATATTAATTTAATATTACAATTCGCAAAAAATCAGCGAACCGAATAACAGTATTAACAGAACAATCTGGCGGTGAATGTGGTAAACAACATAAAATAGACTATTAGTAATATAAAATTTTTTACATAGCAATAGCCGGAAAAATAAAAAATAGTTGAAAAACGGTCGTCCAATATAAAATGTATAGTCGTAAAAAATAATTATAAAATAGTTGAACAACACAAAATTTATAAATGAACAAAAATCATTAGCCAGTAAAATAAAATAACGAATTAATAAAAAATTAAAAAATTAAAAAATT
Source organism: Coronaproctus castanopsis (assembly GCA_032883995.1). Taxonomy (NCBI): domain Eukaryota; kingdom Metazoa; phylum Arthropoda; class Insecta; order Hemiptera; family Monophlebidae; genus Coronaproctus; species Coronaproctus castanopsis. The sequence continues at coordinate 91,123,188 of CM065054.1, forward strand.
AAAAAATTACATCTCTCGGGGCAGCGTACAAATGATGCGATTTCTGTTACTGGTCACACTGTTTCTTTAAAATTTTCACTTGCTAAATTCGATGTTATCATTTACAGTCTTCTTCTTCCTCTGCAGGGTTTTGCTTGTATTTTCCCATGTGCCGTCAACACGAAGATTCCGTTTTTTCGTATCCCATGAACAGTCCGCTTTCCTTTTCTGAATGTTGTCGATCATTACTAACAGTACTATCGTGGTCGAAATCTGTCCAGCGAATCTTTAAGAAGCTGCGGCAACACCACGCTTAAAAAGAATTTATTCTTTTTTTGCTATCCGCGCTTACTGTCCGCGTTTCGCATGCGTATTTGTAATATTGACCGAACATAACAGCGCATTATTATTTTCTAAAATCACAAAATTTTTAATGTTTGACTCTGGTTATTAAATGCTTTTTGTTATTATTATCCTGTTTTGATTTTTATATTATAATTAATTAATTTTAAATTTCTGTTGTACCCTGACTCGCCATTATATATATATATATATATATATATATATATATATATATATATATATATATGTGTGTGTGTGTGTATACAGGGATCTAGGAGATGTATGTATCGTATTTCATAATGTCAGAGTGCTATAGGACGAAGAATGCTTTTCCATATACGTACCTTATTATTATTATTATTATTATTATATTTTAATATAATAATTGGGCTTAGGTATTAATACCGAAATTACTCATTGTCAACACTATTTTCATTTAAATGAATCTCCCTACCACATCCACTCTTGCATTTGCTCCTCCTAAGTACCTCGGATTATCTTTTCCTTCCTGGTTGTAATTGCTTCGACGGTTTTATTAATTTCAATAATAATATCCTTTAAATGGCGACCTCCATTTCGATGCATTTATAAACATTAAAAAAAAAAAAAATTTATTCAGCGCGGTGGTCGAAATAACTTCGGTATGACACGCTAAATATTCATTTTGAATTGCTGTAAGTTTGGAGGTTGGTTTTCTTAAACTTTCGATTTTAAATACGACCTAAAAGAGAAATAATAACAATGTGGTGACCATAGAAAAGTAGAAATAATTCGACTTGATGGAGAAGAATTGGAATATGCGCAGGGTGCAATTTATTTGGGCCAGTGCCTATCTCATTTGATGATTGGATGGACAAAGGGAGATGACAAGAAGAATTGTCGTAGGTTGGAACAAATTTTTGAGTTTAAAATGAATTCTAAAAAAAAAAAATTATCCTTTTGGAAAGATACGTCGTACCAGTTTTAAAAAATTGTACAGAGATCAACGCAGATATCTGTACTTGGCATTAGAATCATTGATCGAATTCGGTTCGGAAACCATAAGGCATAAAACCGAAATGAACGGCATTGCGCGAAGAGGGCAGTCAGCTTAAAATGGAACTGGCCTGATTACATGATTCGTCGGGATGGTTTGACCGCAAATGTAACCAAGTTATTATTATTTTTTATAGGCAGTATGCACGTTTGTACGTTATATAATATCGTTAGTATATTTATGGTCGATATTTCCGCGAAATAAAGGCTTCATTTATTTGTTTATTTATATTTATATAATTAGAGGATGAGTAACTAACAAAACGAATCTTAGCATTTTGATCAGTTGAAAAAACCAGCTCGAAGTAATTCTTGAACATTAAAAAAAAAAAAATAAAACATCTCGAATAATGAAACGCACGATAATCGAAAGAAATTAGAAATAAAATTGAAAAATTCGACGAATTTAAAAAAAAAAGAAAACACGAAAACTAATAGAACCGGATGGTTGTAGAACGATAGGAGAAATTACTGTAAAGAAAGGGAAGAAAAATTTTGTTATTTTCACGTGGTGGTCCATAGATGGCCGAATTCGAAAAAAAGAAAAACTATATATGGGCCATACACTAATGGACATTGCGCGAAATTAATTTTACAGTATATGTGACCACTTCGTCTTGCTGAAATTGACAATCTTCTTCGTTTCGCGAGTTCGAAAACTCCTCCTGACACGTGTCGATAAGGTTCACACCCTTTTTCCGAAATAATTCTCTACTCCTTTTTCGCCGTGTCCGCTTATGTTAAAAAGTTCTCAATTTCTGGCGGTATTCGTAAATTTTTTATATTGTCTATCCACCATCTGCTTTCCTTGCATCGTTCCCTGCAGTATTGACTGTAGTAATTCGTATTTACCGGCTTTTAATAAGTTATCCCGAGAATATGCATTTTTAATAATCGTTACCTGTAACATTTCCTTTGCCGGTACAGGTTCAATTTTTACCGATTTTTACCGGGAATCGAGTTGTTTTCGAAATCTTCCCCCGAAAGGGGGCTGAAATAGGTTTAATTGCGGCGAATGTTTTTAGCATTAAAGTAGGCGACATTTGGTAATGGATGTTTCTTACAATATACTTTGTTTCACGGCAGAACCGTATCAATCTTATGTAGTTACAATCGCCCAGATGAAATTTTCTGACTATGTTTGACGCTGCTTCATCTTTTTCAGTTTTTTGCATTTCTCCGACAACCAAATTCTTTAGCGAACGATAATGCTGTTTTAAGATCGCTATAAAAAATTTCTATTTCTCATCTTTGTTCGCAGTCGGTTAATTTACATTATACTGATTTTTCCTCATTTACCAAACACCCGAACTACTATATTGTCACTAATTGGCGTATAATCAATCACACGCTTATTTATCATTTTCGACACTAGAAAAAGCGTTTTCATGCTTAATGTTGTCGTTTTCCGAATAGTAAAAGGTATTCGTCTGTAATATACATTTCCCACATCTTGGCCATTTCACTAATTACACGAGTATGTCCGTGTTTTAATCCGATATTTCTCAATTTACCCAATTTATATAAACTTTCTATATTTTATGTTCCACTTTATACATTCTGCGCTAGATTTCTTGTTTTCATGCGTAATAGATTTTTCGGAGTCGCTCATTTTTCGCTTCTGACCCGGGATCCATCGTGACGCGCCCGGCAGTCGTATAAATACAACTACGTCGTTACTTTTTGTATTTAGCAGGTTAAGTTTTCGCGGGAAATTTAAAAGATAAAAATGCGATGATTATTTGTTTTTCGGTCGCTCCTAACAGATAGTACATACGCCATCGGAAAAAACACCTCCGCTGAAAACTGTTGCGCTTTTTGTGTTGTTGCCGCGAAGTAGCGGCGAGACATATTTATACAGGCGGTCTCAACTCGTCGAGGCTTAGCGGCTAGTTGTTAGGAATTTAGAGTTTCGTAAACAGATCCCCAACTCGTCTCTCCAAATGTCCGTACCTGTTAACCGGTCACTAGCGAAATCACATTGACGAGATATTCACTGCCGCTCGAGCTAATCTTTCCACACGATTTTAGTAAATGAATGAACTTTACCAACGTCGCTATATGAAAGAATACTTGTAGATTACCCAAATGAAGAACGGACGACGATATATTATACGCGGGTGTCATACATTGGAAAAAATAAGGTAAAACTCAGAACGTAATAAAGGGGAAAAGACTTTGAGGTATATTCAACGCGGCGGTTAAGAGCCATTGCCTGTACACGCGACCTTGTGTATTAATAACTCGTGTTTTGATGAACGTTCTATCCGATAGATTTATATTCTTTTATTTTTTTCGCGCATACGTGCGGATGGACTCGACTTCACTTTGGAATTTTCGATAACTTAGAGATTCTGCAACGTTATTGGTAAGAACAATCGCGAACTTTGATCGTGTGAGAAAAAAATCGCACCATATCGTAACGAGTAAAGCCTTGACACCGTTATGTTCAAGTTATAAATAATTTAACTAATATACACTAAATAAAGTAACTTTATTAATAATAGCGATAACATTGTTGTACCGGAAAAAAAAATGGACATTAATCGTTTCCGTGATTACAGCCATGTGTTGTGTTTTTAAATGCAATATATATATATATATATCCCGAACAGGCAGTCTGCAACTCCGATCATGTCTTTTTTGAATGCTCTGCTGTGCGTTCGGATTATCTTGCTACGTTCTTCGAGTATTACATCTCCGTATAATGTATCGTCCCTTCTACATCTGGATAATCTACAATTATTCCCCCATATAGCGACGATTCTAGATGCTTGATTTAGATGTAGATAGTACCCACAGATATCACGTTTGGTAAGCTGTAAAGACAACCCCATTTAAAAAAACAAATATATATATATACATGTCTGTTGTCGCACCCAATATCCCCCTGGACGTTTATTTCATTATTTCTGTGTTTATTTATTCATTTATTTATTTATTTATCTTTGTCTATATATTTTTCGTCATTCGACTACTTATTTATTTGCTTATCAATTTATTATTTGATTATTTTTTACGTATTTATGTATTGATATATTTATGTATCGATGTTATGAATTTTTATATATATATATATATATATATATGTATGTACTTCTATAAATATAGTAGTAGTAGTATATTTATATTTATTTCAATACAACATCTTACAAATCGTGAAGAATTTATAACATATGCCAAGTATTCTTTAAGTTGCCTTAGCAGTTAAATACAACCAAATGACTTTGCAAAATTAAAGAAAATAACAATAGAATCATATAATGGCTACATTAGAAATCGGTGCTTAATACGACGATGCCTAGTGTAACGCATGCTGAGATCAAGCATATTGTAATCCCCGATTAGCTGAATTAAGTTATTGTCATTATACTTACATTTATCATAAAATTTCTTTGATAATTTATAAATATTATCATAAATATGTGTAATATTTAGCGTGGAATGCGTGCACTGTATAATATTATATATATATATATATATATATATATATATATATATATATAGATATATATATATATAGACACCTATTTATTGAATTACTTGACGGTTATTTATTTATGCGTGTACTTCATTCTTTTATTCTTTTATTTTTTTATCTATTTTTATATATATTTTGTTATTTTATGCATTATATATATATTATATATATATTATATATATATATATTATATATATATATATTATATATATATTATATATATATATATATATATATATATATATATATATATATATATACATTTATTTATTTACTAGACGGTTATTTTTTTATGTACGTGTTTATTTATTTCTGCTTTTATATATATATATATATATATATATATATATATAATCATCATCATTTTAGTGCAGTACCAAGACTGGTCCAACGTCATGACAATAGTTCTCCAACATTCCCGGTTTTCTGTAGGTCTTTTTAATTCGGTGTAATTTTCTAACCCGGTGTCTTCTAGTAAAATTGTTACAAACGTATTTCTCGATCTTCCACGGATTGTTTTTCGTTGGATTTTAACCTTCAAATATATCTCGCAGTAATCCGCCACGTCGAAGTACATGGCCAATCCAAGTTATCCGTGTTTTCCTTATTCGATTGATTAAGTACCTTTTCTCTTCAATTTGCTGGAGCACCTGTTTATTTTTTACTTTTTCTACCCAGCTTATCCGCTCCATTTTCCTTCAAGCACATATTTCGAACGCTTGTAATTTTTCAATGTTCCGTTTATTTAACGTCCAGGTTTCAGCACCATAAACTACTACGGACCACACATACATCTTCAATATCCGTTTTCAAAGATTCAGCGGCATGACTTTTGTCTCTTAATATACCTTGCTTGTCATGAAATGCGTATTTAGCTACTCCAATCCGTATAATATACGTATATTATCATTCGACTATCTACTTATTTATAATATATATATTTTACTTATTTACGTATTCATGTATTATTATATTTATGTGTCGATGGCATATATATATATATATATATATATATATATATATATATATATGAGGGTACTAATTTATGCGTTTATATACTTTTGTATTTATTTACGTATTTATATATTTGTATTTATATTCCTATATATGTATTCGTTCCTTTATTTACATATTTATTTCCTTATGAATTAATTAATTTTTTGGAAAGAAAAAAAAAGACGGTTTGCGCGATTTGTTTCGTCCGTTAAAACGGTTTCGAGCTTTCAACGACGTCCGCTGAAAATACGCATCTGCCCGTATCGAATATCTCTCTATTCGGAATTGTCTATCGCTATTTTCGTATTCCGATACGGTAGGATTTATTTAATAAAATATTTTCCTTTTTTCTTTATTTATATATGTGTATATATATTTTTTTTTTACATACTTTTTCTATTTTTACCTTTGTCCGAAGAAAACTCGCACATTTGCATAAGTCTACAACACTTATAAGATAACGTAGCTGTGAAATTTCTCGCATTTATGCACGTGACCGTACGAAAATATACTTGTGCACGTTTTCAAGACGAATAAAAACTTTATTTAAGGAATCGCATCTACCCGCGTCGAAACGAAGTCAAAGGTCGAACTTATTCGCTACGTGTATATCGCATATATCCTTTATATATATCTATATATATATATATTCATATATATATGTATATATATATATAATATCTTCCTTATGTTTAAAGCCAACTTTCGTTACTTTAGATTGTTAGCTTGTCAGATGATGTGTACTAAACTAATTCGCGCGCAGCGGTATAAAAGGACGTTATATGTTCACCTTTTTGTAAACTGGTAAAACTTTTGTTCCATCTTTCGATTCGTCTTAGTTAACCAACCAACCAACCAACCGACCGACCGACCGACCGACGGACGTCTTCGACACGGTAGGCAAGCAAACCGCACCATTGTATAGGCCTTTTGTCTCTCATTCAAAAGCTGTCCGCGTCTTTCCATTCCTACGGAATACGAGATGAGCTTTAGGCTTACTTACCGGTTCTTACTATTTTACTTCTCGTCGCGTTTCTTATTGAGAAGACGATACACTCTACCGATACAGACGATCGTAAGCAAAGCGTCGAGGTGTGTGTACCAGTTTCTCGTATCTTTTTATCCAGCTGATGGTCTTTCTATTTCGTGACCGTATTACTTTACAACTTCGCTCTTAGACTTTGTTTTTCTTTTCGTTCTTTTTCCTTACTCCTTACTCCTTACTCCTTACTCCTTACTCCTTACTCCTTACTGCTTCCCACAACATCGTCCGATTATATTAATCGTTCTACTTCGTTCGTTCGTACGACGCTATACGTGGCAGAAGAAAGTTTCTAGTAGTGGTTTTTGTCGTAGTTCTTTTAGGTTGTTTCTTCATCATTTCGCGAACGGAAACCGAAAATATACTTACCGCGTGCGAGATGATCCGCCATCGGAAATTCACGTCTCACCCTTTATAAAAATATACCTCACCCTCTATATAAGTCCCAACCATGTAGTAGTAGTTTAGTATATATATATATATATATATATATATATATATATATATATATATATAATAATCCGGTAATCCGGTATTCTCGAGACGCTGTTTTAATTTACTCGACACCGGCGGTTCTCTCTTATTACGTACTATTTTATACAACTAGATGTTCTATTCTTGATGTCTGTTTTTGATATTACCGTTCTGTTGACAGGTCCTGGTCGGGTCGTTTTCTCGTCCGTTCAGTCCTGTTTTCTACCGGTATTGTATAATAACGACGGTGACATTAAGAATAATAATAATCATAGTCAGAACAGTGTTAATAATCAAAACAAAAATTAGTAATAATAATGGAATGAAAAACAAATTTTTTTTTCCGACGGAAAAACGCGCGACGAACACGGATTAAGCTGATAACGGAAAAATAACTGCCCCAACCCCAATGTGTTATGGTCATGCAAATAAAAGCATAAAGCGAAACAAAAACCCTAAATCTTTTTCTTATTATTGTTCTCATTAAGAAAAAAAAAAAGAAAAAAAGAAGAAGAAGCTTTATTTCATTAAGATATATACATGAAGTACCCCTTATACCTTAACAGTTTAAATAGTATTACTAAATCTAGATTAATGAGACGAATGTTAGGAAAAAATAAAACAAAAACCTGCAAGGAAATAAATTAAAATACGGTAAAAGAAAAACAAAAATATACGAAGTACATACGTACACATACACGCATACATATGCACACATACACATGCACGTGTACATACACATGTGTACACATACAACATTAACTACGTAAAATAAATAGTTGATCTAGTAGACTTAAATGAGTATGCTTAATTCTACGATGTTTGTATCTAGAAAAGAAGCGTACATTGGGGGTAGTCACGACGTCCGGCGCAATGAGCTATAGAACGATAGTTATCGATAAAATCTACCATAATCACGATCAAGAGCTAATAGTCGCTATAAACATTTATTTAACCACTGTTGGTAATACCGATAATGTAAATCGCAATGTAGAAGTTGCTACTATTTTTGCTGTCGCCTAATCGATTGACTAAGTATAGGGAAGATATTTTATCCTTGATGAAGACGAGTAAAAAAAAAATATTTTAATCGGCGATTTAAACTCCAAGCATAAGTCTCGGAATAATTTTAATAATAATCAGGCTGGCAACGTCTTACTTAATACTTCCCTACAAATTAACACCACGAGAACCTACATACTTCCCACCACCTGGCTCTCGACCAAAGTATTACTGATTTAGTTCTAGTCAAAAATATCGATACAACGCTGCCCATTTCAGTTAATCCTCCGATCATAATATTTATAATCGTCAAAACTGGCAACATACTGCAACAACAGGTACGTAAAACATTTAATTTTAAAAATGCTAACTGGAATTTATTTAGGCGTCATATTTCCGATAATATAAACTTAAACCTACCTATTTCTAATACTGACAACATTGACCACTGTCTCACCACTCTGACGAACTTGATTCATGAATCTATTACCCTTTCTGTTCCTATTAAGTAGAATGTTTCTCCTATATCTTCGATCCCTTCATATATAACTTTCATAATTAAAATCAAAAATATTATCAGAAGATCCTATACTAAAAGTCGTTCATGTACTGAATCACAGAATATTAAGAAATTATTGAATCAACTTTCGATTTTAGTTCGATATTTACTAAATAAACATAATAATGAAAAGTTTAATAAAATACTTTCTAACCTTTCTGTTAAGAATAATAATAATGGAAGATACGTAAACAATTGATCCTCATACTAACACATATGCATATAATAATGCCCATTAAGAAGAATTACTTGCTGCACACTACCTTGAGGTTCACAGCAGAAATATCCATTTAGCTTGAAGCTATCAGAAAAACAAAGTACATAAAGTTGTCAGTAGATTTATAGCATCACCTCGGATAACAACTAATATTAAATTAACTTCTCCCAAAGAAGTTTTTACACATGTAAAATCAACAAAGAAGAACAACTCGGTAGGTCACGATGGTATCCAATCTACGGTCATTAAAATGCTACCTCAAAAAGCCATCGTCCGGTTAACTAATTTTAATAATGCAATGTTTAAATTTGGGTACTTCCCTTCTAGTTGGAAAGTGGCTAAAATAATTCCAGTATCAAAACACGGTGTGCTCTCAGATAGACAATATCCGTTCAATCAGCTTGCTTAGCAATCTTAGCAAAATCGCTGAAAAAATTATTCTGAAAAGATTACGACATAATATAATACCTAGTAGTCAATTTGGATTTCAACCAAAGTATTCCACAACACAACAGATAGCAAGAGTTTCTGACTCTGTCACAGATAATTTTAACTTCAATAAACATACTGGGATGGTGTTACTTGATGTGGCAAAAGCTTTCGACAAAACCTGGCACGACGGTATTATCTACAAAATGATCGTTACCAGGTTTCTAAATTATCTAATTAAACTGATTAATAGAGTTACTTAAGTAGTCGATCATTTTATACCATTATAAATAATGCGAAATCAAGTAGCAAATCCTGTTCTGCCGGCGTACCTCGAGGTAGCGTATTGGGACCATTCTTATTTACAATTTTCATGCATGATTTCTCGCATATAAATAACATCGAGGTTATACGCTGATGACACATCGTTGTTCTGCAGTTCCTACAAGTCGAATACTATCAGCGATAGGTTACAATCCGGTGTTGATCGTGTTATTTTTCTAAATGGCAAATTGCTCTTAATCCTTCCAAAACGAAAGCAATTTTCTTCACTCGTTCAAGACCGTTTTTACCGACCAGACTTCACGAGTAAGAATCGGTCGAGCCGTATGCGCCTCAAAACAGTTGCAAAACGGTGTCCCACAAGGTTCAATGCTAAATCCAACATTATTTATTATAGCAATAAACGATTTAACATCTGTACCTGCGTCCATATCTTCTACTCTGTTCGCGGATGATTTCACAATCAGAGTCGGTTGTAAAAATCTGCAATCGGGTACTCGGAGATTACAAAATGCAATCAATAAAGCGTACGAGTGGACAGCACAAAACGGTCTAGAATTCTCGGTATCAAAAACAAAATGTATCCACTTGGGCAAATTAACGAGCTGTGATAAAACCGTAGTCGTTACACCAAATAATATATCAATCCCTAAACACCATCTTTGTAGGAGAAAGAAGACATCGATAAATATTGGTTGAATTTACGACTAAAAAACGACGGAGATGTCAATCCAAGACGTAGTAATTAAAACGAAGAATTATAGAAAATCCATTATATATATATATATATATATATATATATATATATATATATATATATATATATATATATATTAAAATTGCAATCTAACTTATATATCCAATAAGAAATATATCTATATGGGTCGTAACAGGATGGGAGATATCATTCATCAATGATACTCCGATTTACCTGGCCAATCAATCAAGCCGATGTGAAAGGTCTAAGGGATGTCCGGTTTAGTCTACGGACATCGTTGCCGATATCTGGAAAGTCTACTGCCTCGGGTGCTATTCTAACCTGTACAGGTAATGTTCACTGATTGTTTAGATTACCTCGCGAACATCCGGTACATTCAGGTCGCGATGAAGGTTTTCGTTGCGCATGTGGCGCATTTGTTATAATTCTTAATATTTTCGACTGGCGTCGTTGCCATCATGTTAATATTAGAGACATCGATGCTGTACCCTAAAGGTACGTACCGTAGTTCCACACCGGTTTGATAATTGCGTTATACAGTAATAATTTCGATTTTAGAAGCAACTCCGAATGTCTAATCAGAAGCCGGAGCATCTTTCTCCATTTCGTGTTTAAATCTTTAAACTTCACCTTAATGGGTCCCTTTCACGTCCTACGGCGATCAACACACGTGCCCACGTACCGAGCTTTACTTTCCGACGAAATTAGACTATTCAGATACAAAACGGGTGGATTTGTGAATGTGACATGTACTGACTTCGATTGCTTGACCGTGATTATCCGCTGTCGCGCCTATTTAATTTTCGATAATTTAATGTGGCCGAGAACGTTTTATTTTCAATCCCTCATGTCATACACGATCGAAGGCGTGGACTAACATCTAGAATCGCTGCGGAACAATACTGTTTCCTTTCGAAACAATTATAAATACACTTCCGCGCTGTATGAATTTGTGCTAATAAATCCATTTCGAAAAAGAACATCAACATCTACACGATGTTGAACGTGGGAAATATTGCAGCAAAGAAATGAAACTTAACACTAGCTGGTACTGAATATACGGAACGTCGCGATAATTTCGCAACATGAAGATGGCGAAAAAAAATCCGGTGAAAATTAAATTATTAATAATATAACAATAATAGTAAACGTAATAAATACTTATAATTATATTAGCAATTCATACTAATAGACAAAGTGATAAGAGATTAGCCAGCATGCATCGAGTAGAATGCGTAATTTTTAAACTAAACGCAATATAGTTCATCGTGCGGTGGAAGGGGGCTATATATAATATTTAGATTTTCGGTTTAAAAAAACTCCGAACGGAAATTAGATGCTCACGAACTAGACTACAACGGTTAGTGCAAATCGAGGGGTATGATCAAAAACGATCCCTGTTACTCTGGTAACTGAAAATAACGGATACGACCTATTCTAAATGTAAAGTTCATATATATATATATATATATTTAATCATCGTCTGACGTTTAACAACGGTCGGTATTTAACGATTAATTAAAGTCAGACTTTACGTCTGATAATGTAAAAGTAAAACAATTCGCATTGCACGCGGTTGCTAAGAGAGTGCGCCAACATTTAAAGTGAAAATTAAAAAAAAATATTTTTTTCCTTCGATGTTAATTCCTTTTCCCAGACGAAACGTAATTACAAAACTGAAACGATCGAGCCTGAATACAATACGTCGACGCGGTAAAATTTTGTCAAAATCAACTACAACCGAATAGCGCATAACAGGAATCATCGGAAATGTTGACAATCCGGACATTATTACCGAGTTGATACGGGGGTGCAAAATCCTTACAGTTGGAACGGCTGACTAGTTGTCGCCGAGCAAATTCAACCGGGGAAATTGCCTTCGCCCGGTACCACCAAATTAACGGTTGTGCTGGCGGAGAGCTGGACAGATTTCTTCCGTCAGAAATCTACCTGGTCAATCGGTCGATATCTGCTGTGCTTTCTTTATAGGATCGCACTTGAATGTGGAGATGAAGTTTACAACAGAAAACGGTCGCAAACTCATCACCCGAGATGATATCATCCGGTACCTGACAAGTCGCACTTGTGCTTCTTGTCGAGTGACACTCTTAGCGAGAGTTTCATTGAATGATATTTGTCGTTTATTACCAGCTCGGATTCGGACCCGAGACAATGGTAGGTGATTAGTTTGGACAGTTGACGGCTCCGTAACTGCTCAATTGCGCCACCAGATCATCTGGCTGGAAAGCTGTCTATGTCTTTGGAAGGAACGGGTCGGCGGTATAAACATAAAGAGACCCAAGTTGCGGTACGCCGGCTCGCTGAAGGTGTGGAGGGCCTTCCAATAGTGAAATAAATTCACTGTACAAATATATATGTAAGGTGATGAATGATCGTAATCGTCTTTATCTATTGAAATCGTTCTATTTTTCCGTTTCGGTAACCCGTTTAAACGCGAATAAACAGAATATCGACGGAAAATGCATTTTTCATTATCATTTAGAAGATTTTACAATTTTCCATCTTCTAGGACGTCCGCTCTCACGACTACTTCGACGCCGTACGGAGTAAGACGTTGAAAAAGCTAAAAGATATTTTATCCTTAGTGATTTTTAACGAAACTTCATGCTAAGTTTATTGAAATTCGAACGCGATAAAACATAAAATAACTAATATTGTTCGCATGGCAATTATCACACGCAGAATCATCAGCTAGATGAAACCTGTGTATGTCACCCGATTTAGAAAACGGCCGTGAATTGTAAACATGAATATTAATTAGTTTTAATTTCGTCGGGTCTAAAACTTTTGGAAAAAATTCGTCGTGTTTTTCAATCGGTGCAACACTGTTCGTATTTTTTGCCGCCGCTGATACAGTCGTTACGACAAAATTTACTAAGAATTTTATATGTAGGTATTTTAAAGAGTTTTAGATCGATATTAAGATATATTAAATTTCGAAGAGAGGTAATATTATTACCTATAATTCTATATTCGGAGGTAATTGACATGACGATTATGTATAAATCAAAAGCGATAATGTTACTAATAATATTAGTAGCAGAAGTTGGGCTAATCCTATAAAAAAACAAACAAACAAAAAAACACAGATATTAGTATGTTAACTATTTTTAGAACCGCAGAATTTATATGAAGACACAGGTACCATAACTATGCCGTGACCGAATAAAACTCTTTATATAAAATACTACTTTCTTTGAATTTAGTTAACATTATTTTCGAAATGTTATACATTCTATACTTATTATGTACGTATTCTCGATACAAGAAATGAAAGATATTATATATAGTAAACCTAGATACTTAAGGCTTCTCACATCATGAGAAATTTGATGGTTGGACACTAACTTTAAGCTAATTTTCTGTTTACTAAAAAACAATAATAAAATTACACTAGTCTCGAGCCGATTCTATAAACAATTCTTTCCAAATACTGACATATTATTTCTAATTGTTTATAATTATTTATTTGAAATATGACATCGTGAGTACTGTAAATAACGTTAATCTACATATGGATAATCTACAATTATTAGCGATAGAGAAATCAGCATGCTTGATTCAGATGCAGATATTCCCACAGTATCACGTTGGATAAGCTGTAAAGGCACCCCCCCCCTATTTAAAAAAGTAAATAAATACACATACTCGCGATCGCTTTCTATTAACTTTTCCAACGACCGTAATAAGCTTCATTTTTCTTTCTTTCAGCTGTATTAAATTATATATCTAATAGACGGTTACAGTTTTCACTAAAGTTAAATGAGGCATTTCGTTAATAATAATGCGAATACCGGTTAAAAATTAGAAACATTATCAAATATCGACATTTTTACATCAGAATGTACTTTTCCGCGCTAAACGCGTCTAACGTCTTATCGAGAAGGAGAACGTTGATAAGTTGTCGAAAAGACGCTTCTTAAGCCGATACCTCAGCGTCGCCACCGAAATCTTCTTTCGAATTTATTTCTTAGGCGATAATTAGCGTACATTTTTCCTTCTGCGTCGTTGCCTACACCCTCGACGATCCACTTTTAGTATTTACGAGCGTGCAATTTATCTCCGATAATCGCCGAACCCGTTTGTATTATACTCGGTGCCTGTCGTATAATTGCGTTCTTGATTTCTACAAAACCGCCTCTTAACTTCAAGTTCTAATTATCGCACGGTACAATTCACTTTGGTTATCTTTTCCGCACGATGGCTTACTACAATGTTCTTATCCCTGTACGATTTAAACCCTACTCTCGTGTTACGCATCTTATTCCGCTCTACTATGTAGATTTCACTGACCTCGTATTCGTCCGTGAGAGTTATCTCAGTTTGAAATAATCTTTATCTTTCCGCGGTTACGAAATCGTCTAATTCTATTCTTTCAATCTTGTCAAATTTATATACAAACTAATGATTCGGAGTAATTTCGGCATACAAATAAGATATTATCGCAAGGAGCAAATATATCATCGTAAGATGGCTAAGCTAGAGTTGTCTGTGTATATAAATATTATTGTAATGCTGTATAGAGAGTATTTTCGCGATTTTTTTTCCGTGTAAACCGCGTCAATTTTTTCATTATATGACGTTTCGAAAAAGCACATTATTTTCGAACTTTTTTTTTTTTTTTTTTTTCTTAATTGTATAAAAATCACAATCTGGCTTACATATAAGCAATTTATCTATAACAGGATTGGAGATATCATTCACCAATGATACTCCGAGCTACCTCGCCAATCAATCAAACCGATGTGGAAGGTCTAAGGGGGTTTAAGTCTATGAACATCGTTACCACTATCTAGTAAGTCAACTGCCAGTCGGTTCGGGTGGTATTCTAATCTGTGCAAGTAATGTTCACTATATATTTGGATTACCTCTCGCACATATGGTACACCTAGGTCGCGATGCAGGTTGTCATTACGCATATGGCGCATTTGTTATAATTCTTAATATTTTTGACTGACATCGTTGCATCGTGTTAATATTAGACACCGATGCTGTACGGTCCACACCGGTCTGATAACTGCGTTATAATAATTTCGATTTGAGAGGTAACTCGGAATGTCTGCCCAGGAGCCAGTACATCTTTCTCAGTTTTATGTTTATTTCTTTAACCTTCATCTTAATGTGTGTTTTCCACGTCATTCGTCGATCAAGCCACATCCCCAAATACCGAGCTTTACTTTCCTGTGAAATAAGACCGTCAAGATAAACGGGTGGGCATGTATCGCGTCTATTTGTGAACGTGACATGTACCGACTTCAATGGGTTGACCTTAATTCTCCACTGTCGTGCCCATTTTTTTTAAGGTGATTTAAACCGGCCTGTAATTTTTCCGACGCCGCTATCGGATCGTTGTCGCTTGCAAACAATGCTGTGTCATCAGCGAATGCTGCAACCTCAATGTTGGTTTTAACTGGGAGGTCATGTGTATACAAAAGAAATAGAATTGGACCCAAAACAGAGCCCTGTGGAACGCCAGCCTCAACAGGATAAAATCCAGATACATCGCCGTCGAGTTTAATCTGAAAGAATCTATCTGTTAGATATGAGGCCAATAGCGTGTAATATGCATGTGGCAAAGAGCGTTTTATTTTTAGAAGTAACCCCTCGTGCCACACCCGATCGAAGGCCTGACTAACATCCAGGAAAGCAGAAGAACAATACTGTTTCCTATCGAAACAATTATTAATATACTTCTGCATTCTGTGAATTTGCTCTACCGTAGAATGCCCTTGACGAAACCCGAATTGATAGTCTGGAATCGTGCCTTGCAGCGGTTCCCGTAATCGCGAGAGCAGTAACTTCTCAAAGGCTTTCGATAGTATGAGTATGGGTAGAAGGCTAATTGGTCGATATGAGGATGTTTCGCAGATAGGTTTACCTGGTTTATGTATCATTATAATCTGAGCCACTTTCCATTGCGAATGATAGTAGCCCAATCGAATAACAGCGTTACAGATACTGGTTAGTAATACTATAGCCTTTCGTGGCAAACATTTCAGCATCTTCCCAGTGATTAGATCATACCCAGGAGCTTTATATACTGGTAAGTGACCCGTTATCACTTTCATAATTTCTGCAGGAGAAAATGGTTTGATTGGGCGAGACATTTGAAAGGGAGCAGCCAGTTCTTGTTTTATTTGATTATAGAAAGGCTCTGACCCTGTATCAGGTGGGTGTGGTTTGAACACATTCTTCAGATATAACCCAAAAACTTCCGCCTTATCAAGATTGCTGCGTGCCCATTCGCCACTACTTTTTCGAAGGGGAGGAATCATTTGGCCTTTTAAACGATTTAGTGGCCTTCCACAATGAGTGGTCATCATTTTTTGAGTATGTGCTGCACAGGATCGATTTTAAAGTATCATTTTTGTGCTGTTTTAACAAACTGCTTAGCTCTTTACCTATTTTGTTGAGAGCACTTTTATCGACTGGATTCCTAAATGTCTGCCACAGTTTTCTAATTTTTCTTTTTTTATTAATTTTCTCCTTAATAGCGCCGGGATAGTTAAAATTTCGGCTTACAGAGTCTTTTGTGGTGCTTAACCATGCTGCTTTCTGTAAAGTCTGAAGTATTCAACTGCTTCGTCAATATTATCCTTCGATTTCAACGGAACATTGACGGTAATATTCTCTTCGATCCAGTGTGTGTAAGAATACCGAGAAAATATTTTTACAAGTTCGTAACCGCTCTCAGTTTGAAAATGAACTCTGTAAATATTTTTGAAACGTCGCTAAGTCTAGATTGCTTTCTTCTAAGTGTATAAATATACCTATAGATTCGTAGCCGCTCTCAGTTTAAAAAGGAAAACTGTAAGCGTTTTCGAAACGTCATAACACGAATCTAACCTAATCTAGCCGAATATTTCTCAGGTTTTTTCCCCTTCAATTCTACATTTAACTATCCTGAACAAACCTTCATTTCTAACCTAACCTAGCTGGGATCAAGTATTACTTCAAATTTAGCATGAACATAGAGCATCCTAATTACGATAAAACGTTTTGCTCAAACTTAGTCGTACACGAAAAATAATAAAGAATTCGGTCTACGTTGCAAGAATTACCATTCCCCAGTACAACATGATACCGTTAACAGTCCGCCATGGCAAAAAGCCATACTTGGAGATGACAAACGCCTAAATGCTATCCACTAAACAGTTAACATGCTCATTAGAGCGTGCCGAACAAGAACACCAGTCGAGTTTAATCAGCAACAAGTTACGACAGATCAAGCCTCAAATTGTCACCTGGACAATATCGTACAGCACAAACAGACGAGAGGATGTGGCTCTATACGAATCGGTCACACTAGGTTAACGTACGTCCCGCTGATCAATGGAGAAAAGCAGGTGTTGTTGTGCCCTTACCTTTCTCTCGGGGAAACACCGCGTCAGTGTGTCTGTGTAGTCGGAGCGTGTACGGTCAGTCACTTGTTGAACGCACAAGCAGATATGCCTGAAGGTACTTGTCGCCGAGTAAATTCAACAACCGGGGAAATCGCCTTCGGCCGGTATCACCAAATTACTGATGTGCTGACGGAGTCTTCCGTCAGAAATCTACCTGGTCTATAGGCCGAAATCTTCTGTGCTTCCTTTATAGGATCGCGCTTGAAAGTCGATATTAATTTGCATTGTACAGCAGCACGAAATGATATCACCCAGTACCCGACGAGTCGCACTTGTGCTTCTTGTTGGGCGGCAGTGGCTCTTAGCGAGGGTTTCACTGAATGATAATTGTCGTTGATTACCAGCTTGGTAAACGAAGTGTTACAAGATAAAGAAGATATATCGCGGAAGCTACTGAATTTTTTTGAATTTGTCGAACCTTTACGTTACTATGTAATATTTACCTTTTCACTGTTTTCATAAATATAAGACTTTAATTTTTATACTGTATCGTGGACGTAAATGGACAGAGTAGTCGAGCGTCGTTTAAATAAAAATATATAAATAAATAAATAGAATAAATATTTTCTTATTCTCAATTTTTAATCATACGCAGCCTACACGGTTTTATTTATTAGTATTTCAAAGTGATTTGTAAAATTAAAAAGAGTAAGTATAATAAACCAATCGACACTACCCTCATAGTGGAGGAAACCTATGTTTATAAACGTAATCAAAAGTAAAATTTGAAAGATTTATAATAAAAAATCTTCCGCACTTTTTTATTTTTTTTAAATTTTTTATCGTCTTTAGAGAATTAAAATAAATCAATTTATCCGAGCGCCGATCGATTATGGGTTATACATTGTAACACCCCCTACTTTCGATCCCCAACAGAGATGCCAATTAATGTAGCATCCCTACTTTGAATTCCATATCGGCCATGTCAATTGTATAATTATTATATATTTATTATTTTCCATTATTATTATTATTATTATTATAATTTTACGCCGACATTTTTATATATATATATATATATATATATATAAAAGATCGATATGAGGTCGGGTCCCCTAGGATGGCATATCGTCCGTAAAAGATAAATTTGATTAAATAATAAAGCTGTAAAATAATGTATTTTTACAATAATATTTATTCATACTCGTAGAAACATCGTAATAAGATCGATCACAATAGGTAAACGTAACGGCGACACAATTATTAATATTAAAATATGACGATCACGATTTAACTAACTGAAACTAACTGAAAACTAAACTAAACTGAACTAAATTAAAACTAAAACTAACTTGATTAAAACTAAACTAAACTGAACTAAATTAAAACTAAAACTAACTTGATTAAAACTAAACCGAACTAGACTGAACTGAATTAGACTAAACTGAATTAGACTAAACTAAATTAACTGAACTAATAATCGAACATCTCCTTTTGTACTAATAAATATGCATATATATATATATATATATATATATATATATATATATATATATATATATATATATATATACATATATACACGCCTATAATAAGAACTTTCCAGATTTTTCTAGAAAGATTCGTTTATTATTATTGTATATACTTACGGAACTTCTAGAAAAATCGTTGTATATTTACACATGTGTGAGTGTATTTTTTGATCGGTTTAACGTAATTTTTAATATCCAATCATAAACGCGATTTTGCCGGCTACACGTAGATCATCTAACATAGTAATTATCTTGTCATTTAATATATTGTAATATTTGCGTGTGTGTATGTTTCCATTATTAATACGTCGATCAGACGATTTTCAATAACCAATCAAAATGTGTTAAATTTCTCCGCATTTTCCCGTGAAAAAATTAGGCATATACTTACACATACATACATATACACACATGCACATATATTTATTGTATAACTAGTACGACGAGAAAGCAACAGAAAGGTTAATAAACCTTAATACAAGCACGCTATTATACCATCGTCGTTATCATTATTCTTTTTACTTATTTTTTAATTCTAAAACTCATCTTATTTATTTATTTATTTTATTTATTTATTTAATCTTTAAAATGTAACAACATCGTGGTTGTTACAACATGTATACTAGAAATGAGTCATTGTAAAAATTTGTTTACCCTACAGTTTTACTCATCGTAGAGATCGATTGTGCTTATATCGATATACCGTTTAAAATTCGACCAATCACCGGATTTCTATTTGGCGCAGGAATACATATGTATTAGTGGATTATTCTATTGTACAATGTGTGGTGTGGATATAAACTTTCGCGAATATGTCAGATTATTACCGTTTATTTTTTTAAATATACTGTTCCTCGTTATTTGTCGATTTTCTCCAGTGGTCAGTATCGTTTAGATTATCATAATATGTACACGCAATCACATTTATCATCATCATCTGCAACTGCTGCTGCCGGACACGTATGCTTTCTGCAATTGCCTCCAGTTATTACGGTCTTTAGCTGTTCTCATCCAATTTTTCCCCGCTACTCGTTTTAAGTCATCACACCCGCGGTTTAGCGGTCTAACCGTGTTTCATTTCTGGTCAATTGGCACGTAAATATTTTTATAAATTAACACGTAGACGGTGTTAGAAAGGTATCTGTGTACCGGGAGAGGGGGAATAGTAAAAAGAACTAATAAAACGTGTATTTCTGACCAGGTAGATAAATTTAAATTTCAGCGGTTTAAAGGTTAAAACGGTAAAGAGTGAAATTAATCGATTCTATTTAGAGTCGTATGCTTTTGGGCACGTCGACATCCAGTTCACAGATTAGTTTAATCGTCGAAAAGCTTTGCGGTTAAGCCGAATGCTATAGTATACTAGAGTTACCTGTAATTCGATAAGGGTTCGCGTTCTCACCTCGCTTTATTTGGAGATTAATCTGTTTTCTACAACCCTCGTGTATTGTACGTGTAATGTATTTTGTATATATATATACACATATATATATACACGTGTGTGCGTGCATATGTGTATGTAAACATATATATATATATTATATAAGTATTTACATAGGAGTGTGTATATATATATATATATATATATATATATATATATATATAAAATATATATCAAAGCATATTTTAGACAGCTGAAGTTGAAGCTTATTAAAATATGTTTCGGCTTCTATAACAAAATATTGGGGAACTTTGATCATTATCATCATTTAGTTTCAATATAGTCAGTTGACTTCTCTTTGGCGGCGTACCAGTTAATTGCTCATCGCCATTTGTATTCTTCATTATTTTATAGTAAGACATGATAATGTAGCAAACATATGCATACATATAAAAAATATATATATGTACACACACACGCGCACACACACATATATATATATATATATACACCATTGCCACTCGAGGCAATTTTCAAATGCTACGAGAAATGAAGTTGACGGAAACGAGGCAAGATAAATGAGATCCACGAATTCACGAAAAAGAAACTACTCAGGGTTTGTAATGTATGCCGGTAATCTTACGGGGAATCTATACCAGCGCTTATCTTTAGCAAATTAGTTAAGGTTGCGTTTAACTTTCCCCTTCGAAAAAAACCCACCCAAATAAATAAATAATAACTACGATAATAATAATAATAATAATAATAATAGTAATAATCATAATAAAACTAAGTGAGGTACACCTCTGATCATACGTTCACGTCTGTTGATGACGATGATGGCGATGATACTTTTGTCGGTTGTTGCAAATTATAGTCGGTAAAGAATTTTCTCTTGCCGTCAGTTTACTTGTAGTACAGCAACTCATTAACCCTCTTCCCGTCAACTGCATACCGTCAAACATCAAACGTCAAAAGACGAACCCACGCTAACGTTCAAAATCGGACGTGGAAGAGGAAAAAATTAAAACGGAAGGCGATGAAGAAACGATAGACCTCGAGCGAAGCGATTTTCCGAGAAAGCCAACGACTGCCCCGCTTAAGAGGTAAACGAGGAACCGTCCTCGTGAAGAAATTAAAAATCGTAAATGAGAACTTAAAAACTAAGGACGAATAAGAGAGCTCTGCGCCTAACAATTTCGTGGGATATTCTCTTTTATAATCGCCTAAAGCTATATATATATACATATACATATATATATATATATATATATATATATATATATTATGATACATATATACATATATGTATATATATATATATATACATGCAATGTACACACACACTTATAACGTGTGTTCGTGAATAATACTCGTCTCTGTAGAACACAAGTACGTATAAACGAGGCTCCATGAGCCCGTGGAAGCAGCGCCTACGCGCGCGAGTAATCGATGGTGGAACTAGTGATGGGACATGAATGGATTCATTTCAAAGATTAAACTTGAATCGTTTTTGACGAAAGATTCCTCGACTAAAACTCGCTCTGACGATGTAAGAAATTTCTGACGGATAAAAATGCTTCAAAAATCTGTTTCTACGAGAGAACGAATAATCGAAATATCTGAAGAATATTACGTACTAGTTCACATCGCATCGGTCGATTACGTCGAAACCTAAAGTCAGCATGCTTGATCAAGATGTAGATAGTTCCCACAGTATCACGTTGGGTATGCTGTAAAGGCAACCGCATTAAAAAAAAAAAAAAATTATGACCGATTTAAGAACCCGTTTGGAGAGCGTAACTATGTTTTTGTTGTCGATGCAAATCTTCATAACGGTAATAACGCGTCGATAAATAATAATAATCGTATACGATCGTGGGTGGTTTAATTTACAAAACGTATCTAGGAAAAGTTGTATATTTTCTACCGCGTTAATTAAATATTCGTGACGGCAAATTTATCGCCAGCCATAATGTTTCTTAACATTACACGATAGCCTAAACATTTACGATAATTAAGCCGCGGAATGTACAGGTAGAGTAATTACTGATTAGAAATAAATGCTGAAAAAACTCGTATCATCTGATAACGAAATCGAAACCTAACCCTCAAGTGTAATATTTAATAAACGTAACTAAAGAAACCAAATCGATGAAACAAAATAGCGATTAGTCATGTTCAGAGGTGCCTTTTATAATTTAGGGCGCACTGAATTAACCAGATTGAGAATATTTTAACATATGCGTACCTAATTACGGTTTCGTCCATGTTCGTACCGCAAGAAAACGGGTTAAGATAACTTGCACAGAAGTATTTAGACCAGCCGGACATTAAGGCAAAATTCTTCTCACGAAGACAATAGTGTGAGAAAGAAGGCCATCTTGTGAAACAAGACAGAACACGATAAACCACTTAAACTATTGTCCAATGAAAAAATAGTTGGAAAAGCTCCAAGAGAAAAGGCGCAGGATAACGATGATTACAACAGCGTAATTTCTCTCTGTTTTAAACAGTTTCAATGATGTAAAGTAAGCGTTATTAGAGAAGCAACTTGTATAATATATAAAATCCGATGGACGATTATATATATATATATATATATATATATATATATATATATATATATATATATATATATATGTATGTATATATACATATGATGTGTGTGTGCGTGTCACAGGAAATTAGTGCAATTTGAAATATATGTCCTCTCACTCTCTCTCTCTCTCTCTCTCTCTCTCTCTCTCTATATATATATATATATATATATATATATATATATATATATATATATATATATATATATATATCCCCGCCGGGGGTACTTTGTACCTCCCGGCCCGAAGCTGTAACCGGAACGGGGCGTGTTCATAGGTAAAAGATAATGGAATGTAGGTTAGCTGCGAATAAGATAATAGTGGAATAAGCAGTCGCATACCAACAGCGGCTACTGGTGGAAAGTCTCAAGCAGACGATTCCAGTAGTGACGGGGCAATGAGACAAGAGGATGTGGATGGGCAGCTTGAGGAACTACCTACTAAAAGTCCACATAAATCCTACGACTGTTTAACCCTCAGCGAGGTTTGGTCGCTGTCAAGATCATACACTGCTACCTCCTTAGTAGCAAACTGCTACCTTGCGGTCAGGCTAGAATGTCGCCTTGAAATAGCGGCGTTTGTTTCCCTTATCTATATTCCTTCCTATCGATTTCCTTATCTTCCTTATACCTCCTGATTCTCTCTGACACTCACTGTACATTCTTGCCTGCAGAAAACTACGACAAACGCACTAGCCCGACCGTCTTGTTAAATCCATGCCGTCGGATATAACTGGTGTTGTTATTTAGGTAGCGTAGAAGATGTTTGCGCGTCAGCTTCTGTGTTCTTTTAAATCGCACTCTACTCTTACTTTCATTTATCTCTCCCTGTTTATAAAAGTCGTAGGACAATGGGATCACGGTAAGAGAAGCAGGTTCGTTCAACTGGGAGCTTCTAGCTAATGATTCTGCACGGAAGGCGGTATGATCCAAGTAGTCGCTCTTGGAGAGGGCGGGATGATGATGTCAGAGTTCGTCAGCAGATCACACGACCAGGCAGCCCTCTTTAGGATCCGCTCTGCATGTCACAAATGTGGATGGGACTAGAAAAGGTGTCCTACGCATAGTTCATCCCATATGTATTTGGTCAGTTTGCCGCGACTGACGGGGACTCGCATGCTATAACGATAATAATAAATGGACATCTGTAATCTGAAATGTTAGAACTTTATTAGATAATAAAAATCTACCTATAAGAAGAACTGCCTTAATCGCACAGGAACTAAGAAAATATAAAATGGGCAAACCACTGATGAGAGTAGGGGGTATACGATATATTGGAAAGGTGACAAGCCTGAAAATAAACGATTGAGAGGCGTAGGAGCTTAGCGATTGACACGAAATTAATACGATATGTATTAGATGAACCGCATGGTATCAGTGATCGACTTATGGTTATGAAGTTAAAGTTCCCTAAAAATCCTACATTAGCCATTATCTGTGCATATGTCCCAACTCTAGATAACTCTGAAGAAGTAAAAGATCTGATCTATAATGACCTTCAAGAAGTGTTGACCAAAATTAAAATCAACGAAAGACTTATAATACCTGATGACTTTAATGCACGTGTGGGAAAATATGTAAACGTTTGGAACGGCACTGTTGGAGCGCATTGAATTGGGAAAGAAAATAGTAACGAGAAACGATTACTGCAATTATGATCTTATTATTAGTAATACTCTTTTTAAACCGAAAGATATACATAAAGGATCGTGGACACATCCCGTCTGGGCATCTGCATTTAATAGAGTACGTTATCATAAAACGACAAAATAGAAGTGAATGCCTAATTACTCTTGCAATGAGAGGTACAGATGGAGACACAGACCATGTCTTAATCAGAGAAAAATTTAGATTCCTTAGTATTAATTATCATCAGCGGCTACAAAGATATAAACAAGTCACTTATACATAGATCGCTTAAAAGATAAAGAGATTTTGAACAAGTTTACAACAGTATTAATTATTGGTCTCCAACTGCAGAAAAACAATGGGATAATATAAAAAAGTAGATAACAGTAACGTGCAAAATAAGAATAAAAAAATCTCAAGATTGTTTTGTGAACTTTTCTAAAAAACACGTAGCATCGGATTGAAGAAAAGAGGAAAGCTTTTATAGCTTGGCAGAATGACAAAAGGAATGTATTAAAAATAAATAAATAAATTTTAATAAAAGCTGTGATATACAATGTGAAACCGAAGAAATACAAAACAAATGGGTAGTTAATCAGATGAAAGATATCCAAATGTTACACGAGAGAAATGATACACGTGCATATTATGCCGCTATTAAAGCGATATCTGGTCGTAAAACAAAACGTAAAACTGCTGTACAAAATTCAACGGGCATATCGTTGAGAAATAAAGATGACATTAAAAACAGATGGACAGAACATTTTCAGACGCTATTAAATAATAGATCCATGGTTAACGATGATATATTTCAGACACTAACAAAAAAAATGTTGCTGAATATCAGTTGGATGTCTTCTGAAGATCAATAGAGCACATGTAGGTTTTTTTTTTTTGAAACGTATCTATGTTCAATTAATGTTTTGTAGCTTCATGATTTAAAAGTGTACCTATATCAAATTTATCATTAGCAAAAATTGCTTCAATTATAATAGCTTCGATAGATTTTCTTTTTCCAAGTTCAATCAACATCGTTTAGATTAATGAATACATTAAAATTAGCTTGGAAACGCTCGTTTATTTTAATATCATTATCTTTAAAATTTACGTTAATTTTAAAAAATTATTTGATTAGAAGCCCTTTGAAAAATTTTTAGGTTTTCGTTTTGACATAGTTTGAATTTTTTTATCAAGTCCAAACCAAGGAGAAAATTCAGGTGCTTTTCGTACGACTCCCTTCGATAGCCTAATTAACGTACTCGGTGAACATCATTCAAATTTCGCCGCTCCAAACTTATGTCAAATTTTTACACACACATATAAGAAGTACTCCAAATTTGCCTGAATAAATCCATCGATCTACAATGAATCTTAGTGGTAAATACGGAAACAGTCGTTGGACACACGCAATTACAATACTCAAAGACATCGAAGTAGAAGTTCCTCTTCTTCATCAGAACTATATGCCTGCATTGCCGCCGTTGATCTCAAGTAAATCTGTCGTTACTCCGAACAGATCTTCGCAACAATCCTTCTAGCGTATTAGATCAATGCAACGACCACCAGTTGCTTTTCACGGATGGTTCAAATTCTTTAGTAGAATGTGCAGTAGCATCCTCCAACGAAATGATAATCATATTTCTACTACCTCCACATTTTTCAATCCTTTCGGTTGAACTTTATGCTATAAAACTAGCTGTAATTTATATAAAATATTCTATTGGTAGAAATTCTAAGCAATCTGTCATTGCCACCGACACTCTTTCAGCAATCACCAGCATCAGTAATTATAAGCGAAAAAATCATCATCCAGTGACCAAAGAAATAATCAGCATCCTAACGGTCTTTCCCCGCAATTATTATTTATATGTGTTCCAAGACACACTGGTATTGCTGTGTCTGGCAGACACAGCAGCTTAAGCGGCCAGCTTGCGATCTTCCAATAGACCCGAAAGATATCCGCATCATAATAAACGAACAACTCCGCGCGAAATGGAATATATTGTGGTTATCAACACCAACTAAAAAACTAATTACGCTCATTCACACCTGATGCTAATTTATGCCGATTTCCTCCTTCGTTGATACGACATGAAGAAATAGTTATTCGTCGTATATTGCTAATGCGACTCTCACTCGTAGTGACTTAATCCGAAGAGAGTCACCACCGATTTGTTCCTGCAGCAATGTTAAATTAACAACAGTACACCTTTTGCTACATTGCCAAAAGTATAAGGCTGAACAGATTCGATATGGTCTTTCATCAGCATCACAACGATTTTTACAACCAAATGCAGCCGGTCCAACAGTAGCGTTCCTACGTGAAACCGGCATCTTTCAACAACTATAGTTTCCGTGTCGGTGCCTCTACCCTCGTAGCAAGTATACGGCACGTAAATGGATCATCAACATCATCATCATGAAAGTATTTACTTTCAACGACAAATACTGATACATTATGACAAATATTCATTTTCCGAATAAAAAGTTTAACAACTCCACACACATTACTGATACCATTCACCATTCTAAATTTACTATCATCAATTTTAGAAATGGGAATATTATTTTTGTATAAAAATTGAGTTTATTAAAGAAATATTAGAACCGGAATCATAAACTCCACATCTTTTTGTATTATTAATAAGCAAATTCTGATCAGTGGTATCATTACAAGTTTTTTTGATCGTCAACTATTGAATTCAAATCAAATTCTATAAGGCGTTCCGTATTACATCTCCAGACTCTAGCGCTAACAACGATTTTCCCTTGCAGATATTTTAGACTTGCTACGCAAATTTAATTTAAGGCAAACTTTTAATGTAATTAAAACTATCAGTTTTCTTCATAGGAATTAAACTAGTTGCTAGGAATTGTATATTAGAGAGTAAAAATCCTTTAGGAATATCAGTTGGACACTGATTAGAATTCGATGCTTCTCCTCGACTTATGGACGAAGGAGTCGGTTCTTCAGTGCATCGAATTTTAGGAGTAATAATTTGTTCGGTTTTCGAATAGTATGGAAACACATGAACTTCTGTAATATTAATAGCAGCACTTCCACTCCTATAACGATGACGTTCGTGTTCGTGACAATAATTCGTACGATAGTAATAATCGCCTCGTTCGAGCGAAGGCGACGGTGTTACGTGAGTTCTTTCGTCAGTCAGTCGATGCGTTTGACTGTACCTGAGGTTCGTCAACGCGGCTACGATAAAGCACCATTATCATATCTGACATTGGTTGGAATCGGTTGTTGTAATCATTTTTTCCGTACGAATTATATGTGGACTGGGGATTATGATGGAAATGTCTCGTTTTGGGGAAGGCTCTGGCATTCCATAGGATTTATCTTCTGTCGGTCGTTGTGGTCGACTAGATACGAAGTCGCTAATTGCAGCGACGATAATTTTCGTAACGATCACACATATTTCTTAATAATAAGTCTTCAGTATGATCATTAACCATACCCTATAATATAAAAAAATCGATTATTTATGAGTCTTAAAACGTCTCGTAGATGGGACTAAAAAAAAACATCGTAGCAGCTTCTCCAGTTAGCGGAAATCTAGAAATCGTCTTTCTCTCTTACACTTATAAGATTTATTCGTCAGAGTGCACAGAGGATTCGAAATTGACGGTTACTTTATTAAAGTAGGCTAATTAAAAACACCCAGAATAAAAATAATACTAACATACCCCCCAATAATTACGAATGAATGTTTTGAACACCATTTGATTTCAAATCAAAACATCAAACTAGCCTTTCTTATATCCCTTCTGAGGATAAAACCTATCGACCCCGAGTTCGGTCATATTTTTAGTTAGCGGCATCAATTATATACCTCAAATTATGAAGACCTTCAATTACTTAACTCATTCGTACTAAGCTTAAGTGAAAAAAAAGTTTCCGTATCTTCATCTCATCTGACGCACACACCTGTTTCAAATGTAACTCCTCCAGTCATAAAGCGGATGACTATGAAGCAACACCCACCCACGATGATTGTACTGAAGAGGAAACCAACATTCCAGCTGCAAGCTGATCTCTGCCATGTCCCAATATGATCACAAAAACGATACTGTCCACCAAGCGTCACGGACAATAGTCTTTGAAGCGATCGAAGTAATAAAAAAAAGAATGTCCTAATAATATATCATTATTTATAATGAACTATTGGAAGATAGGCCGCATATAAGCCGCCTCTTTAGCTGCTGTGTCTGCTAGATCGTTCCCAGCAACGCGAGTGTGACTTGGAACACATATAAATAATAGTTGAGAGGAAAGACCGGTAGGTAGGATGCTGATTATTTCCTTGGCCACTGGATGCTGATTTTTTCGCTTATAATTACTGATGCTGGTGGTTGCTGAAAGAGATGGCAATGACAGACTGCTTAGAATTTCTACCAACAGAATCTTGTATATAAATTATAGCTAGTTTTATAGCATAAAGTTCAGTCGAGAGGATTGAAAAATATGGAGATAATGGAAATGTGATTATTATTTCGTTGCAGGATGCTACTGCACATTCTACTAAAGAATTTGACTTTGAACCATTTGTGAAAAGCAATTAATGGTCGTTGTATCGATACGCTAGAAGGATTGTTGCGAATATCTGTTTGGAGTAACGACAGATTTACTTCCATATTCAGTGAGATCCACGGCGGCAATGCAGGCATATAGTTCTGATAAAGAAGAGGAACTTCTACTTCGATGTGTTTGAGTGTTGTAATTGCTTGTGTCCAACGACTGTTTCTGTATTTACCACTAAGATTCATTTTAGATCGATGGATTGATTCAGGCAAATTTGGAGTACTTCTTAAATGCGTGTAAAAATATGACATAAGTTTGGAACGGCGAAATTTGAATGATGTTTCGCCGAGTATGTTCAGTAGGTTAGCGGAGGGAGTCGTTCAAAAAGCACCTGAACATATTCTCAGGGCAGAGTGGTTAACACTTTCTAACGATTGTAAAATAGATCCTTTTTCATTTTCATAAACTACAGCACCGTAGTCAATTTTTGGGCGAATTACTGTCTTACATAATGTAATAAGTGATCTTGTGTCCGCTCCATGTTGTGTATGAGCCAGCGTTCGTAATAAGTTTAAGTTTAGCATACTTTGTTTTTTTACCATATGTATGTATGGCTTCCATGTCAACTTCTGATCAAATGCTAAGCCCAGATACTTCACTGTAGAAGGAGATGGAATTATTTTGTTAATTTTTGGATTAAGGCATTTATTGACGTAATAGAGGATCGACTTAATGGATTCTAAATCTGAGTAGGAAGTCCAAGTACTATATGATTTAACTTCATATGCTCAGGAATATAATGATCTAATTATTTTTAAAATCAATAATTGAACCGTTTAAGTATCGGAATTGATATGCAAAACGAATTGGTTTCTCCGAAACATCACCAAAAGTGGAAATTAGATCTTCTTTTTCACAGTCTCTAGGCTGCAGTTTACTTTGTGTACTCAGAAACTTTTACTGATTAGTCCAAGAATAAACGAAAAACCTCTATTAACTTCGACTCTGTTAACGAAATTAACCTCTTTCTCAAAATAATCGATCCATGACTCTACATTTTTATTTCGGGTTGAAAATTTTCTACTAAATAATGTTTCATAATTTCTTATGAGGAATCATGCTTCTTTGCAACAATTTTATTTAAACGAGAAATAAGTTCATTCATTCTCGTACTTGATTCCGTCATTTGTGATAAAGCAGGTACGAATTCAGGCGACAGGAAATTATTAAAAATGAAATTATCCGCGTCATATCGATAAATCTTTTCTACTTCTGATGAAAGTTTCACATTGACGTTTCTATACTGACCTCGGGACTTGATTGAATTAACCATACTCTTGATAGCAGAAAATTCTGCTACGATCTTGGTACAACGTTTGAAATTCATCAGGAAAGCTGAAGCAAGTCTCACCATCTGCTGCTCTGATTCTTTTGAGTTTCAAACTCGTTGTTTTATCAGTAGCATTGCTGGCTTCTGCTACAATAAAAAACTGATACGCTGACATTTGTGCAGTTTTTATTGTATTTTCGATTTGTAATATTAAACGCTCGGATTTAATATTTTATTTGATTGCAACTCTATAGAAGAAATCGAAAATTCACGATATTACAGGCGCGAATCGACGAACGAAAATTTAAACATCTTTCTCGCGTAGAAATTACGAAACCAAAAAACTTAACATTACAACAGATAACATACAAACGTTGCTGTTATCTAAAGAACGATATAATCGTACTAGACATATATATATATATATATATATATATATATATATATATATATATATATATATAATTACATCTAGAAGGAAGACAATTTTTCTGCGTTATATAATTTGCAGATGACATAGCGATAGTCGCAGAAAGTGTGTCGGATGCACTGATAAAGCTAAATTTGATTCTAAAACGCTATGACAATAAATAAGAAGAGAACAGCGGTAATGAGATGCAATCAAATGGAAAATTTGAAAATGAAAAAATACAGCGTTTAAAAAAAAATTAAAAATATCTCAGTTCATTAATAACAGAAGATAAATAATCGAGAAATAACTTCAAGAATATCACAGCGCGAATATAAAAAAGAAATCATATTATTATCATTAAAAAAAATCTAAATGCAGAAATCAGGGTTTACATTTAGAGCGCGCTTTTGTACGGTTTGAAATTCGGATTATAAATAAATGCGGACAAAAACAATTAGAAGCGCTCGAAATGCGTTGTTGACGGTAAATGTGAAAAGTTAAACGGACAGACAAAACGAAAAATATAGTAGCTCTTAAGAGGGCGAAAAAAAAAAACAAAAACCGAAGAAGATGTAGTTGGATAGGGCACATTTTAAGAAATATTTAACAGAAAGATGGTTATAAGTGGAAAAAGACGGCTGGGTGGAAGACCGAGGAAAAAATATATCGGCCGAATAACGGAAGATGAAAAAGTAACTTCGTACCAGGAATTGAAAGAAAAGGCGAAAACCCGAAGCTTGGGAAGTAAAGTGCTCTACATATAGATTGGCATTCTGTAATCGTCGAAATCGCGAATAATACTCCGAAGCTAGAAAGCGTCTAGCCTCACTTTAACCCTTTCAGTCGCACGTGAAATTTTAATAAAAAATTCGTAATTTTATACTGTTTATAATAAAATTGCTCTTTTTTCAATGATCCCGGACAATTTTCGATGTGTTCGTATAAATATTATTAGAATTGAGACATAAATCAGAAAATATATAATTTCGTTAGTGTTAAAAAATTTCACGTACCATATAGTGGACATAGTGACTGAATGAGTTAAAGATCTAACGATTTCTAGTAAAATTAAATCACGTTTATACGTTCGAGATTACGTAAAACTAAAATATATTCGGAAAAGCCGTTGAACGAGTAATTCGCAGAAATAAGAATTTCCGCGGCCTACCATTCGCGGTAGACCATATCGGTTTTTCTCCGGTATTAATACACACATACACACACATATATATATATATATATATATATATATATATATATATAGAGCAAGACTACGTAATGGATTATTATTACCATTATTTCTTCTTCTTCTTCTTATTATTATTATAATAAATTACAATTATAATTATTATAGGCAGTGTAAGGGAATTTGTGTGCGTAATTTCCTTTTGATAATTAAAACGAGAGATGCACCGATTAGAAATGTACGAGGAATCGACGAATATATATATATATATATATATATATATATATATGTGCATACGAACGCCTGATAACGTTGAAAACATTCGTCCCGCGATAATGAACACGGATATCTATTCAACCCTTAACACTTATAATTAGTACCACCCCCTTAAGCAAAATCCCCGACAAGACGGGGAAATACCGAACGCCGAAATTTTTGAAGCATCTTCTTCTTCGTCTTAATATTATCGTCATCATCATCATCATCTCTATACATTCCCTTTCCTCGTCGGCTTGGAAAACTGAAATATAATTTATCGTTTCGTTAACGGCTGCTAGTATAACGTATCTACTTACACGTTGTTTAACGTATCTGAACTATTTACCGTTAAATACCGCTGGAAGGTATTACTAGCGTTTTCCGAGAATTAGGTTTTAATCTTTTTCTCCGATAGTTCCTGTAATTATAGATTACCGATGTCGTACGCGTTAAAATAAACCCCTTCTAAGGATTTTATCGCCGTTTGTAGAAAGTATTTTTTTTTCTTTCAAACGAATGAAATATGTTTTTTTTTTTTTTTTTTTATTATTTTTCATAACTAGCCGCTATTCAACAAATCAACGAGTAATGTGCGGAGGACATACCCAATGGAGAGGCCAAGTCCACGTCCTAATTTAACCGGATTTCCTAATGTTTCTTATTCAGAGAATCCACGCCTCAGCGTAAAACGAACTAATGTAATTATCGAAATGAAGAATAAATTTAATTCGGGCTACGAGTAATCGATTTTTCTTAGTGAAACGTAATAACTTTTAGACCTTGTCTATGCGACGACAAAGTAACAAATTACAAAAAGCTACCAGCTCTATTTTTAAGTTTTACAGGCACCGCGGGTGCGGGTTAAAAATAAACACCGATAAAACTCTGAAACTCTTCGCAAGACGGGGCGTCGATTACCTTCGGCGGAAATTAAGATCGATTATTCACCGGAAAAACCGAAATTCCATATTTAGGTGTTATCCGGGATTCCTCGTTTATGCTTTTGATAATAATATTAATTACGTAATTGATAATAAAGAAATAACCCGTGTACATGCAACAATATTGAATCGACGATCGTATTTATCCGCGATTAAGAAGAAATTATAATATAGGCGCATTATTCGGCCCGGATTAATCTACGTATTGTTTGACCATCGGTTTCAGACGGTTAATTTAAAAAATTACAACCGATTCAAAATCGCCGGTGCAGAATTTGCAGAATTACACTAAATCTCGTTACAGATATACGCAAAAATTAGCGATACGTGCTCGGAATTAAACGTATCATTTTTGACACCTGTTTTCTTGCATTTTAGTAAATTATCCAGATAAACTTTTACCCTAGGTGCCAAATACATCGAAATAGATGAATTAACTTCATAGATGATTACGATTAAGCCTGACCGTGCTCCGTATATTAGGTATAAACAACCTAGAATTAAGCTATTAAATCGCATATAGTGCGTAGGTAAAACGATATGCGCGCGTGTGTGCGCGCATATTTAACGCGTATTTGTGTAGATTTCCGGTTGGTACAAATACTAGACGATAGTGGTTTACAAGTTCTACTAAAAATGCTTAATCAAGTATATCAGAGTGAAATTATACCTAAAGACTGGTACGATTCATAAAATACTGTCACGATTTTAGAATGATTAGTCTAATGAGTCACACTCTGAAAAGATTATTACGAATTGTGCATGCACGAATTGAAAAAAGATGCGAATGAGCAACAATAATTTGGTTTTAGGCCAGGAATGCGTGTACTCGAGAAGCAATCTTCAGTATGAACGTACTGGTTGAAAAAGATGCTTGGAATTTCAACAACCCCTATTTCTATGTTTTGTCGATTTTGAGAAAGATCAAAAGCTGTTCGAGATATTGGAAGACATTGGATTAAATTCAGCAGACTGTAGAATAATTAAAAACCTGTATCTTAACCGGAACGTTATTATTTTTTGTTTGTTTTTTTTTAATCAAACTTCAAACACAGTACACATAAATCGCGGTTGTCTTTAACGTTTATGCGGAACAAATCTTTAAGGAATCTGTTGGAAGATAGCACAATAGCCATCGGAATAGGTGGAAAATACATCGATAATATTAAGCGGACGACGCAGTTTTAATAGCTAGTAGTGCTGAAGACTTAAAACTGATCACGTAGAACAAGGAGATAAGATTAGTAAAAAAATATGGAATATCTTTAAACGCGAAGAAAACAAAGATAATGATCATTGGAAATAATACCAGCCCTAGAATTCGTATTAATGGCATATGATTGGAGAAAGTCGAATCGTATACTTAGGTATACGCTACTGAACATTACGAGCGGATCTGAAACTGAAGTCGGAAGTCGGATTGAACAGGCGATGAATGCATTCAACAAGATGAAGAAAATTTCTTAACAGGACACGATTTTAATTTTAAAGGTTCGAATTCGAATGCGTTATATCGGGTCTATTTTATTGTACGTCTGTGAGACGTGGACTTTGAAGAAAATCACCATTAGTCGATTGCAAGATTTTGAATTATGATGTTACCGGCGAATTTTCAGAATACCCCGGACTGCTAAGAAGACCAAACGAAGATATGAAGAAAGATCGTGAATTAAGTTGATAAAAATTCGAAAAATAAAATCTTTCGGACGCTTGATTCGTGGGACAAAAAATATTCCTTATTACAAACTGTTCTAACGGGAAGAATAGAAGGTAAAAGGAAAATTGGACGGAAAACACGTAGCGGATTTCGTGATATTAAAACATGGACAGGGCAAAAAATACAGAACGTTTGGTACACTCCGCGTATGATAGAGGACATTATCGTAATATGGTCGTGGCTTCGCTGGATGAGCACTAATCAGATCGATTGGGACTATGAAGAAAAATAAGTATGTGTATATATATATGCATTTGTGTTTTTTTTTTACCATATTTTATTTATTCATTCCGAGGTTTTTATTAATTTTTTCCTGTAGCCTAAACATTTGTTTCATCTCGATATTGTACTACTATTATAAGTTAACTGCTAACGTACGAGGGCTGTTTAAATTTACGAACCTTGTTACGTGTATATCGTTATGAAATAAAAGCTTCTTTCTTCTTCTTCTATATTATCGAACGCTAGTTATATAATAATTTGCAGTTCAAAGTGCCGTAGGTGCATACTAAATGCCTCCCCTTAAAATGGAGTAGATTATACGCGTAATATTTTGAAATTATCCCTCGTGTTAAGGAGTGCGTTCTGAACATACAACGTAAATTTTTCTGCCGCGTATACGCGATAATGAGTTTATCTCATTAATAGGTGCAATTACGATTCCAAGCAGCTAATGTTTATGTATGCGAAAAAAAAGTATAAACGTAATTAAACGTAATTTATTCGAGCTATTCGCTTATTTAATTATAATTAGCGCGATGTTATATTAATTATGTTCGTATTTCAACCTTATCTGCTTTAATTTTTTATATAATGTGGAATGTAGTGATTTTTTTATAAAAATATCAATTGAAAATTAGTTAAATCACTAATATTTATTTTCTTATAGAAAACACAAAGCTTTATTTACGCCATTATCAAGCGAAACATTTTTAAAAAATCATAATTTTAAAATATAAATTAACTATAATTACTTAAAAATATTCGATGGTGACTGTGAAAATATACTCCAAAAATGCTGTTCCGCTTCTGTTCTGTCTATTTTTTGAATTGTTGAAATTTAACATCGATATATTTGTTTATTAATTTAGTTTTTTTATATTAATTTTTTCTTCAATATTATTTTCCGGATTCTGTAAAAGTTGTATACTGGTGGAATTTTAAATTTTTCATTTACTGTTGCGATGTATGATGTCCAAAAGTAAAATATAAAATATAAAAATATACGAACACAAAATTTTTTTAAAAAACACAATTTTACAAGTAAAATGAAAATAAATATAAAAAAAAATCTGATAAATAATAATCTTATATTGATGCTAAATTTCAACAATTCAAAAAATAGACAGAACAGAAGTAGAACAGCATTTTTGGAGTATATTTTCACAATCATCATAAAATTTTTTTAAAAGTAATTATATTTAATTTATATTTTAAAATTACGATTTTTTAAAAATGTTTCACTTGATAATGGCGTAAATGCCGAAAAGCTTTGTGTTTTCTATAAGAAAATAAATATTAGTGATTTAACTAATTTTCAATTGATTTCTTATCTACTTGCTTTGTTTACTTTTATTATGTTTCCTCCTGTGTTGTAATAGTCGTACATTTCTCGTTCGTTACCTAACCGTAATTAATTAATCAATATCGTAAGCTATAAAACGAGTTCCGGTACACGATACATCGATAAATTAAGTTTATTGTCTTTTAATTAATTTAATTATTTAAACGACATTTTAACGTTAACGAAATATTTTTTTCTTTAAATGTCGAAAGTTTCAACAAAATATTTGTTTAAAATTATCTAGTCTTTTTTTTTTTAAAAAAAAAAAATCGATATTATTATATAATTAACAATCTGTATGAAATTTATAATTTTCCGTCAAATTTTGAAATATTTAAAAAGTTTTCGTCGATTTGGCTACTTGATGAATTACGAATTAACCGGAATAATTCTCGTACTTTTCCGACTATACAGTCTAGTTCTTAATTACTTCCTTTAGAATCGGAATAATACAATTTCGTTTCAATTTTATTTTTTTCATTTTCACGGTATCATCGAGATTTGACCATAACACCAAATAATGACGATTTTCTCTATACATCCTCTTTTATTGTCAACATTTAACCTAATATATAGATTTACATAAATATACATATATATCATGGATTATTAGGTTTTAGAATCAAAATATATTAATTTACGAACAAATATTTTGATAAACATTTAATTACATTAAATTACGAAAACGACATTTAATAAACGTTTTAATTACATTAAATTACGAAAACGACATTTAAAACGTTTAATTACATTTAATTACGAAAACGACATTTAAAACGCTTTAATTACATTAAATTATGAAAACGACATTTAAAACGCTTTAATTACATTAAATTACGAAAACGACATTTAAAACGCTTTAATTACATTAAATTACGAAAACGACATTTAAAACGCTTTAATTACATTAAATTACGAAAACGACATTTAGAACAAATTAAAACGAGGAAGAAAAAGAAACGAGCACGACATAAAACGAACAACCAGCGACACATTATACAACGACCTCCATCTTATCTTAAAGGTTAACGACGAATTAACTACAACGCGTGACAATTATCAGTATTACCACAATGTAATTATAAAATAGTAGTATTCTAAATATAAGATTTAAATATTAAATTTTAAACAGATAAATTAATCGTAACATACTCCCCCGGCTGAACTATTGTTCAGAGGTGGGTAAAATTATTAATGATGAAATTGGTCTCTTATAAATGGATCCTTTTAATTTTATGTCTACAACACGAACAATGCCATCTTTGCCTGGTCGTACAGCGACAACTATTGCCAGTGGCCATTGATATACCTTACAATTTGGCATTTTTACTAAAACAACTTGGCCAACATGTAAATTTTTGACAGTAGCCTTCCATTTTACTTTTTGTTGTAATTGGTTTAAATAATCCTTACTCCACAAATTCCAAAACGATGAGAGTCGTGTTCGCAACATCTGCAACCGCTTTGGTAAGGATACATCCAAAAATCAAACGAAGGCGCAAACAACAACGAGTCACCAATCAGGAAATGAGCTGGTGTTATAACTTCCTGATCATGTTGGTTCACTTGACCATAACAAAGTGGACGCAAATTCATGACAGCCTCGATCTGAGCGAACAATGTATTATACTCTTCGAACGTTAGAGCATTTCCTTTTGTAACATGAATCATGTATTTTTTAGCAGACTTCACCGCTGCCTCCCAAATACCACCAAAATGCGGAGCTGTCGGTGGAATAAATTCCCAGCAAAACTCTTCTGAAGAGGCAAACTTTTTGACTTCATCTTCATTCAATTTAAAAAAATTGCGAGCTCCAACAAAATTGGTACCATTGTCCGAATAAATCTTTGATGGCTTTCCTCTTCGCGAAATAAACCGCTGTAATGCTTCCAAGAATTTATTTGTACTCAATTCCGAAACGATTTCAATATGAACGGCCTTTACAACGAAACACACAAAAATTGCGATATATATTTTGTACTGACGAGTAGTTCGATGTCCGACACATTTACATGCAAATGGTCCAGCAAAATCTACACCTGTGTTGGCAAATGGACGATCGATTCCGATTCTTGCGGCAGGTAACTGACCCATTATTTGTTGACTCGTTTGTGCTCTTAATCTGATACAATGAACACAATTTTTAATAATGAGTTTGATCACATTTGTCAGACC
The DNA here is from genome assembly GCA_032883995.1 of Coronaproctus castanopsis. Classification (NCBI taxonomy): domain Eukaryota; kingdom Metazoa; phylum Arthropoda; class Insecta; order Hemiptera; family Monophlebidae; genus Coronaproctus; species Coronaproctus castanopsis. The sequence continues at coordinate 91,162,369 of CM065054.1, forward strand.
ACCGACAATCCAATGTTTTGCTTGAATGTGTGACGACAAAAATAAACGACCAGCGTGAAAATATTTTTCATGTAAATGTCTTATATAGATCTGACAAAGATGTGATCGAGCATGCAAAATAATTGGATGTTTCTTCTCCATTGAAAACGACGAATTATGAATCCGACCGCCAACACGCAGAATGCCATCAACATCTAGAAACGGTGTCAATGATAGTAGTCTACTTTTCTTTTTCAATGGAAATTCATTTTTTAACCGATCCACATCTTCTGGAAACGACGATTGTTGTTCTAGACGAATAAGAACTGTTAACGCACGCTTAAATTCGTCATTGTCTATTACCAACGATTCAAATTTTATTGAAATTTTTGAACGATTGCCGAATCGTAACATATATGCAACGACTCGAACCAACCGAGAGTACGACGAAAATTTATCAATAAAATTATATGTCACAGCAGTGTTGCACGTAATCTTTATCCTACGCCTTTCCAAAGCACTATGAACATCAAGATTCGGAATTCGATGTAACGAAAATGCATTTGACATCATCAAGAATTTGGGACCATGTACCCATGCCTTGTATGACAGAAAGTCATTACATTTCAATCCTCGAGTACCAATGTCAGCAATATTTTCAGCTGTAGGCACGTAATGCCAGCAACGAAAGGGTAATAATCTCGAGATTTTGGTAACACGATTAGCAACAAACGTCTTCCAATTTGTCGAAGGTGCCGACAGCCAACAAAGGACAACAGTTGAATCTGAAAATAAATAAACTTTTGAAATATCAATGTTCAAAATTTTCCGAACTTTATCAACCACTGATGCTAACAACGCTGCAGCCAACAACTCCATCTTGGGTATAGTAAGTGGTCGTAATGGAGCAACACGAGTTTTCGAACAAACAAGTTGACACGTTACATTATCGAGGCGCCCAACTGTACGAAGGTAAATGACGCAACAAATTGCTTTACTACTAGCATCGCAAAATCCTATGATCTCGGACGATGGTGTCATTGAAAGAAGTCGAGGAACGACGAACGATTCCAATTTACTTAAATCGACGATATAATCTGTAAAAAGCTCTGATAATTTTTCTGAAACTGAATCATCCCAGGATACACCTTCTTTCCACAATTCTTGTAAAAGCAATTTGCCATTAACTGTTATCGGAGATATTAATCCTAGAGGATCGAATGTGCGCGATATACAGGACAGCATTATCCTCTTTGTAAGCTTTGAACCAATTGGACAAGAATTTACATTTAATTTGATTTTAAAATTATCTTGATCAGGCAACCACGATATACCTAAAACCTGAATTTTTTGTTCAAAATCACGAGCATCATTATTTAACAACAAATTTGAATTTAACTTCTTCAAAAAATCTATCGAATTCGATGCATATTTTCTTAAATGAAATCCATGGTTTTCTAGCTTACTATGGATCACATTTTGTAAACGTATCATCTCGTCTACTGTTTTACCACCACATAATAAATCATCCATATAAAAATTGTCCGTTATTATTTTCGAAGCTACAGGATGTTTATCTTTTATTTCCTCAGCAATGACATTTAGACATTTCGTGGCTAGGAACGAAGCAGGAACGGTACCATATGTGAGCGTGTTTAATCGATACTCCTGGACAGCATCGGAAATATTTTCTCTCCATAATATCCTCTGCATATCCCTGTCATCTTCTGCAACCCATATCATTCGATACATTTTTTCTATATCTGCACAAAAACAGTAATTATACGAACGCCACGAAATCAATATATCAAATAAATCACGCTGTAGCACTGGACCGACCATCAATACATCATTTAATGACTTCTGATCCTTACTTTTTGATGATGCATTAAAAACTACACGAACCGGAGTAGTTAAACTATCCTTCCGAATAACTTCACGATGAGGAATATAGTAAACAGGCGAACTGACTGGGTTGACTCGTGACATGTGTCCGCTTGATAAATATTCCCGTAAAAAATTATTATAAAGAGATTTCACGTCTATTCCAAGTGTTCGTTCGATTCTAAACAAACTCGATAACGCTTTACTACGATTATTAGCGACCAAAGTTCGATCTGTGTTAAACGGCAATTTTACAACGAATTTTCCGTCTGGGGCTATTGAATAATTATTTTCAAAATGCTCAACACATTTATCTTTTATCGGAATGTTCTTCTGTGAATTCTCATTGACGCATTCCATTTCCCAAAATTTATTTAGATTATTGTAAATGTCTTGTATGGTACAACAACCAGAAAAATTAATGTCATTTTTTTTGACGTACGACAAAGAACCAGAAACGATCCATCCAAATTTGGTTAGTCTAAGAGTTAGACCTTCGATACTTCTACTTTCATTACAAAGACATTTTTCATAATATTCGGCACCCAGTAAAATGTCAACATTTCCAATAGCGATATTTTTTTGTGCAAGAGCTGGATCCGCCAATTGTAATCCTTTAATAACATCTTTACTTAATTTCATCTCATTTTCAACGAACGCGGTATATGCTATTGCTGAAGATGGAACGATATCCGCTTCTATTTCTAACGAAAAAGTCTGAACACGCGATTTTACTGTAATATTTACCGACGCGTTAATATTTACCGAACTACCGATTCCACGAACCGAAAAATTAGGTTTAAACGGCGAAATAGGTAAACCATATTTTTTAACAAATGTGTCCGATACTAAAGTTGCTTGCGAACAACTATCTAATAAAATACGAGCGTTTCCGACCGTACCATTACATTCAAATTTAACGAGAGCCGACGGTAAAAGTATAAACTTATTTTTAATACTTCGTAAGCAAGATAACGACGATAATTCGCTTGAATTTACGGTTTTCTGATCAATTACCGACGAATTATTATTACTTATTACGGAATTTGTTAAATGTTTGGATGCGGTTTCTAATTTAGGTGGAAAATGCAACAACGAATGATGATTTTTTCCACATTTACAACGATAATTTGATGTACATTGTTTCGCGATATGATTAGAAGCGAAACATATTAAACAAAGACGATTACTTTTTACATATTCGAATCTTTCATGGGGTGATTTATCTTTAAACTGTGTGCATTGATTCAAATAGTGATTTTTTAAACATAACGAGCATTTTACATTTATTGTAATAAACGATTTCTTTTCAAGTTGTTGTTTTTTATAATCTTTTAAATTTACCGAAAACGAATTGTGTTTATGCCTTTCTTCGATAACGAATGAACGAGATTGCAAAAATTTGCTTAATTCTTCATATTTCGGAAATGTTTTATTAGTTAAAATCGAATTTTCCCAATCTTTTTGTGTGTTATAATCTAGTTTCGTACTAACTAAGTATGTAATAAACCGTGAAAAGGTATTTTCGATATTTTCACCGCATATTTTTAAACCCGACAGGATAGAATTAGTTTGGTCAACAAGTTTTTGAACGCCAAATTCATTTTTTATTGATTGTAAATTAATCAAATTACGAAAATGAGTGCGTATAATCGACCGACGATTTTCATACCTTTCTAAAAATCTCGACCAAGCTTCTAAATAAGCTGTTTCATTTAATTCAAAATCTTTTACTATATTATGTGCATCACCGATTAAAGATTGTTTTAAGTAATATAATTTTTGAACATTTGATAAATCATTATTATTGTGTATTAAATTTTCGAACAAATTTTTAAAATCATAAAAATTTTCTTCCTTACCGTTGTACTTGGGAACATCAATATCCTTTAATTTAGGTTTCATATTTACCGACGTTGTTTCTAGTAATGAACTGCACAATTTCTCGGACGAAATCGAATTTTGCAATGTTTTAATTTTTGCGCAGTAACTGGCATAAACTTCTTGCATCTCTGCATCGTCATCCAGTAGTTGTTCTTGCAATTGACGGTGTTCTTTATTATCTTCATCGAGTAATTGACAAATTTGCATTGATAATTCTTCACAATTCATATTATATTTACGAAAATTAGACATAAGCTCATCAGCTTTTAATAAATTTTCTGTGTTAACAGGATTATCTAAAATATTACTAATTTTATCCTTAATTTTAAGTAAATTTATTTTAACGATGCGTTTAGTACGCTTAAGTTTATCCATATTTAACAATAACAAAATTAACAATCCGGCCCGGAGGACCAAAAATATATTCATGGATTATTAGGTTTTAGAATCAAAATATATTAATTTACGAACAAATATTTTGATAAACATTTAATTACATTAAATTACGAAAACGACATTTAATAAACGTTTTAATTACATTAAATTACGAAAACGACATTTAAAACGTTTAATTACATTTAATTACAAAAACGACATTTAAAACGCTTTAATTACATTAAATTACGAAAACGACATTTAAAATGCTTTAATTACATTAAATTACGAAAACGACATTTAAAACGCTTTAATTACATTAAATTACGAAAACGACATTTAGAACAAATTAAAACGAGGAAGAAAAAGAAACGAGCACGACATAAAACGAACAACCAGCGACACATTATACAACGACCTCCATCTTATCTTAAAGGTTAACGACGAATTAACTACAACGCGTGACAATTATCAGTATTACCACAATGTAATTATAAAATAGTAGTATTCTAAATATAAGA